>NQII01001371.1:61506-190872 GCA_002778355.1 Clitarchus hookeri
TCTCCTGAAGTCCATCTCTCTGAAAACCCTGGTGTACCTCACTAACATCATAAATTCCATCCTCCGCACTGGACACTTCCCAACCACATGGAGAGAAGCCACGGTCGTGCCCATCCTGAAAGGGAGGGCAGCTGCCAACCTGCCGACATCGTACAGCCTGGTATCACTGTTATCGGTAATATCAAAAGTGGCAGAGCGCATCGTACTGGCCAGGCTGGAAGCGGAAGTAGCCCGTCTACGACCGCTGCCGGACTTCCAGTTCGGTTTCCGGCCTCACCTGTCAAACCAACACGCACTCGCATACGCCACCGACATCGTCACCCACAACTTCACCCGCCACTATCACACGGGGCTGGCGCTCCTAGACCTCAGCCGTGCATTCGACAGAGTACACCATCAAGCACTCCTTTTAAAACTCGCATTCCTGGGGTTCAACCCTGCTCTCATCTTCATCCTCCACAGTTTCCTGTAAGCCCGCACATTCCGTGTGCGAGTGGAAGGGTCCATCTCACGCCCTAGGGCAATCACGGCAGGAGTTCCCCAGGGATCCACACTCTCTCCCCTACTATTTGCTCTGTACACACACGATATTCCAACTCCCTCGAATTCACGGTCATCATGTACGTGGATGATACCGCAATCCTGGCCCAACATAGAGACCTACACATGATTAGCGCCCGGCTCACCGTGGCCATCCGTGCTATATCAAATTACTTTCAGGCATGGGGCATCCCTCTTAACGCCAAAAAAACAGAAACCATTATCTTCACCCGTCATCGCCCCAAACTACCACCTCCCATTTCAGTACACGGTAAACTCATTAAATGGAAAGACACAGTCAAATATTTAGGAGTTACCTTAGACAAAACATTAAAATTCACACAGCAATTTTCCGCTGTAACAGCGCAGGCCCACCGCGCGTTTAACACCCTAGCATCAATTCTTAAAATTCGAAGTCCTCTCTCAGAGTTTAACAGAGCCCGCCTCTTCAAGGCCTACATAATCCCAATCCTCCTGTATGCCTCAGTCATATACGCCCACGTCCCCAACTCCCGTCTACATCCAATCACCGCCTGTTTTAACATGCTACTAAGGGCAACAATGGGCCATTACATAAAAACTAACGCCTTTAGATACACCATAGCACACACACAGCCACACCACGAACACTCATCAACACTTACACTACACGGTTTTTCAAAAAAAGCCAGAAAACACACACTGCCCACTGTCAAACGCCTTGGCATACACGACATGGCAGCCACATACCCACACCACCTCATCATTGATTTTCAGGGGTACATGCCTCCCTGATGGGGCAGTCCCGCCAAGCAGCAATTGAAGAGCACGCCGAAAATTTCAAATGTAATATAATGTACAAGTGTAAAGTAAGCCAGAGTGTCGTTGCCATCAGTGTATCAATGTATATATGTTAGATTTAAGCAACAGTATATATTAGTGAAAAACATTGTGGACACACACCAGTGTTACCAGTGCTAGATATAGTTAATATACATTCTGTTAATAGTTTGTAAGGCCATTGTAGTTAGGATATAAGGTACTATATAAGTCACTAGGGATTTTTGTTTATTTTTTACCCTAAAATTGTAATATTAATTGTACACCAGTGTAAAAAGACCACTGAAAAGTGTGTTTATATATATATATATATATATATATATATATATAAACTGTGAGAACCGCTAGAAGAGCCCCGTGGGCTGGAATGGTGATTGTGTATTCATTCGTGAGATAAAAAAACCAATGTACATTGTACAATTAATCAATAAAAGTTTTGTAATTGTAATTGTCAGAAGAAGTGAATTTTGGGCGTGAGTTCGAAACTCTGTCTAGCCCTAATTTTTTTATCATTAAATGTTACATGCGGATAGTACTTGCTATGTAAAGAAAAATATATATTTTGCAAACGGTTAGTAATTGTCGTCAAAATTAAAAAATAACACACTCGTACTCTAGTAACTTCACATAATTTTCACGAGAATGAATTTAACTACACTAGTAAGCAATAAATTTATGGAAAAGGAGAACAGTAATATAGCAATATTAAGATGTAATAGCTATTTTTATAGGTCGTCGCAAGTTACTGACTGCTAGCAGTTCTACGAATGGGGTTCATATTTACTACAACCCACACACTGCGCACCCACCGAGCGTGTCAAATGCTAGTACGCGAACTTCTATCGCGTAATAAGAATCTCCCATGGCTGCTCATATAGTGGCTGGTATACCGGCTCGTGCACCAGGCCTTGTACAAACTTGTACAATAACAAGTATGGCTGCATGTATCGTGTAATATCGGCTTTACTGACTGACCCTTACAATATTTATTCTTAATGCCCGCTTACAGGTCCTGAGTGGCAGAAAATTTGGCATTGTATATTGCTGCCAAATTCTGTTCACTTTGCAGGACACTACATGCAATGTCATTTTCAGAAAATAATTTTTTGCGTAATTTGCATAATTTTTGGGGATTACATGTAAAAGCTATAATATGAAATAAACAGATCTCGGTGGTCTATCTTTTTCAATTTTGAGGTAAAGGTTACAGAGATTTAATACAAATATCTTAGAGAGAGAGAGAGAGAGAGAGAGAGAGAGAGAGAGAACCATAAAAAAGATGCAAATAATCTCTTTTTCTGGCAAAAATATGTAACTTACTTTTTCTTGGCCTATGGCATTTTGTCTCTGCAATTAGATTATTACGAAATACATTATTAGGACATGTTTATTTTGTGCGTGTTGATTTAGCAAAAGGAAATTTTGTGAATTGTAGCAACAAGCAATTCTGATTAACTTGTAATACAATTATGTTATGTTTATTCTAAACAGTTTTCTTTTAAAAAATGTATTCCTTAGCACAAAACCACTACGTTTCGACGTCATACATAAACTGCACAGAATTTGCGACTCCTCTGAATTGTAGCTTATATTGATTGTAAAATACTTTCGCAGGAGTGGTCCTTCTTTGAGTGTCCCGACCTGAGTAAAATCATCTAGAGTACAGCAAATAGTTTTTATTGGTGCCACACACGCTCTTGCGTGAAGTCTAATATCAGCTTGCAACAGTGCGGACACAAAAAAAAAGTATTTGGAAACGTCACTATATACATTGTTTGGCAATAAAAATAGTGTACACAGAAGGATGCATCGGATGGTACTGATAAAGATGAGTAATATACATGATCACATAAACAGAGCAGCAGGATAATTGCATGTGGGTTTATGGTATGCCGTGCGGTCGCAGCCCCTCGCACTGCGATACACGCTGCAACACGGTCTGGCATGAGTCCAGCAGACACTGGATGTTGTCCTGAGGCAGACGGGCCCACAATTGTTGGACGGTGTGTTCCTAATCCAGGATACTGTGGCACGGCGAAAGCTGTCGTTTCAACTGGTCCCACAAAAGGTCGATTGGGGAGATGCAAAGGGAGCAGGCAAGCCATGGTAGTGTTTGGACTAGACGGAGGCAGTCTTGGGCCACCCGTGTTTTGTGCAGTCAGGCGTTATCCTGTTGGAATATCGCACATGGAATCCCGGCTAGAAATGGGTGTAGATGTGGGCGTAGGATCTCATCCACATACTATTTTGGCCGTCAATAATTCAAGTAACACGACGAGAGCGGATCGGCTATCGTAAGGTATGACTCCCCAGACCGTAATGCCTGCTGTGGGGGAAGTATCCGCTCGATAGCGAGATTGGGACCGTAGAGTTCACCAGAGGCCCTCCACACCCGGACGCGATAATCATCAGTCCCCATAATGAAGCAGCACGCATCACTTAACACCACACATCGCCAGTTTGTGGCGTTACACATTGACTGGCCTGGCACCACTAAAAACGAAGCTACCACTGTTGCAGAGCTTATGTCAGCACACGCACGGACATTGATATCGCGCCGAGAAATGGTTCGTGGGTACACAGGAGCCCCAACACAGTGTCCTGAATCAGGTCGCCATTGGATCCCTCCGCGCCTGACAATCCTCTCGACTGGTAGTCGACCTCGTCCGTCCTGAGCCGTTCCTCCATGCGTGGGTGCCTTCACGCATCTATTGGTCCCAACAGCATCTGGCAGTATGGTCTGAACGATCCACGTGGTGGGCTATTCGGCGATACGACTACCCTGC
This sequence comes from Clitarchus hookeri, assembly GCA_002778355.1. Taxonomy (NCBI): domain Eukaryota; kingdom Metazoa; phylum Arthropoda; class Insecta; order Phasmatodea; family Phasmatidae; genus Clitarchus; species Clitarchus hookeri. The sequence continues at coordinate 65,652 of NQII01001371.1, forward strand.
TGTTCTCAGCCAGATTATGATGAGTCCTCTCTCAAAGTCCGCCAGTTCCGTAAAGCAACGTCTCTGGTGTCGCCCCGGTATTTTTCTTCACTCTCTACGCTTGATTGGTATCGTCTGGTGTTCTTGGACTACACGACCGTGACTGTGACCGTTGGTGCTTGCAACGCCACTGCCGGGTGTGGGGTACGATGCGAACGCACCAACATGGGACCATGTGCCCAACAACCGCTACTCTCGTTATTTAAATCTTTTTGTGCTTGTCGCATAGCTTCTTCGTGGTGAGATACTTTCATTGTCCGGCTGTGTAACTTACAATGTTGATATGATGAATTGTCATTGACGAAGATAAAAAATTAAATATTTTTATCCAACGCATTAAAATTTCTTAGAGCACCGTGTATGGCAAATGAAACTCTTGCGATTATTTCAAATACTCCATAAGCATTTGTTGGTAGAACATTTGCGAGTACGATTAAATCGTAGGCTATTGATTGTTTGACATTTTAAAAATCAATATTTTGATGTACTTCTGCATACGTTATTACTTTTCGGAGATTCCAGCTACACTATTTTATCATTAATTGAGGCTAGTATCGTCTTCAAATCAACTCTGTTCATCTCTTAAGTAGCAAAAGGAAACACATAATGTGTGAACAAAAATGCTTTATGGGTCAGAATGGTTGCAAGACGTAAATTTATATATCAGTGAGTAGCACTACAAAGAATTTACAATGGTAAAATTAATATAAAACACAAATATTCAAAGCTGTGCGTACTAATATCCAAAATAAAATGCTTCTTAAGCAGCAGCAGATCTGCATCACTACAAAAATTATTTCAGCCGAACGTTTCCATTCCAATAACTTAAACAAAACCCAATTCCATTAATTTACTTATTAATTTTTTTGTCACTGATTATTGTTAGCTACTACCGTCTATCTATGGATGAAAATACTGACTGTCACACTGCATAGTCGTGCGCCATGTTTTTTAATCATTGTTTTGTTTATCAGTATCGTTCATACCAAAAATATCACGATAAAACTATTCATAATATTTTTCTTATAACAGTTTTATACTTTCTGTTAACATTTTTGGTTGTAAACTGTGGTTGATGAAACAAGAGACACATTTCATATGGAAGGATTGTGATCTGCGATGTCAAAATAACAGCTGTATGAGAAAAGAATATGGAAGAAAAGAAACATTGTATCATTGAGAATCAAAACTACAATTCACACTGCTCCAAGCCTGACACGTGATGCATGTGACTAGTGAAGAGGGGATTTGGTGACACTGCCTACTTTGTTGCAATCGTTTTTTCAAAGTGGGAACATTAATGCATTTTTCAATAGTTAGTCATTTATCTTAAATGAGTAGTGTTAATAGTCCAGTGACATTAAGATAGTTTACCTGTTATCAGTCATTATACGAAATGAATTTTCTCATAGACTGTGGCATTACAAGAATTTCCCATAAAAATGAAGTTATAAGATAATTTTACATAATAAATGTTGTCATTTTTATTTATATGCGCTTTCACGTACCAGCTCGTACAACTCCGGGATGGCTTTCTGCTGTGCGAATGTCAGCGTGGTCCAGTTATTGGCCTTGTCCCTCAGATACAGAGGGTTGTACCACTCTAGCAACGAATGGTACAGGCCGAACCTCAGTTTCGTCTTGTTGCGGATTGCATCTGCCAGAGGTCCTGCACACGACAGTATGTAGTTANTTCAGTTTCGTCTTGTTGCGGATTGCATCTGCCAGAGGTCCTGCACACGACAGTATGTAGTTAGTTAGATATGCCAACTTATGGGCACTAAAACATTTCTGTACTTGTTACAAACAATTCTTTGGTAACTACCCGCCAAAGATTTTTTTTGTTACTCGAAAACTGAATTATTGCATATGTTCAACAAATTATTTTAGAAAACATACAAAATTGTTTATGTAGCTCATTGTTTGTAAAAAATGAAGTCTACAACAATTGCTTGTTAAAATTCAACATAATATTTACACATTCCACACTAAAACTAGTTTCCCTAGAATTCCTTGTACAAATACAAAAAATACAGTTTATGTGCCNATATTTACACATTCCACACTAAAACTAGTTTCCCTAGAATTCCTTGTACAAATACAAAAAATACAGTTTATGTGCCGTCCTCAGTCAACTTACCTATTAAGTCCCGACCGGCTCCGATATCCTTGGCATTCCAACTGAAGGAATACTTCGAGGGATACAGGGCGTAGCCTTCATGGTGCTTCGTAGTTACCACAACGTACCTGCAACCAAATATAAACACACGGTTATCTACTCCATTGACATCATTACTTATTAAATAAATATGTAGGCATATGGCCTATGAGGGTATTTTCCGTCTGTTAGATGGGTGTGTTGAATTTTCTCTAAGAATATTTACTAAGGATAGGTTGCAAAAATATACATTATCAGCGCTATTCAATTAGCGGCCCGTGGGCCACGTGCGGCCTGCTAGACTCATCAGACTGGCCTACGAACAAAAGATTTTATCAGCTATTTTTTTAAAGTATACTTTTGAATACAAGTATTTACTTTAACGTCAATTGTAACTAACTATAACCAGAGTAAAATTTCTAATAGTATTATATTTTATTGCATGTATTATATTTTCACGCAAATTTACTATGTACAACTGGGCCCCAACTTTGTAATAAGTAAGTGTAGCCAGTCAATCATTTTAATTATTTGTAAGTGCCCCGATGAGAAAACTTATTGAATAGCCCTGCACGCAGTCGCTGTGTTTCAGGCAAAGAATAGTAAATACAGAGACGGTTTTCTTGTTATCAGCCTTTGAAAAGGGCAGGATACTGTCCAACTCGACATCTTTGTCCGACGCCGCTTAATCTAAACCTTGTCCGAAACGACAATGTTCTACCAGTTCCAATTTTATTTCCAAGAGTCCCGTTACACGAGTTCCGTTTTCAGACATTTAGTTACAGACGCCATTTATTTCCTTGTCCAATCGTTCGCAACTCGTATATCAACTCTCAGACACAGTTACTTTCCTAACTGGCCTTCGCTAACGCGATTGTAGGTTACATGTCACTGTCAGTTATGGCGGATTCACACTATCCATTGTAGGCTATTTTTTTTCTACTGATGGAAATGCGGAAACCAGCCGTACCACCGGAGCGATAAAACTTTCCAGAAAACGACATTAAAAAGATGGATAATTTCCGCAGGATTTCGACAAATCAAATTAATTCCTTAGTGTCTTCTTACTTCATAGACACTTAAAGTTGTTTCAGGTTACAACTACCATAAACCAGAGGTATAAACCAAACGGANTGTCTTCTTACTTCATAGACACTTAAAGTTGTTTCAGGTTACAACTACCATAAACCAGAGGTATAAACCAAACGGGTTTTCACTGATTATGTTCAACCACTTTTAGACCTGTTAATCCCGTAAGTCACATGTATTAATTTTTATTAGTAAATTAGCGAAAATTATACCGATATAAAATTTTAAGATTAGTGTATCTTGAAGAGTTATTGAGTGGCATATACACTGAAGAGCCAAAAAAACTGGCATAGGCGTGCGTATGCAAATAACAGAGGTATGGAACCAATCAGAGTAACGCGATGCGGTCGGCAGCTAGATCGGTTACAGCTGCTACATTGGCAGGTTATCAAGATTTAAGTGAGTTTGAACGTGGTGTTATAGTCGGCGCACGAGAGATAGGACATAGCATCTCCAAGGTAGCGATAACATTTGGATGTTCGCGTATGACCATTTCACTCACGAGTGTACCGTGAATATCGGGAATCCGGTAAAACATCACATCTTCGACGTCGCTGCGGCCGGAAAAAGATCGTGAAAGAACGGGACAAACGACAACTGACGAGAATCATTAAACGTGGCAGACGTGTAACCCTTTCTCAAATTGGCGCAGATGGGATTTGTGGCCTGCCCTGCAGGATTCATGGTGTGAATTGCCTCCTGCATACCTTCAGACATTAGTCGAGTCCATGCCACGCCGTCTTGCGGCACTTCTGCGTGCGAGTGTTGGGGAGGGGGGTGGGGGGGTACACGATATTAGGCAGGTGTACCAGTTTTTTTGGCTATTCAGTGTAATATGACCATAGAAACCAACTTTCTCTACCCATTTTCATTCTAGACTCTTAATTTAAGGACCTTAAACAGACGTTATGTTTGTTTCTACTAAATATTGCTAACTAGAATGTAAGTCTTGTTTGTGTTGTATCTGAAACTAGAGAGAAAATTGGTACAGAAAATCATTATGTTTATAAAACTAAAATGATGTGCTTATCACAGGACAACTTTAGCTATATTTGTACTGTAACTGCAGCAATTGGAACTGTGAAAAATTGACAGACCATTCTGATATTAATACAGAATTTAATGTGCTGCTTCCCTGATAATCGATTGCAGAACTGTTCTGTAAATTATCCTCCGCTGATTTTTTTTATCAGTGTGACGACACAGAACAAGGTCTCATCGCAAGAAAAACTCATCTCATTGTTTCACGTCACCACACCTTACCATACCACAAATATTGTCGTACAGGACATTCTGATGTAATGTTAACCATACTTGGCTCCAGAAGCAGAGAATATGTCGGCCCACTTCTCCGGGTCGTAGATCTCAGCTGTGAACTGCTTCGCAAAGTCCTGGTAAGTGAAGCCAGGAGGGTAGTTCTTCTCCATGAACTCCTTGTAGCCTTTGTCTTGTTATGGGAAACAACACAACTCTCATCACGTTTCTGCACGACATCATCCTGGACCATTTATCTGTCAGAACGTTATTTGTATGTACACAGTGACTGAATAAATGTAAAATTTTGCAAACGCCTTAAAGTCACGTCTGGTGGTAAGGAAGCATTCCGACGGCGATGGAAAATAACATAGGCACGCTTCGCATGAGTTCTGTGTCCTCAACATTTTAGCCTTGACTATAGGTAGAAACCTGAAAAATTCGCGAGTTCAGTGACCTGCATACTAGACTAGTCTGATGTACAAATATGCCAATATCAAATGCACATTGGTTGTCTNTCGCGAGTTCAGTGACCTGCATACTAGACTAGTCTTATGTACAAATATGCCGATATCAAATGCACATTGGTTGTCAGCTGTCACAGTGGAAGGCTTCAATTGTACACCATTCTCCAGGAGGTGTTAAATACCGTGTGGACCAGTGGCTAAAGNGCTGTCACAGTGGAAGGCTTCAATTGTACACCATTCTCCAGGAGGTGTTAAATACCGTGTGGACCAGTGGCTAAAGTTATATGAACGCACGTGTTTTGAAATCTAGCTTCTCCCAAAATAAATCCGCAAATTTTCCAGGTCTCTAACTATAGGGCTTTAATACAGTAATCTGTCGAAACAAGATACAGGATTTTTGCTATAGTTTAAAACACTGTTTTCCAGAAGACTAAATATCGTAAACAGAGGGCTACTTACAGCGATTTTTGCTGGCTTCGACACTTTTCAACGACCACATTAATTTTTCAATAACCAAATTGGTAATAAAATACCGACTTTATTTTCTGTCCTGAGAAAATATTTACATTGAAATACTAAAATGTTTAATTAATGGCTTACAATGAGACCATTATGGCAACTCGGGAGGCTTCTTAATCACAATAGCAAACGCAACATCCAGACGAATTTTGTAAAACTGTTTACTGCGTCAGTATTGAGAGTTAATAATACACATAGTATTATACAAGCCAGGACTTAGAGCAACGAACAAGGGATGTAAATATCCGCAGTAGCTACAAAATATGTTGTAGAAAATTACCCTATAAAATGTTTTTGTAATGAACTCAAAATTATTTTATGTTGGCTATTAGCAAACAGTTTTGTAGTGTCTGGAAAGTAAACCAGTGCTCACCACAAAACACGTNAATTATTTTATGTTGGCTATTAGCAAACAGTTTTGTAGTGTCTGGAAAGTAAACCAGTGCTCACCACAAAACACGTAGGATTTCTGAATTCCCTCAATTATTTTCCACTTGGTCAAACAGCGTCGTGCTTCACGTTCGATCACTTTTCGTTTATCAGTGAGTTAAATAAATTATCTCTGTGACGTCATCACAAGCCAGGGCATCTTTGTGAAGGTTCAAGACTCAGTTTTGGAATACGTTTGGTTTACTCGCATGGGCACTAGAGGGCACTAAAGTCATTGGCAGGTAAACAAGCCCATTCTTGAAGTTCGTTATTTGTTTTTCGACCATAATATCTCATAAAATTGTAATAGTGCCGCCTGTTTTTGATACTTTAAGTATTTTACAAAATATTAGTTTCTGAATACAGGTATTTGCTTGTGATAAAATGTTTCCAGTGGAATTCGTAATCGGCAGTGTTACTGTACGTATATGTACTTAACTGCAGATAACCCAAAACCTTTAAATTGTAAAATGTTATTTTTCGTTACCATTAGTTTTAATTAGAAAAAAATCATGCAGTGTACATTATCCCTGAAATTGGTAAAAAAAAAATTCATATTTGGCAATATGGCTGAGCATTTATGTACATGTTATATCTGAATTAGATGAATGCAAAAAATAGATAATTCCTTTTGTTTTTATTTGACAAACCACAATTGTGGTTTTCGGCTGTTGTAATTTGATATGTGATATAAACCATTTCAAATATTTTTGTGAACATTAGGTGTACTTATTCAATTTCGCAGAAAAGCGCAAAATGAATAACACATAGCCTACAGCCCCCCCCCCCCTTTTTTCTGCTCCAAAGTTTGAGTGGAACCCACCAATTTGTATTCTAACTCAAAATCGCGAATATACGCTATGGAAGAGCTTTGTTGTAAAACAAAGAATATGCCATAAAATGCACGGGGACAAAAACTTAATTAATTAATTAGCCATGGTTTAATGATAGCAGCAGGTAAACTTGGATAGTTTTTGTTTATTTTATTTGAATTTTGTCCGTATTTTTTGTCATTACTGCGAGATACAACCAAGTTCTGAAATTACGCTTATAGCAATAACAACTCATTCAATCGGTTNCTGAAATTACGCTTATAGCAATAACAACTCATTCAATCGGTTACCCATTGTAATAATCATTAAAATATGACACATACTATTTGGGCATAAAACGATTGCCTGTTCGATTTCGTTGCTACGTGGACATGACAGACATACTTGAAGATAGAGATGGCGTAGCTGAGTCCTGCTACTCACGTGACAAAGAACCACTCGCTGCCGTAGCTGGGTCCTGCTACTCACGTGACAAGAGATACCAGAACCACTCGCTGCCGTAGCTGGGTCCTGCTACTCACGTGACAAGAGATACCAGAACCACTCGCTGCCGTAGCTGGGTCCTGCTACTCACGTGACAAGAGATACCAGAACCACTCGCTGCCGTAGCTGGGTACGGAGTACAGCCCCCAGTGGATGAAGATGCCGAACTTGGCTTCGTCGAACCACTCCGGCGTGGGCCTGGAGTCTATGCTGTCCCAGTTGGACGTGTAGTTCGCGCCCCAGACACATCGGGCGCACANGAGTCTATGCTGTCCCAGTTGGACGTGTAGTTCGCGCCCCAGACACATCGGGCGCACAGCGCTGCGAGCGCCACCGCAACCACTGCAGATGCCATCTCTTGTGTGCTCTCCTATGTCCGTTAGCAACGAACGTGTGCTATGGTTTTCAATTCCTCCGTAGTTTAACGATTCCGACGAAGGCTGTTGATATTTTATTGTTTTGTTTATCTACGTATAAATTCAGTTGATAAGATAAAGCAAACATTCTATGCCTAATCAATGCTTTTGAGAACTATTCTTCTCTCTGTGATAAAATTCGTTATTGTTTTATGTTATACTTTTTGAATTGCGTAATTTTCGAGAGATTTTGTTTACTGTTTTGCCTTTCAGGTTGAGGTCTGTATTCAGGCTGAAAAACATATTAAGTTTTCTTTAGAAGAAAATGACAACATTTATTGGGGCATCTAAATTTAAAAAAAAATTTTTTTGCTGTTGTGGACATAAGCAAATGGAATGTCATGTTAAGAAAACTCTGAGTATTACAAAACGTACAAACACCTGGAATAAGCCAAGAAATCACTGTTGTAAATATGTACGTACATAATCCAAAACTAATCTCACAGAAGAAATTAAACTAGTAATTAAAAACAGGAAAATATTACAACAACAACGAATAATACGTTGAACAAACGAGAAGAATATGTTCAGCTGAATACAGAAGATTTTTCTATGACGAAACAGTAATAATATATCGGGTATTGGCATCCGTTTCCGTCTCAAGGCAGGACTACCTCAAGAAGTACAGGAGGTTGGTAATGTGTATTGGATAATTTTTAATTAACTGGCGGAGTTAAAAAAAAAGGATGACAGTGACAACGAAAATAAGACTACTCCGTTCAAGAATTCATGTCCGCATGTGCAATCTATTACTATTACTCTATTGTGGTCAGTTTTATATAAAAGGGGAAAAATATCACTGTTCATTTACCATTTCTGGTTTTACATATAAACACCGGTGAACGGTTACTTTTGATGCTAGGTTCGTTCTTTATTGTTTCGATATCCACTATTACGTGTTATCATAGAGTAAGAGTTTTAAATACAATTTTTGTGGAATTGCAAGGTTTGATAATTATAAGCTATTAGCAGTACCGTGAGCAATTCCGAAATGAACCTTTGGAAATTGTCACTGCCCCTATGTGCATACATTTCAACCGGCACACTTACTGGCATACGCCCAGTATAGTTGGTGACAACGAAGGGATAGTAGTTCCACGTCTTAACGTTGAATCAAAAGTGTTGCGTAAACATCTGTACATATTGAAATGATTTATTTTCCTTTCTGGTTTTTATTTACATAAATGTAAGAATTAGCAAATTTGTTAAATATTAATTTTTCTCATAATTCCACGGCTTTACTTGACCGACGCATAAATTGTAAGCAATGCTAATTTTGTACATGGTGGAATAATACAGGTTATGCATAAAAGTATATCTTAGGCAGGGTTTTCAAAAATTTTCAGTTTACCGTGAACAGCAGGACGATAACCACCTCCATTGAGAGCTGAAAATGCAACGCGAAGTGCCTACATGTAAACAGCCATCGTCATGGAATTGCGAATTTGGTTGCCGATCTTCCAGGCGGCAAGTATTGTGAACATTCATTGTTGTTTTGTAATAGGGCACACTAGAGACTGGGTGCAGTGATCGGTGCTTCAGATATCAGATATTTCAACTGTTTGTTGCCGCACAGTACATGTTTTTCGACCGATTGTACGGGATCGTTAGACGGGGGCGGAATAATCAGACTTGAACTAAGTATACGATGTCGCCTACGTAAATTCCAGAGCTCCACAACGTCTCTATCTCAGCATGCAGGTGCTCCGTCGCGGTACATTATTTTACTTTCCATCGTCGACTTTGGTGTAATGGCATGGTCAGGCGCCAGGAAGTACTGCAACCAACGTGATTCTCGCGTGGAGGTGGATACATATCGGCAGCGATGACCAACGTATATTTTTCCTCATTGTGACGGCGAACGTTTATTTCCGCATTTATTTATATGTTGTGTTAGCCCAACCCTACATAATAAACAAGTCACTTACATAAATATAAAGTGGTGCAGTGAGCTACTTCGTGACCTGGAAATATACCTTGTGGTATGTGACTCAAGTTTACTCGATTTTGTTGCGCGAGGTATATGTACTCCGTTATCCGTACAGCACGTTCTCTCTTGTGCACTTGGATTTTCTAAGCTATTGTATTGTTTTCCAATGTGTAATCTTTCGTGTGCTAATATGTTGCATTTTATTTGTGTTACCCGACAACAATAAAATAGTAGTTCAATCTTCCAGGATCACGGCAAGAGGAAAATAATTTTTTCTTGTGAATTATGTTTTTATAGTCTGCAAATGAGGTAATATCCTAAATAATTACAGTATAAACAAAGTAACTTGTATTTGTTGTGTGCGAAACTTTTAATGATTTATTGTGATAAGAGTCAACGATAAGTGTTGCGCTTAATTGGTTTTTACGCCGTGTAGTTTTGCACAGTGAAAACAGTGGGGCAGAGGATTGTATGGTCTCTGAAACAGCGATTACTTGTGTAAACCAAAAATAAAAACCCTAGGAATTTTTTTTGTACTGGAAAATGTTAAAACTTGAAATTCGCACGGTTCCCAGCAAATATTATAATTTTTTTTTAAATCTGGAACAGAATTATACAATACTAAAATTCAGTTGCAGTTGATATGAGTCACCCGTTTGCTCTGAACGTGTATAGAACTCGGGTTTCACTTATGTGAACAAAAACTATTTTTTTTTAATTTAAACGTTATTCAACATATTTCTCGATATCGCATTTCATGTCCAACGAAATTAGAATATTAATTCCTCGGTACCTTATTTATTAATATTTATTTATCCATGAACCTTATTTTTAGTCTAAACGTATCAGTATTTGCGTGTTTTCCCGCCAATGTCAAGAAAGCATACATACTGTGCATTCGGAAACTCATGGGTATATGCATTGAACATCTCCTTTAAGTGAATTGACTTAAAAATGATGTGTCTAAAAGATAGGAACTAGGACAACAATCGAAGAATTTCTCGACTGTTCCGCATAAAACAATGCACAACTTTACCAGATAAAATTCGAATTTGTGAATTTCTTTTGTAACTAAATAAATATGCTTCTCTGTTTAAAAATTATTTCGCTTCTCTATAATTGTATTCCTCGCATTCGTAATGAATACTCCACAATCAGTCTGATCACAGACTAGTTAAGAACACAAACGTGAAACAGCCGCTTCTTTCGCGAACTCCGGCCACACTTGCCTGCAAAATGGTGTCACTGGCCAACAAAATGTTGGAACGCCAGCCATCGCCTGGTACATAACTCGCCAGCTGGTAGTCCAGCCAATAGACGACCTTCTGCAGCATGGAGTAGCTAACCAGACACAATGCCCATAGCCAATCAGAGAATGGGTATGCCACTTGAAGGACCCGCCACGCCATTTCGTCTCTGGGTAATTATTTACCTTGTAGTCTGATGTTTAAAATGTCCTATTGTAATACGTGTAAGAAATTCCAACTGAAGTGTAACATTTACCGCTCATTCCTATTAAAGAAATTACAATTGATATTAAATAAGTATTTTAACTTAATGGCAATTCAGACACTGCATGTTCGGTATTGACGCGTGCCTCAAAGTGTTAGAGTTATATCATCCATTATGTATAGCATATAAAACTGTTCTATCAGAAAATGTGAAACATGTTTTCTAAAAGTCGCCAATCAGTCTACGCCAACTACTAATGGATCTATCGATATTTGTTGGAGCGTGTGTGTGTGTGAAAGAGAGAGAGATAGATAGATAGGTAGAGAGAGAGAGAGAGAGAGAGAGAGAGAGAGAGAGAGAGATAAATTCGTGTATTACATGACATGCAAAACGTCGATGGTGTGAAAGCCAAAACAATTTATAAACAAAATTACAGAAAAAAGAATAAAATTCTAAGATATTAAGACTAAAATTAAGTTTATAAAATTGCGATTCATGGTATCCTCTACCAGACCTGTTGAATACGCTCGGTTAGCGGATGGAAGTAGTTTCAACGTTTCTAGCCGGATGGCGAGTACACGCAATTCCTTGTGTACTTTTTACTCGCACAGTTGAGAGGCGTTTGTAAATGTCCAAAGAGGTGCAGATCTTTACGTGAGAAACTGGAAACCCCAGTATAAAACTACGAACTTAGCGCCAGTGTTGCAAACAAACATTATTTTTGACGCAGTTTACAACGCTGTATTCGTCATTTTAATTAAAACTGTCCTCGTGGCGATATTGCGAATATAGTATTGCTCACCGTGGAGGCACGTCATGCCAGCGAGTAACGTTCTAATGTTTATTGGTTTGCATTGTTTTAAATTTTCGAATGGTATTTTTGCTGTATGTTCTTGCTTGAAAACGTGCTTTAGGAACAGTTTTGTATTTTATTTTGCCGTTTTCTTGTTTGTTACTTGCGAACTAAGTTACATTTCCAAATACTTAAGTTTCCGTTCGTTGTAGTGATTATATAATAACATTTTTTTTGTATAAAAAACTACGTTCAGGGTTATTTATTCAAGTCCTTCTTACTGTTAAATCTTAACTGTAATTATAACAAAATTTTAAATAAAGCTTGTGTGATTTTTTTGGAGTACTTACTTCTGTCTCAGTAAATAAATTGTCCTTTGGAAAATATGAATTTTTTTTGGTGGTATCAATTCATAGGCGTGTGCCAACTCACTATATTTTTAACAAAATAATGAAAGAATGCATTTATAAACCCATTTACACATTTTTACTCAAAAATAAATTTAAGTTATAAGAACATCCGTGGTTTTGTCATAAAATAAATATAATTGCTACTAAAATTTATAATTATAAATAAAATAATTTTCCGGAGGAGAAACCCTCAGACTCCCGCTTTATAGGCGGCCATTGGAAATTCTCTAATTTTAATAGTAATGCCTTCCTCCTCCCTCCCCTCTATCCGAAAAAAATTCTTGTATTTTTGATTGCCCCCTCCGAAGAATAGGTCCACGTACGCCACTGCATATGCATGAGTGACTTTGTACCGCTCAGAATGTTTTGTTGAAATATGTTAAAAGAGATAATGAATTGTGGCAAGGTTTCCTCAGCCTTAAATTTAATACACCAAAATAAATGTTGCTATTTCTTTATCAAAAGGCGCCAAAACAAACATTTTAAGAAATGCAAGTTACGCTTTAGGAACAAAGTAATACCAGCATACAGAACACTCAGTTGCGCCTCTTTGGCTTGCTAGTTTAGTTATATGAAAACGTGTATAGTTAAACAAGTTGCATCTCCGCCATTATGTTAAGTTATTATATTTTTTCTAACTTGTTTAATTCTTCTATTTTATGTACATATAACTGAAATTTTCCGGTATTAGATGTTGTGAAATTCTACCAAACATTCAACACGAAAGCTAATACTTATATTTCTGACAGTGTCGTTTGACTCATTCAATTTTCCCAACAATTTTTCATTTCATTTTGCATTAAAGTTTTGTAAAAACGGAGGAGTCTGACACTACTTATCATGTTACAAAAGTTTTTCAATATTTGCTCTTAACGTTTTCTATTTCCCGAGTAATTATAATTTGTGATTATCACTACTGTTACGGTAGTAGTAATAAAGGTAAAATGCTAGTAATTAAAATTAGCGTCGAATTATTGCTGAAAGATACGGATAAAAAAGAATGCATCCTAAATAGCATCAGATGGGCATCTAAGAATGTCACACATATGTATGTGTACTAAAATATACAGAACCGTTTGTTTAAATATAGTTGTTATCTGACAATGGTTTTCTTTCCGAGAATATAAACATTGGAGGTAAACTGTATGTAAATTATTTCTGAATTAACAAGAACTCGTGTTATGCAGAGTTAATGAGTATATTCAGCCAAAAGCCAGACATGCAATCTTTTTCTTTTCACCCCCGCGCCTACGATCTTTCTGGCAAATGCAAGAGTATATACTAACGGTAAAGTGAGCACTTTTGAGGCCCTAGTTACTTTATCCTTTCAGCCAACTTTTATCCTTTAACCACCGTTTTAAATAAATATCACCTTGTAAGTAAGAAACGCAGTGTGTATATTCCTCTCTCCTCGGAAGTTAATGTCCAAGGTTAAAACAAATTATATTTATTAACTATTATTCCAAATGAGAGGCATTTCAAAAGTGCTCACTTTACCGTGAATAGCCTATATACACTGAAGAGCCAAAAAAACTGGTACACCTGTCTAATATTGTGTAGGGCCCCCCGAGCACGCAGAAGTGCCGCAAGACGACGTGGCATGGACTCGACTAATGTCTGAAGGTATGCAGGAGGCAATTCACACCATGAATCCTGCAGGGCAGTCCACAAATCCAATCTGCGCCAATTTTAGAAAGCGCTTTCACGTTTAATGATTCTTGTCAGTCGTCGTTTGTCCCGTTCTTTCACGATCTTTTTCCGGCCGCAGCGATGTCGAAGATGTGATGTTTTGACGTGTGACGGGTACAGGGGATAGGCATTACACTGTTTTCACACCCTGCTATTGTTGTCCTGGGCAGGCATCCAGCCAGTCAGGGTAGGCAGGTGACAACGAAACTTCAGGGGAGTCCCCCTCGGGGAAGAACCGAAGTTGAGAGAAACAGGTTAAGTCCCTAGAAATAGATGATATAAGCCCTCGACGAACGAAACAGAGGAGCCCCCTACGAGAATTAATGAAGACACAGTTCCCAGGAATCCCCGAAAACGTCCTACCAACCCCCCCCCGGGCCCAGTTGGAGCACGCAAGTCACTGAAGAGAGACGAAATCCTACACAAAAAAACGCGCGAGGTACACAGGGGATTTCCTGTTTTCTCTCTCGAGAAACTGCTGACAGCCAACTTGAATATATCGGGAGACGGTTTAAATTCAGGAGCAGCCAAGGTTTGGGAGGAGTTGTAATCATTTGTTCACGATGAGTTGTTCAGCAGCGATGCGAGGCGAAGAAGGCAGTTAGTGCGAGAGGCAGTCGTATCACCAGGCCGGAGTACGGACCCGGCCCAGGCAGTAATGTACAATCAGTTGTTCACAGTCAGTTATTCGGGAGCAATTATTGCCAGCCGAGACGGGAGTAGTTCGACGGTACAGACGCGAGACCAGATAGATGTAGCCGAAACGGAAGAAGCCGAAACGGGAGTAATCAGTCGTGTGACGAGAACAGTGCCGAGAATATGAGTACATTCCTGGAGACGAGTGGTAGCCCCAGTCCGAGAGGCGCCATTCCCCGTGAGAAGAGAACAGTGCCGATAATATGAGTAAATTCCCGGAGACGAGTGGTAGCCCCAGTCTGAGGCACCATTCCCCGAGAAGAGAATAGTGCCGAGAATATGAGTACATTCCCGGAGACGAATGGCAGCCCCAGTCCGAGAGGCGCCATTCCCCGAGAAGACGTACTCGTGCGCCAGATGGCGACGCGCAAGTAGTCCGTCAGTCAGTGAGTCAATAGTGACATCACCGAGGAGAGAACCCAGGAATCGCCGAAACTTAGTGTGTAAATTCCCGAGACAAACCCAGTAAAAGTACCGAGAACTTATGAGTTTATTTCCGAAAACGTAGTGGCAGTTTCCGAGGTGGAGAAGTTAGATACGTGAGCCGGACCGTTGCGGACGTCGCCGCAGGACGAGGAGACGCGCTCTCCTACAAGTAACGCCAGCCGAGGTCGTCGAGAAAGCACAAGTCCCGGGAAACCCATCCCGGACTTCCGAGAGAGTCAGCCAAAGCCGCAGGAAGAAGCCCGCTGAGTACAGCACGCCAACGAGAGGCAGTCTGAGGGCCTGACAAAGGGCCACGCAACTCACCATGCCTCACCAACGAAGACAACTCACTAAAAGCCGCAGTCACGGATATGTAGAGAAACGTCTCCCTTCAACAACATTCCCCGACGCATAGTATTCAGCCCACCAGCCCATCAGGCCTACGAATTGCAGGGGGGCTCAGTCTCGCCAGTGTGTGTAAATACCAATGTGATCTTCAGACCAATAAAATCCTGGTGTGTTAAATAACGGAGAATACTAGTATTTGTTTACCCTTAACGCAGCCACCACAGGTGCCCTTAGTCTGCACGAAATAATTTAACTAAATAAACCACTAGCCGCCACTCTGTATAACTCAGGTGGCTTAGTAGCGACAGTTTTATCGGATCCCCGATATTCACGGTACACTCGTTAAATGGTCGTACGCGAATATCCAAATGTTATCGCTACCTCGGAGATGCTATGTCCTATCTCTCGTGGGCCGACTATAACACCACGTTCAAGCTCACTTAAATCTTGATAACGTGCCACTGAAGCAGCACTAACCGATCTAGCTGCCGACTGCAACGCGTTACTCTGATTGGTTCCATACCTCTGTTATTTGCATAAGCACGCCTATACCAGTTTTTTTGGCTCTTCAGTGTAAGTATTTCCTTTAGTTTATCATTGCGTTTTCTATATTATTTATCACTTTCCGTCCTTTGGCTCTCTAGGACCACGTAACTTGTACGTTTTGTTTTTATTACTTTGCATACCATCGTCCTTTGATTGATTATTGTTGTATATGATTACGAACTATATTTTATTTTACAGCCGAACTGTTTGGAGGGTGAGTGTGGCGCGGTTCAGTTGAGATGTATATGTAAGGACGAGCGTCACGTCTGCTAGACAGATATCTGCAAATGCATAGCACTGTTGTTCGTGTAGAGGCCACGGTGGCGCAGCTGCTAGAGTGCTCACTGTCCATTAAGGCGGACCGAGATGTGTTCCCGGCATGGTCGCTCCCGGATTTTCGCACGTAAGAACTCTCCAGTCTTACTCATGGTTTTTTTCTGTGCTGTGTATGCTTTAATTGGACATAAAATATCTTCAAAAGCATATTGATTACCTGATGATCTCGAATTATGAGAAAATAATGCAGACATGTGGTAGCTTGTATGACAGGAAATTTGTCCCTGGCTTCTGTGTAGTAAAATCTCCATGATCCGGTACTTCCAGTACTTAGTTACATGACAGGCAAGCTTCCAGTTTTATACCACTACGTCAGTTATGCCCGTCCAGTGCTGACGAGAGCTATTTTGTGGCCTGGTACACTTAAAAATTTTGCCTCCCTTTTTTATTTTTATTTTATGACATCCGCCGTTTTTTATGTACAGTAATTGGCTTTAAAAATACAAAGAAAAGACGTAAGAACTTATTTGATATTACATTTTAATTTAAGTTAATAATTACCACTAAACTTAAAGAAAAAATATTTTCTTGACACACGAGTTAAAATTAAACTGGGATTATACTCATAGATAATTAAGATTACTGGTCTAGCAACTATGCCTACTAACTTATAGAAATCGTATCACGGGAGTCTCCTCACTTCCGCTATAAAATAATTTAATTTATCCACAGCAAAGTATCCCCTTCCCCTCTCTGGGATCACATATGTCGGGGCGTAGTACACCTCTACACTTGGAGCACCCTGTGGCCAAAGCTGTACCCATGATAAAGTAAATTTTACATGAGGCAGAATGTTGAACAATGTGTAGTAAACATAACCTAAGTGATACCCTTAAAAAGTTCTCAGTTAATCGATATGATCAATTTCATTCTTTTGAGAATCAATTATTTTGTAACAGGCCTGTTAGAGAAAATAAACGTTTCATACATTAATATCCCATACCTGGCGTTATCATGCCACCCTACTACTGATAGAGATGCTGCTGTGACTCAGAAAATGAATTTGGGAGATGACATCCTAAATTAATAACCATATCCAATCACTGCTAGGCAGAAGGAAAATGCAACTTGGTGGTATATCCCACTAAATTGTAGATGGATATTGGACGTTATCCATAATGTATTGTGTCGAGGACTCTCTCTCCCAAAACCTGACATCTGCATTTCATACACTCAAATTAGTGTCAATAGTTGCCTATTTATTGTCTCCCTTCATGCTCGATTTTGGACCGTGCGAATTCTGAAGTTATAACAAATGCCTGTTATATCTTCCCGTTCGTGAACTACAGTGAGTAATTCAGCGATTTTGCCGCGTAGTTATTCTTATATAATAAATGTTAAAAAATACACGGTTGGTCGATATTAATGCTATGTATCATATATTTGTGGTATTTATAATTATAAAAAATATATCATTAAACAAACACTGGTTTTTTTAGAAGTTGCTTACAGAAAGTATTTTTTATGATTTCATTGAAAATCTGACGTATTGTGCACACAGACTTGCATGTTTTTTAATAGTTTTAAGCATGACGTTTAAGCACTCATTTTTCACGTTGTTGTTCTGCTAGTTGGTGACTCCAGTCATTTTGAGCGTCCACGCCCATCCTGGACGATAAACCTTGCTCATGTCGGGGAACTCCACACTTACTTCTGAACTTGTGGTATTCCACTGAAACAGACATCATCTGTGAAGTAGGTAACAGTGTTACAGTAGCAAACAGTTGATGGAACTACGCAACCACATGGAAGTGACTACGTTTTAAATAATTTAGGAAGTACGTGCATTATAATAAATTACCTCGAATATTGTGTGTGTGTTGCCTACCTACTATAGGTACTACAACAAATAGAAAAAATTGCACTTTAAATTGGACTAGCATTATGCGATAATTTTATTTAATTCTGACATTCTGGTTCATAAGCTATAGCTGAAAAACCAGTTATGTCTCTGTGTCACGAAACTGAGAGCAACAAGAAGTTCGCAACCCGAATTAAATTATTATTAACGATAACCACGAGGTTCAAAGTAGTTTTTAGTAATTACATATGTGTAGATACCCAGAGAGTGTATCATATGAATAGTTTCTGTAATACAATTTAGAGCCAAAAAAACTGGTATAGACGTGCGTATGCAAATAACAGAGGAATGGAACCAATCAGAGTAACGCGATGCAGTCGGCAGCACCTACATAAGACAACAAGCGTCTGGCAAAGTTGCTAGATCCGTTACTGCTGCTACAGTGACAGTTTATCAAGATTTAAGTGAGTTTTAACGTGATGTTATAGTCGGCGCACGAGAGATGGGAAATAGCATCTCCGAGGTAGCGATAAAATGTGGATTTTCGCGTACGACCATTTCACGAGTGTAGCGTGAATATCGGGAATCCAGTAAAACATCAAATCTTCTACTTCGCTACGGCCGGAAAAAGATCGTGAACGAACGGGACAAACGACGACTGACGAGAATCATTAAACGTGACAAACGTGCAACTCTTTCGGAAATTGGCACAGATTTCAATGCTGGGGCATCAACAAGTGCCAGCGTGCGAACTATTCAACGGACCATCATTGATATCGGCTTTCAGAGCCGAAGGCCCACTCGTGTACCGGTGTTGACTGCACGACACAAAGCTTTACGCCTCGCCTGAGCAAGCCAACACCGCTATTGAACTGTTGATGACTGGAAACACGTTGCCTGGTCTGACGAGTCTCGTTTCCAATTGTATCGGGTGGATGGACGTGTACGGGTATGGAGACATCCTCATGAATCTATGGACCCTACATGTCAACAGCGGACTTTTCAAGCTGGTGGAAGCTATGTCATGGTATGGGGCGTGTGTAGTTGGAATGAAATGGGACCCCTGATACGGCTAGATACGACTCTGACAGGTGACATATACGTAAGGATCCTGTCCGATCATCTGCACCCATTCATGTCCATTGTGCATTCCGACGGATGTGGACAATTCCAGAAGGACAATGTGACACCCCACATGTTGAGAGTTGCTACCAGGTGGCTCCAGGAACACTCTTCTGACTTTAGACACATCTATTGGCCACCTAAATCACCAGACATGAACATTATTGAGCATATTTGGGATGCCTTGCAACGTGCTGTTCAGAAGAGATCTCCACAGCCTCGCACTCCTATGGATTTGTGGACTGCCCTGCAGGATTCATGGTGTGAATTGCCTCCTGTATACCTTTAGACATTATTCGAGTCCATGCCACGTCGTCTTGCGGCACTTCTGCGTGCTTGCGGGGGCCCTACTCGATATAAGATAGGTGTACCAGTTTTTTTGGCTCTTAAGTGTATTTACTTTAAACTTATGGTTTAACTCAATTTAAGTAATTTTTATTTCCTCCGTTTATTAATTTTTTTTTTTGCGACAAATCGGCAACCTCTATTTTTCGGCACTCTACATTCACAGACTCTACGTCACATTGTAACACGCAATTGTGAGAAAACATCGTACTTGAATTTGTAGTGTACATAAAGATGTAATATCACTGATTTAGGATAACTTACGCAAAATAATTGAAGTGGTGTAATGAGAGTAGATTGAATCGGAAATGGTTTAACAACGTCCCCGGTGTTATTCCTGAAGGCTGTTCGAGAACTGCGTATAAACTAACTTATAACATAACTTAAAACCCATACCTTACCTAGTATTTGAAACCAGAACCTCCCGTACTCCAGTCCGGCGGTGCACAAACCGACTGCACAACGGGAAGTAGGCAATGTTTGTAGAAATCTTCAAAGCTTTAACAAACGTGGTGAACGTCTCCATGACCAGTTAACCATTTAACTGCTACGTCCACGGTGACATGGTAAGTTGGGGGGGGGGAGAGAATATTTTATAATTCGTCTGCCAGCAATACAAATATTTGAAACATCTGATAAATGAAACTGTCCCCTAATCGTAGTATCACCCACATACATATTTGCTACTAGTAGCGAATACCACTACTACCACAGTGGGTTTTACCTTTAGCTGGTTGCTGTAGCCAAGAATGCTTATCGTGGCGTTGGCAGCAAGTTCTGGGTAGCCCAGGATGCCCACATTCTCTTCTGGCCAGTTGAGGAAGATAGCGTACACTGCGGACCCGTCCTTCTTGCGCGTGTACCTGGGAAAACACACAAGTATGGTACAGCCTAGTTAGGAGTATCCTGCGCTCCCGGAATTGTTATTCTCCCAGTGAAAACCTCCAGTGTTGTTAGTGTTTTGGTACTGAATGAAATATGAATCCTCGGTACAAATATGCGAGGTAACACTGACAGGCAAGTTTTACCTACAGGATCCTAAGAGGGTGTGCCCGCACACACGCGCTCTTCCAACAAACTGTATGCTATGCACACGTGACTGGAAGGAGGTGTCTCATGACGCCCTGGGTAACGCATTTAGTTCATGAAGTGGCCGCAAATACGCTGTACCGAATTAGTGATGTTAACATTGCTGGTATAGGGATAACAACATACAGGTTTGAACGTCATTTTCCCATTTTAGGAAAGAATTGTAATTCCCCTCCCTATGCTTCTTGCCATGTCAAACAGTATTTCTGTGATAGCAGCGCTCTGTGGTTGGGTTCATGAACTAAATGGGTCAACAAGGGCGGCAACGTTTCAAGCTGGTGTCCAGACCTGTCTTCTACGGGCCGTTGTTGAATCTAATATCGTTTTACTTCTGTTGCTTGGTGAAGGCACAGCATTGGGGAGAGCATGAGTGTATTTTATCTGAGAAGGGGCACGCGGCTAGAGCGCTCACCGCTCACCAAGGCAAGCTGGGTTCGATTCCCCGCGGAGCCACTCTTGTACTTAGCATGTAGGAATCGTGCCGGACAATGCCGCTGGTCGGCATTCCGGCGTTGCTCCATAGCCACCTCGCTTCCCTTTCATCGGCTCTCATGACCTCGTTAGAGACACTCAATCTTGCCCACTTCTCTGTATTTGAAATGCATCTGTGTGATTTTTTTTTGTTGATTTTAGATGCGAGGAAAGATTAAAAATTCTCTGCGAAACATTGTGAATGTTATTGAAGGCGTGATATGTATCGGGGGAGGAATTTTAGTTCAGAGGGAAGTGAAGTTGAGTTCAGCGAAGTTCGCAAAGTGAATCAGCAGACTGGGAGACGCGTTCCCGACTCACGAGAAGTGTAGCATAAATCTGGGCTAGACAGATTCTTCGTTTTCTCCGCATGTACCCCAAATTGACCTACCCCAGTCCAATACAACTGTCAAAATCACAAGGTCAATAGTGACGAACGTATTTGTTGATACCTTGATTTTCAAAGGAATTAAATACTTTTGCCAATTTGAATTGAATCATACAGCATTACAAATTTGCTAGAGGAAATATACAAACATCTCAAGGCACTTGTTTACCAAACAGTGTTTTAACCCCTAATCCTATCCACGTCGTTTATACTAGTCGTGTTGGCAGAAAAGCAGTTCAATGTTGGGACACGGAGACTGGTTCTGTGCAGCCAGCGAAATCGCTCTACCCTATTTTCATTTTGCGGAGTGTAGAAAGGCCTGGGACCTATTCTGTAGCATTTAACTGTCTTTGTATACAAACAGTCACCACGTAACTATCGTTAAGAGGCGAAATGGAATTACACATGTTGCTCAAAATTTCTCAATGGCGATCTTTGGAATGCCGTATGACTATCTTTATATAAAGAGACGCCAACAAGGTGTTTTTATTAACTCCAGTGAAGATGGCCGATGCATTGAGGTTAATTATAGCAAACACGCTCCACAGAGAAAAAAAGTAAGTATTAAGTTGCCACGAAGAGGAGAAACATTAGCTTTTGTCATACTTCTGCACAAATAAAAGGTGTGTTGAATAAACTTAAAAAAATATGTTATATTTTTTGATAGTGATACTCTCCCAACTCTTCGGTCTAACGTAACCTCGATAAGATGGATTTTGTCACTGATTAGTGCTGCTATCTCGTGATGTTCAAAATGAACTAGGACCATCTATAGATTTTTACAACAGAAAGAAGTAAATTTGTATTAAAAGTGTTATTCAGAAAGGTATTAAGAAATTGATATAATTTGCATTTGAAAATTCACTAAAACTAAATACTGAATACGAAAGACACTGTAATAGCGGAAACATTTATAATACAAGCAGATTGTTGGTTTTAGAATACAGCTTGGTAAAACCTATTGGACATCACAAATAGAGCCATAAAGAGATACGTTACAGAATATCATATGAAGGCAATAACGAGTACCTGTATTTAGCATTCTTTATAATAAAGGTGCCGTGTTTCGATACTCCGTATATTAAATAAATAAGGAAATTAAATTAAACTGTAGAATGTAATTTTAAAAATTGTGATTCAAATGTGGCTTGTTACAAGACAATAACACAAACCAAATAATGTTCTGCACTACATGACGAGCGAATATACAGTTTGCGTCACAACATGACACACAACTGCGGTATTTTAGTTTTCGAAAAAAAAAAAAAAAAAAGCAGTCTTTAATATTTTTTTCGTGGGTAAGTTTAGAAGAACATGACATGCAGACAAATACCAAGGAAATGTTTTCATTTTGTCCGACATCATATCAGAGGTTATGCGTAAGTAAAATTTATCTATGGTTATTTTCCCCCATTTAAATGGCGCTTACCTTGGTCTTAACTTAAAATGCAAAACTTCAGAAAGTGTTATTTTTAAGACTATTTCGATAAATGTGTGTTTATCTAAGAGTAATAAAACATTGGAATTAATTGTGTGCCAATTGTAAGTTTCTTTTTACACCTTTCTCTACTTTTAAAATTTTGAACAGTAAAAATTTGTGCGTTGACAAGTTCCAACTGGTCATATAGCACAGACTATAATAATTTTATTCTTATTCCATTAAATTCTATGTTCCTACATTAAATACATTTGAACGACTGCGTGACAAACACCAGTTCGGTGTGATACTACAGTTGTTGAGTAGCTATTGTCTTGTGAAGATAATACAATTTATCCTTATTTATTTTAATTGAAACCAAAAAAAGGTATATCACCTTTACATGCTTAGTATATTTTTACCTAGAGTTAGAAGACAAATGACTGAAGGAAATGTCACACAGTCTAATGAATCTTTTGTGTTTAGAATAAAATTATAAACCACGTATTCCTCAAAACTCGAATTTGTAAAATTCTGTATCTAAGAAATTGCATAATAAAACACTTAGTTACTGATATCGACATTACGGTAAAGATTATGACTAATATGAGGCTGTTGGCAAATCTTTCTTTATAAGTTAATGTAATCGTAATTGAGTTCCTACCACACATGACCAGAAACGCTGTCGTTCTGGTAAGTCCATGGTCGTGTAGAGTAAATGGCTTCACCATTGACCTTGAGCCACGAGCCCATCTGCCGCAATCTCTCCTCCATTACCACAGGTATTGATCCTTCCTTAGTCGGTCCAATATTCAGCAGCAGGTTACCTGTGTACAAATATTCGACATAAAATGACACAGGCAAAAGTGGCATTGGCATACTCAAAAGGCACGCTTCGGCTTTCTTAAGCCTACGACTGAGACTTCTGAAAGCGACGATAGGAATGCTGGAGTAGTTCATTAGCTTATTGAGCGCTTCCCTACTTCCTTGGCTGTCTAGTTAGTGCAGCATATATAAAAGTGATAATACAATACAATAAGCAAAACTTAGTACCTTTTAGCTAAAAAGGATAAAGGGAAATAAAATCACTTACTCCAAACTGTGTCAGTCTACAATCTATGCCGATTTGCAAACTATTTCTATTGTTAGCACTGTTCTTGTTTCAGCGTGCGCTGTTGCCAAGTATCTTAAACATTATTTTAAATATAAAATATTGGCATATGATATTTGTTTATTGTAGAACAGTAGAAGCCTTACCAAATGACGTTAACTTTGCGTACCCAAAATCAGCTTCAAATATAGAGAAAATTTAAAAAACTGTAGGTTTTCAACGTAAAGTTTTTTTAGACGCTGCCCAAAATATGTAACATTATATTTTAATGTATGGTTAAAAGAGGTTTATGAGTTATATATCTGTATTTCTGAACACAATTGAAAACGTATGTCGTCTATACTCATTGTGGTTTGGTAAATAAAAAATTGCGTATCGGGTGCATATGCTTGTAAATTCTAAAAGTTGTACAGTGCTTTTTTTTTTAAATTACGTATGTGGAGGATGAAAGCAAGAAGTGTATTAATTAGGAATTGAATTCCTTCATCAAAGAATTTGTAACCATCAGAAAAACGACTCAGTCATAGCGAGTGTGCTAAACAATCCGAAGGTTTGTTACAAATTTTAACACTAATCTATGATATTATATTTGAAAAGATTATTGAGCCGTCCTTAAGAGTAACAAGGAAATAAAAACATATAAAACATTCCTTAAAGAAACCTTTTCCTTCATAACTGAACTGATTTCACATTTATTTGACAAACCAACTAGTTTGTGCCCAGTCCCATGGCGTGACGACGTGTTGTATTGAACTGCCGTCCCACCTGGTCGCCTCGCTTTTAGCCCAGTCCTGGCGGCTACCCAGCGGCACCCGGAGGACACCCCAAGTGCTTTTGTGAGTATGTGTGCAAGGGCAAGGGAACAGTATGCAGTGTTGGGTAGTAACTTTACGAAAACAACGTGTTACTCAGTGACGAGTTACTTTCAAGTAACTTTATGGGGTAACTAGTTACATTTTTTGCAAGGTAACTTGTAACTAAACTAAGTTACTCATTCATTGCAACGGACAGGAAAAATAAAAGTTACTTTTAGGTTTTTTTTTCGCTTTACAATACTGTAGTTTAATCTCATGTGCAGCGAGAAAAGCTTAAGTAGAAGGAACTTCATTAGTCACGAGTTAAAGAAGCAGGGGGTGCTCGCTCGACGTCGGTTCACATTCATAGAATTAATACCGTTATCTACGCTGCCGTCTACCCTGTATTCTCCATGTTTTTTTTTCCTATGAACCATGCCTACAAGTAATAACTAGTTATTATAAAAACGCTAAAATAGACATGGACAATGAAGAAAATTGTTTGTAATTTTCTAAATGTAAAAATTATTTCTTTCTTAGTATTTAACATAACGATGACGCAAATGTTAAAGTTAAATATTTATTATGCTTTACCATATATTTATTTTTATCAAGAACTTATTCTAATCTGGGGAAACACCTAAGCGTAAGACAATTTCAATAAATTGCGTGGATGTGTTTGTATAATATGCACACAACAAGGCGTTATTCGAACTGGCAAATTCATTCAACCAAATGGTTACGTACTTTTGTTAATATATGTCTTAAAGCATGCCACAATTTAATTTTTAAATATAGTAACAACTATGAAGTATTTCACGAATTAGGCTATGCAAATAAGTGACGTTTATTTATAATCCGAACAGAGTAGAAAAATACAGAGACGAAATGACGTGGCGGTTCCTTTGATATAGGTGTAGCCATTCATGATTGGTTGTGCTACTCTCTGGAAATGGGGCTCGTGTCTGATTGGCTACTGCGTGTTACGAAATTTTCTCTAATGGCTTGACTGCTGGCTGGCAAGTTAGTTACCAGGCGCTGATTAGAGAACGGAGTTCCGACACGTTGTTGATCAGTGACGCCATTATGGTAGCGTGTGTGCCTGGAGTTTGCGGAATAAGCGGCTATTTCGCCTTTGCATATTTAAGTACTCTGTGGCCAAAGTTTTGAAAATCTGATAAATTTATAATTACCTAGTCACACCCAACATGTTTTCTTGTATTTTGTACAAGAAATGTCGCTAATGTTTTAGCTGTTACTATAAAACAAGGTTCTAGGTGTATTTCAGTTAAACAAATAAAATATTTTGTGAATCTGCAAAAACACTAGGCCGTGCTATAATTCCCGTAAGTATTTGGCATACCAGTGTTTTTTGTATGGCTTTAATTTAATAAATATACATAATGTTATTTCGTATGCTATGTGAGCACTGGTACTATTTTAATGTAAACATGTGTAAAAAAAATACTTACCGCTACCATACTTTTGTTATGTTTGATACCTGCAAATTAAACTTACTTTTCAGTATTATTTATTTTACAAATATCCTACCATAAATCAATTTTATAAACATTTTACATGAAAACTACTGCCAACAGAACACTACATTCAGTTATTTTAATTCATATTGGGGGAAAACAAAATGATTGTAGTGTTGTACATAGATATATACGTGTGTGTAAGTTTCATTTAAATAAAACACATGGCACTTTTAATGCTAACGACAGTTTGAAACGCTTGTTATGTGTAGTTTTGTGTTTTTGCGTCTAGAAAAAAATGGAAAAAAAATGTTATAATTAGTTGTTAAAAAGTAAATTCAGTTTTGGAGTAAAATTTTTCTTGTGGCTATTTGAACCGTTATATAGGAATATTTTAAATAGCCCGTGTGAATGATGCCACTCCAATTTTGTCTGGTTTAAATATTTTATATTTTTTGTTTAAATTAAATACTTCAAGTGATATATCCGCTGAAAAGAAACTTCTCTTATTTTATGTTTCCATTTTTTTAAGTGCACTACTGAATCTTTGAGTTAAAATTTCTGTATTATAATCCTTAATACGTTTATTACTTTTCTTATACTACTGTCACTTTTACTACTCAATGGCTTTACTTTTCAACACACAGTTTTTTCAATAAAATATTTTAACATTTATTATATACAGAGCTGTAAAAGTTCTGTGCAGTGGGGTGTTAGATGTATGATAATAGGAAATATGTTATGATAAAATGTTACACCTATAATATTAAAATACTGAAAAAGTAATTCCTCTAGCGGAAAAACATGTGCCTTACTACGTCACTAACTGTACTAATTGTTAGGGAGGAATCATAGTTAAGAAACTGAATGTATTTATGCTAATTCAGTAGTTTTCTAGTTATAGGAATTCCATGTTTCTTGCTGGTATACCTGTTAATTTCATTCTAATAATAATGTTACTTACAGCTAACTTTAATATTGTATGTTTTATCAATTTTTTTTCAACAGTATTCTGAGCTACGGGACCTACACACATAATAGTCACCTAGTGAGTAACAAGACTTCAGTTAAGTTACTTTAAAATTAACAACTTGTTTCATTTTATTAGGAAGTAACGAAAAGTAATTGAAGTTACTTTCTTTTCAAAATAACTGAACTGAAGTTATTTTTAAAATGTAACTTACCCAACACTTGACAGTATGGCGGGACGGTAGGGAAAAGTAGTGGCTCGTTCAAAGTGCGCGGCAGAAATGTGACGTCACTAAGTGGTACCGAGGCGCCCGAGTGTCACGTACTCTCGAACCCCTCAAAACAGTGATGCTACACCCCCTCCCCCCTTCCTGGTCAAGCCAAGATAATTAAAAGTATTTTTAATTGTGGAATGTTGTTTAACACAGGGAAACGGTTATTTTGTTTTGGAATATTTTTAAGTAAAAGAATTAACGTTCCACTGCTTCAGTTTTATTCTAGGTTGAAGTGTTTTGTGTAACGGTCGGAGGGATACATGAAGAGGTTGCCGTCATGCCGCCATGATGCCAGCCCAGAAGCAGCAGCGGTGATGGACAGGCGTGTGTTCGGTAGGGGCCTGCATCTTTAGTTGTGTTAACTGATCTTTTAAAGTTTCTGGCTGCCGTAATTCACTTTGTGGAACTCTTTTTCGTAGACCCCACGCTGGCTCTTGCCACTCGCGGACTCATTTAATCAGTTTTTGGCCTGAGCCGTGGTGCCCCAAGCCGACCACGTTTTTGTAGACGTACGGCACCGTCGACACCGGATTTTATATCCATCTGCATCCCGGCCAGCGGAGATCATACGGGGCTCAGACTTTGCTTATTTCCAAGGAGCATAACCGTAGACTGGCAGCATCAGTAATATTTCACAGTTTAAATGGTGCTATGTTCGTATTGGACTAAATTTTGTGTGGTGTGCCAAGTAGCCGCTACGGCCAATAAAAACTGGCAACCTCTATGGTTTGTAGAGGTTTCACCTAGGCTTTCGCAACCTGCGGTGCTGTTGGGGTCTCACACTGCACGCCCATAGAGAACGGACTTCTACTTCTACGACATAAGGACGCGTGCAATGATCCCCCCCTTTTTTTTTTTGTGTCGCTTGTGCCCACCAGCCATATTGGCCGAACGTTCCACGCCACCCTAAGAACTCGTGTTCATTTATGTGTTAGTCGGCACTGTCTGACTGGAGTCCCGGGTATGAAATACCTGTACACATCTTACTCGTAGTGTGGCGGGCANGCACTGTCTGACTGGAGTCCCGGGTATGAAATACCTGTACACATCTTACTCGTAGTGTGGCGGGCACGTGGTCAGAACATTCCAACCACCTCGGACGGTGACAATATTCGCGAAAACTCAATGGAAACATGTTAATTATTCGTATTTAATTACTCGTTTTCAAAGTGAATTGTTATTAGAGCGTACTCAACTAGGAAAATAAAAGAATTTAAAATAAACCATATTGGTTGGCTGTGAGAGAACAATAAATTGTAAAAAGTTTTTAAGATAATTCTAAAAAAAATTATGCATGTGAAATCCGTAGTAAAATTATATATGAACTGTACAATAGTTGTTCTTGCGCTTTTATTTTGTTAATTTCACCCACAAAATTAGATTAAATTTTTGAAGTTAGCAGTATTGAATCACTACTGGATTTCTTTCTTTGTACCTTGCACATATTCTTCTAATGTATTGAGTTCGAATATATAAAGGTGATACCTGCCAAATGCTGAAGTTTGGAAGTAGGTATTGATTCTGCTCTGCGGCGTGAGGCGCCAGCATTTGATGCTAGCCCTCAGTGATAGGGCGTAGGAATACGTCGACACTGTTGTCTAGAGGTCCAATTTACTAATAACATACACTATACTTGTGAGTTCATATAATCGAGTTTTATTGTTGCTTGAACAGGTTAACTGGTACATGAACTCACGAGACAAAACTCTCCTCCCCTTTTCCTATGTAGGCTACGTATGGTTTGACGCCGCGACTGGCGTCGTTGGGGGGGGGAAGATTCTTCACACTTGGTGTAGAACTACTTATCTGACACTGCAGCGCTGTCTTCCCTCGGCTGGCGGCTTGGAACTGCTCTCGAACTTGGTGGGCGTCTCGGCGCCTGGCTTCGAAGTTCCTTCTTCCCGGGTCCAACGCAGGACTCTGCGTTTGACGAAGTCTGACTGACTTTTCTCGTATTCTTCCCGCCGCACGTCCCGCTTGACGGCCTCCGACTGAGGTCGACGTCGTGATGCATTCTCGATCCTCGACTGACTCCGGCTGACTGACTGACTGCTCGATCCGCGACTGACTGATTCGACGTCTCTCCACTGACTGCCCTGTTGCTCCCCCCTTCGTGTGGTTTTGTAGCGTCCATCACCATATTCAACTTGCCCCATCTCTGCACGTGTCCGGAGTGCTTGTCGACCCTCCGGGTCATAAAACACGTGGCCGCTGCTCGTGTGGTCCGCAGCCGGCGTGGCGTCGTCCCTTGGTTCTAGCCTGGAAGTTTATTGTCCCATTTTTCACGCACGTCCGTTAAAAGCTCTCATGGTTTATTGCGGTACAAGCCCGGGACAGGCGCAGCTGGTGGTGGGATCTCGGTGTCCCTTGGGCAGCTGCAAAATGCAGCTGTGTCCGCGCCCTGGTGCCTTCCGTTGTCTCCGGATGTCGTCTGCACGTGCAGGAAAAGTTGCACGTGCCGAAACCTTTGGTAGCGTGCCTTAGCAGCTGCGAGGCTCCTGGGGTCCCTCTTCCAGCACGTCCACAAAACCCTTAATCCTTATTGCGGTCGTCCGACTGCGAGCTCCGCCAGAGCGTGTGTTCTGACGAATAAAATATAGGGACGCAGAATGCGTCAAAGTTAAACAAAGTTGGATGTATACAACAAGACAACATTTTCGACAGCTTTAAATCTTAGACAAGTGGACCATTTTCCGAATACTCACGTAAATACATATTTAAGTAACAGCGCTTTTCGTAAAAAAAATTTACTTTCTCTTTAGAGGAACCTTTGGGACCCCTCTTCTTTCCTGAATTGAAATATATGTAACAACTGGTAGGCTATAAGGGCGATTTAATAATACGGAAAGAGTACAGTGTCTTTACAGCTTCTTCGTCAGCATTTGGGGAAATCTCGAGGCTTGTTTTCAACTCCCTATTATTGATTCTGCCCACGCTAGTGATTAAATTCACGTTGACCATGCCTCAGTGGGAAATAGAGTGCAGAATTTTCAGCATATACAGAATATACATAAACGTAAGACTATAGAAGTGTTTTGTTTTGGCTTACCATTACAGCTGACGGCCTTCACCAAGTAAGAAATGCACGTCTCGATACTTTCGTAATTCTGGAGGACTGCTCGGCGTCTGTATCCCCAGGACTGCTTGTCTAGAGTAGCAGCAGACTCCCATTTGTGTTCTTGCAGCACACCTGAGTGGAAAAAGAAACAGGGAAAAATATTATTTCAAGAAGTTTCTTACTAAGTTGTGGAAGGATGATTGTAAGCTCACGAGTAGTGAGAGCATGTATGTATGTTTCACAAAGCTAGGGAGATATTAGTGCCGAAGTGCCATTTGATAAACCGGTAAAGAGGTGTTGGAGAGAGGGACCTTAATTGGTGCTATATTTTAACCTAGGAAACTGATCAACCCCCACCCCCTCTGGGAGGTATGTTCTCGTTGGCTGACGGGTTCTCCCACCTCTTCTGAAGTGTGCTGTGATTGGCCTTTTGCTTGTAGAGGTACCTGTTCGGTGGACAAAGCGCCCAAGCGACATTTGCGAAACTGAAATTTTTCGTGAAAGTCTGGTGGTCGAGAGGCCATGACGCGGGGAGAGGGGGGAGTAGGATTGGACCAGGGGGGTTGAGGTGACTGTCACTTCTTGGTTCGAGGCCCGTATAGAGTAATTAGGCATAATTAGTGCATAAATGCCACCTAATGAATAATTGCAATTGCATAATGAACAATCGCGCTTCCCAAGAATAATGCAAATACCGAGAGTAAATACATGCAATGTGATTAAATACATGAACAAAGACTAAGTACATTTACTGAGAGCGTAATTACACACTAAGTACACATGTTTACTCATCGGCTGCCGAAACACAACTGACAGGGGTGGTGAGGTTCTCCTCGGTTCAAATTCTATCAAAGGTAATAAGGGGTAATCAAAGCATAATGGACAATTACGTAATGAGTAATTGCATATGAGTAATTGTATAAGGAATAAGCTCACGCACCGAGAGTAATAATATTTACCGAGAGTAATAAATGTACCAATAATAATTATGCAGTAATTACACACTAAGTACACATCCTACCCCGATCACTGCACATTCGCCACTGAGGTAAAATTGCCAACATGTTCGTGTTAAACGTCTGCCCTCTTGGTTAGTTTCGATTATCACCAAGAGTAAGCGAAGCATATTTACATTTATACTGGTCAACTACCTGATTTGATTCCCGTCGAGGATAATTAAACTGGAAGTATATTTGTACTGGACTAGTCCTTGGTTCGAATCCGTCGTGGGTAAGGAAAACAGTAATATATTCATACTGTCCTAAACCTTGGTTCGATTCCTGTCGAGGGTAATTAAAACATAATTACATAGGGTAGTGACATTTGAACAAGTACTTGTTATTACACATCCAACCTCTACGAGAGCCACTACCATACTGAATCCCAAAACAGAGTTATGGACCTAAAAAAATAATTCAAAGTAATTGCGTATCGAAAGTAAATACATAGAGACATATAGGGATGAAGTACATATCCGAACAGCTCGGTGCCTGGATGTTGACTGAATTTAAAACCCTAATAACTTTTCTTTATATCCACACTATCTTGGACGTCAAATAAGAGGGAAATATTTTAAAAGTAATGTAGTCTTTTAAAAACATCGTGTTAAAGAGATGTGATTTTAGTCCTTATTCTAAAGAACACCTTTACTTTAAGTATATTGTTAAAATAATAGCCTCATGATCACACCGATATCGTGTCGGAATGCTTTAATCAAGAACAAATTCCGAGGAATTCACGAGTGCCTAGCAGATATTCCTTACCACCGGGCGAGAGTGTTGTAATTTGTTCCGCTAGGAGCGCTGTGCGTCGCGGAGAGTCAGTCGACCGTCAGACGCGAGAGAAACAACACCGGACCGCTCCCTGAAGAATGAGGGTCGAGCTTGGTTCCATTGAATGCCGACAGGCGCACTGAGACTGTGGCGGACAGATGACACTCCTCCAGCAGCCGAAGCTAAAGCATCGGGACCCTCTCTCAGAAGGGTCGGCGAACGAGGACGAGGAAGGCAGTCGCACTGCTCTCTCCTGTAGCCATTTCCACTTCTAGCGCACATCGCCTGCCGCTTTTAAGCTGACGAGCAGGGGAAAGGAATATACACTACGGAGAAGTGTGCACGCAACTTTTAGTGAAACGAGAATATCATCTCGCGAGACACACACTTATATTAATGTGTAATCCGACCCCAAAACGTAAATTATTAATTGCTATGTTAATTTAAAACCTTTCATTCATTTATTCCTCTACATTTTCTGAAAAATAAATAAATAATTAACTAAATAAATCGATTCTCGTAGGTGCCACTGCTTATAGCAAAACGAAAACAGGTTCTAATATACCTAATTCACTTTAAAAACTCCATGATCGATAAGACACGCTGTACGAAGTTTTGCACCATCATGATATTTAAGGTTTTGTCCCATGTGACATGTTTTAATTTGCTGTCTCCTACACTATTTACTACTGTGCAAGATTACAAGGTATCTTAAAGCATGTAGATGCAGGTTTTAATATTTGTCAGTAGTTAAATCAAAATCAAAGATATGGGAAAATTATGTTCTTAACTGGGAATTTGGTTTAAGTTCTAATTGTCTGAAATAAGGGAAATTGGGGCCAGTCATAACTGTAAAGAGTTTCCGCAAATTATTTTCATGCAACGGCTAACGCGCTCAAGAACGGACCACCGGTGTTTAGAAAGGAGATATAAGCCGTAATAAAAAGGTAAAATTAACAATTTTACAATACATCCTCTTGGTGCACTAAACTACTTAAGTCCCCGCCACTCACTATACATAATTTACATTAGTTGAAATTGGTAGTGGGAATAAATTCTAAATTCCAACTGCTGGCCGCAGTTCTAGCCTAGATTTAAATACAGTTCGAACACGATAAACAGGCTTCCATCTTCTATGTTCATACCCGAAGGCTAGCTGTCGGCAGTAAGTGCTCGCTTCGGCTGATTACAACGCTATCACGTTGCACAACATAAGAAATACGCGCAACCCGCAATAAATATTAAGACCTATTGGATGTTCTCGGTCTCTATGGCATTTCCAAACAGGAAATAACGAATTATACTACCAGCCATAGAGAATCCAGACTGCGGTAAACGAAAAGGAAGAGAAATTAAGAATGAAACACTACTGACGAGATAATCTCTAGGGCTAGATAAGCTCACAATTTCTGTTTAGGGAACTAAGGCGGAAATTCTCGCTGATCTTCGGGAACAGAGGCGGTTGCAGACGAGTTGGGAGCGACGTTTCTTCACAAAGTACACCACAGAAAGGTTATTCACAAAACATAATTAACGATTTATTGATGTTTGGTTCTGATTATATAGATGCTTGAAAAGTTTTCTTTCACAAACATGCAGCTTACCACATAGTTAGTTTATATATGGTCCACTATTACAGCTTGTTGATCATATATTAGTTACCTTATTACGCACCGAACCATAAATACCTAACTTGCGAACTTTTGCCCCACTTTATTCTATTCACAGTATAAAAATAGGTGTATATGTCATAATTAAATTACGATTCAGTGAAAATGTTTTTGTCGTGTTTTCATGTGTCTGGAGTGGATATTACGTAGTGGCAATGATTCATTTCTTGCACTACCAGACAGCAAACTGAAAATTAAAGTTATTTGTAAAGACCATTTTTGTATCGAAGATTTTACGAATTCATTAAAACGTCGTTTACTGAGAACCGCTGTACACATACTATACGAAAATAGTCAAGACAGATATGTTTCAATTGAAAACTCTTCTATAGCACCATAGCCATCTACCAGTGCAGAAGAGAATATAAAGAAAACGGTAAGTAACCCAGCTGTAACAGCACCTTCATATGACAGTACCGGGGGAGAGACATAGCTGCGAATTCACAAGTAACTCCAAGGATAGCAAAATTAATTAAACAGTTGCGTAAAAAATATTTGAACTGGAAACGTACACACAGTAAATGTGCTTACAGACGAAATAAAATTAACACTAAACTTTATCCGGCTGATCTACTGCTATACATGGGTAATTATCATGGAAAAGTGCCCTTTACGCTCATAAAAATGTAGATGAACAACATAACTAAAAAGAGGTGGGAGCAGGATGAAAGATACTTTGCCATTAATCTGTACTGTAAGTTGCCTTCGTTGTATCAGTCATGGCTTAAAGAAGGTTTTAGGCTGCCGAGCGAAAAAAACTGTAAGGAGATGGGAGATGTTGTAAACTTGCAGCCAAGAAAACCAGATGAATTAAAATCCAAACTTCGGTGCAAAATCAAACCAATGAACAACCACGAGAAAAACTGTGTTCTTATTTTCGATGAAATGTCAATAAAGGAGTTGGTTTCTTACGACATGAAAAACTATCTGCAGGATTTTGGCTATTTAGAACGAAGCTAGGAAACGGCGACTCAAGCACTTGTTTTTTTAGTAAGAGACCTAACATACTCGTGGAAAATCTCCGTTGATTATTTTTTGTCCTCGGGGCCTGTGAAATATGACAGCTTGTTGCTGCTTTTAGATATGGCCGTTACCACACTCTTTGAAATCGGACTAAATATCAGAGCAGTTATCTGTGATCAGAGCTCCACAAATCAGAAAGTTTTTGAGATGTTGGGAATAACTAGAGACATGCCTTACTATATGCGCAATAATTCACAGATTTGTGTTTTTTTATGTGCCTCATTTTATGAAATGTGCAAGAAACAATTTAGAACGCAATGGTTTTATCGTAGAAGATGAAACCATTTCTTGGAAACCGATTGAAGACCTTTTTATTACTGACTCTTCTTCTGAAATTGGAAGAGTTATTCCGAAGATCAGTGCCAAGCATATTCATCCTGGACCTTTTGACAAAATGAGCGTCAAGTTAGCTACTCAGGTGTTTAGTAGTTCAGTGTATGCGGGTTTCATAACAGCTTTTTAAGAAGAAAATTAAAAACATGATATAAAAAGGTTTAACACCGAATTTGTTCTTAAAGTCAACGATTTGTTTGATAACTTTAGAAGTGTGACAGCAAAAGATAAAAACCCAAAGAGAAGACCTCTGAGTGCCAAAAATTTCAATGTTGAAGAAAATTTAGTCGCAGCTCGAAGCTGGATTTCCAAATGGAGAATACGAGGCAGGACAAAATTACCACCGACATTTCTTAATTTTCAGCAGACAATCACAGCAAACCCTTAATTTATGGGGTGATTTGAAAACAGAAGTTGTTAATTATCTACTGACATCAAGACTTCCGTTAGATCCAATGGAAAACTTGTTTTCAGTAATTCGGATGAGATCTGGTTACAACAAGAATCCTTCTGCTCAAGAATTCCGCCGAAATTTGCAGCATATAATATCTGTGAGGCTAATGTCACAACCACAAACTGCTAACTGCGAACCTGATGTGGATGAAATTCTACTAATGTACGCTAATATTCCGAAAAGCTTTCGTCAGAAAAAAAAATGCAAATATAAGTTCTTTGAATGATATCAGCTCGTATTTTTTCACCTTTAAGAGAAGTGAACACTCATTTTTCAAACGTCAGCAATGACTCGTCTACAAGCATTACCTCTACGAACTACACTGAAGAGCCAAAACTGGTACACCTGCCTAATATCGTGTAGGGCCCCCGCAAGCACGCAGAAGTGCCGCAAGACGACGTGGCATGTACTCGACTAATGTCTGAAGGTATGCAGGAGGCATGTCACACCAAGAATCCTGCAGGGCAGTCCACTCATCCATAGGAGTGCGAGGCGGTGGAGATCTCTTCTGAACAGCACGTTGCAAGACATCCCAAATATGCTCAATAATGTTCATGTCTCGTGATTTAGGTGGCCAATAGATGTGTCTAAAGTCAGAAGAGTGTTCCTGGAGCCACCTGGTAGCAACTATCAACATGTGGGGTGTCGCATTGTCCTACTGGAATTGTCCACATCCGTCGGAATGCAAAATGGACATGAATGGGTGCAGATAATCGGACAGGATCCTTACGTATATGTCACCTGTCAGAGTCGTATCTAGACGTATCAGGGGTCCCATTTCATTCTAACGGCACACGCCCCATACCATGATATAGCCTCCACCAGCTTGAACAGTCCCCTGTTAACATGTAGGGTCCATAGATTCATGAGGATGTCTCCATACCCGTACACGTCCATCCACCCGATACAATTGGAAACGAGACTCGTCAGACCAGGCAACGTGTTTCCAGTCATCAACAGTCCAATAGTGGTGTTGGCGGGCTCAGGCGAGGCGTAAAACTTTGTGTCGTGCAGTCAACACCGGTACACGAGTGGGCCTTCGGCTCCGAAAGCCCATATCAATGATGGTCCGTTGAATAGTTCGCACGCTGGCACTTGTTGATGCCCCAGCATTGAAATCTGCGCCAATTTGAGAAAGGGTTGCACGTCTGTCACTTTTAATGATTCTCGTCAGTCGTCGTTTGTCCCGTTCGTTCACGATCTTTTTCCGGCCGCAGTGATGTCGAAGATTTGATGTTTTACCGGATTCCCGATATTCACGGTACACTCGTGATATTGTCGTACTCGAAAATCCAAATGTTATCGCTACCTCGGAGATGCTATGTCCTATCTCTCGTGCGCCGACTGTAACACCACGTTCAAACTCACTTAAATCTTGATAACCTGCCATTGTAGCAGCAGTAACCGATCTAGCTGCCGACCGCTTTGCGTTACTCTGATTGGTTCCATACCTCTGTTATTTGCATACGCGCGCCTATACCAGTTTTTTTTGGCTGTCCAGTGTATACTACTCCGCTTAAGAAAACGCAACGTATTATTTTTCAGGTTATATGGCAAAACAATGCTTGAAAAGGTTTCAGTGTGGAAAATGTAAAGAATTATTCTTTGACGAAAACTTTTACTCTGTAATAAACGAAAGAGCATTAATGTTATTGAAAAGTTACAGCAAAAAAACTAAAGAATGTATTTTGACTCCAGCCTCGGATAGCTTGTGGCGAGTGATAGATTTTTTCTGGACGAGTTAGCACGTTTCTATCCCCATATTTGCCACGATAAAGGCCTTTCTCAAAAACTAGAAGAACGTTTGTTGCAACAAACCGCAGCTTAGTCAACTGTTTCCTTAAAGACTGTCACGACTGCAAGTTATTTATTTTGCGTTTAGTTATAATAACAAGACTTTTCTATGAAGCAAAATGGCAACCCATACAGTTAAAATACAAATGTCGCACTAAGAAAAGTTCGCTTCAGTGTAAATCCCATTCAGATACCCAGAAATTACAAAAACCACAACACACTTGTAAATCAGTAGATTGGACACGTGTGTATGAAACTGTATTCAGCTGTGGTGCATCCAAAAAGTACGACGATTCTTTCTTACAAATTTATAGTTACGTAATTGTTTATAATCAGTAGGCTAATATATAGATATGGAATCACAAAATACCATAAACATCCTTCATGTTCAAGGGAGATCACACATTTCTTATATAAAAATAAAATAAAAGTTGTAATTTTGTTTTCAAATTTTATTTTTGAATGTATTATTTTCATTTCTGTCGGTGGATATGTCCCGATGTCACCTCCCATCCCGGCTACGCTCATGTATTTAAAAGTGTATCTTTAAAAAGCATAATAATCAATCTTGTGCTTTCCGTAATTAAACAAGGTTTTTACGGTTAGAAAGCCAAAAGACTGCTTAACTATCACAAAATTAATCTTAAGGCTTTTATGTGTGCCTGCTAACATTACTCATGCTACACAGATCTCATTACCCACTTTGGAAGCCAATCTAGCAAACAACCACAGCTAGTCGATTGCACTGTGTTGTTAGTTGCGTATTATTGCTTTTAGACAAAGGGATTATGGAAATAAACATTTTCTAACAATAACATAGGTTATAAACAGCAATAATGTATCACACAAAAAATTCGCTATACGGCCTGGATTTGATCTCTAAAGCCTAAAATAATGCAGTGCAGACCCGCGCACGAACACACTGAGCTATACACACACACATACGTAGTGTCGCGCGCACACACACAGAGCATACAGAATATCCATGTGATAACTTATATATATTTAATAAATTTAATAAATAAAGTAATCGCGTATGTTATAAAGTTGTGTTTATTGTTTTATTATTACCGTATGAGTAATTTGCAACGTACCCGTTACTTATGCGGACATTAAGTTACATTTTGTAAATAAAAATGTTTTATACAACTCTTAATCTTTTCGTAAACGGACATATACGGCTTGAGTTAGTTACTCGGGTGTCCGCCATCTTGTCTGTCTCAGCTTCGTGGGTATATCAGACATTCAGAGCACGTTCTACTATTGCGGAGTTTGGTCTGGGAGTGATAGAGATGGAGTATGAGCGAGAGAGAGGACAGATGTCACAGTGGCACCGCTGACGACTTCCCCACGCAGCCGCCACGAAAATGGACTAGCGCTACGTGGTGTTCATATCAAGAACTACATATTCTTACCTGCCGGAGTGGATAGAAAATTTAACCTTGGGAAGTCCACTCTAGGTATATCTTTACTCAATAGTACTTGATACACCATCTCAGTCTGCTACGTCAGAAGTAATGATGTCGGATATGCATTCTTCAGAAGAAACTTCACAGCAATCATCGGATTCGAAGAAAAAATGTTGTTATTGTGTTAAGGAGTATCTCGATGAAAGTTACGTCGCCATGAAAGGTATTGTCGCAGTAAACCTACTCGCAATCTGCATTGCTGTTGGAATGTCAGTGCTTGTTTGATGCTAGTAGTGAATTATATATGCATGGTGTGAGATGTTGCGGTTTTACTACCGCAATGGGTAGACCATCGCCTGGATTTCAGTGCTAGCATTGTTACAAAAAATTTAAGCATAACCGTAGCAAGCGTCGTCACAAAAGGGGTAGTTGTGTAAAGAACCTTGAGTGTATTAGATATCGCTGCGGAAAATGTGGTCGTACCTTGAGATTTCCACATTAGAAAAACATTCAGCAGTATGTACAAGCGGAGCAAGAACGGGAATAAAGCATGTTTGCTGTTTCTTGGTCAAACCTTTACCGCCTTTCGATGTGCGGCAACATGAAATGGGGGTATGTTCCGAGAGTCCGAAATTGAATCTGTATCGTTGTACACTATGTTTTAGTTTGTTTAAGAATGAGAATGCATTAAGGAAGCATATGTTTATTTGCAAATATTCCTTAACAGCATCTACTAATTCGAATACGTCTCCAAATTCGTCGCCACCAGCTACTTTGGAAGAGAATTCAAGACCTCGACACCAGTGTGTATACTGCGACAAGAAATTTACTTTAATTCGCCATTTGAGAAGACATCAAAACAATACTTGTTTGGAAAAAACGGATAGAAATAAACATTGTTGCGATAAATGTCAGTGTGGTTTTACTGACCATGTGCAGCTTGAGAAACATTCGTTGACATGTGAACAAGATGTTACGGTGGAAATCTTACCAGCTTCTGGATATCGGTGTCGTTTTTGTCGGAAATGATTTACTTTACTATGTAATATGTATCGTCACATGAGGAGAAACTGTTTAAATAACCCTGAGTGTAATGTAAATCGATGTATATTGTTTTGTCATTTTAAGTGAAACATATGGCAAAGTGTAAACGCAATTTATCTCAGTGGTGTTTGTTTTTCTCACGAGTTCTGCACATACTTGTAGGCAGTATGTATGCGATTTTGTACTTCTGTATTCTTATTTAGTGTTTGATGTTTTAAGAATGCAATAAAAATAAATGTATTGATATTATAGTTTTTTATTTGGTATAAAGTATTGTTTGGGTGGTTTGTAAGGTATATAAAAAAATTTATTTAGTTTTACTTTTTAAATATTAGTGGGGTGATAGTTTTTATTGAATTGGTTACACATGGGTGATCTGATTTTGCCGAATGGATATGCGGTCACAGTCCGCCCAGTGTCCTTTCCACTATGAGTTCTTGTGAGGGAATGTCGGTTGGGAATGGAGTGAGCTGTTGTCAGCGAGGGTTGGGGCCTGAACGTGGGTATAGGAAGCAATTTAAGCAATGACAGATTAATAAGTATTAGTGTACGTAGTAGAATATGTATAGGACTTGGGAAATATTTTTTTTGTAGGATTTCGCAATGCATACACAAAAGTTTATTATATCTCTATAGACATACAGGGAATGCCACTAAACGAAAATATTTCGGTTACATAGTTTGTTTTCTGAATTGAATCCCTGCTTGCTTTATGGAAAAATAAAGCCTGGTAACAACAAATATTTAATTTAACATAGAATGATGCTTCAAATGTTATCAGCATTTGGTTTTCATAACTTCCTAACTTAACTATATCAGGTAACCATGTTTTATATTCGTTATTGTTCTGACGGAAGCAATTAATTCATTTGGAGTAATACAAGGATGTAATTTATTTTAATGTAAATATGTGAATACTTAAAAAAATATCTCTGAACTTTTTTTAAATTTGGTTTTTATGGTTTTATTAACATACTCCATTTAGACATGTGTAAGGAATTTTACTAGTAACATCGTGTCATCGACAGCGAAGCTTCAAACAACTTGGTCCCCCCCCCCNGCTACCAATCATTGGTGCACACACCCACACACACACATTTAAAATTAACATTGCAATTAATAATTAACGTTTCGGGCTCGGATTCCACAATAATGTAAGAATTTGTCTCGCGAGATTTTATTTTCGCTTCACTAAAAATTGCGTGCGCGCTTCTCCGCGGTCTATATTCCCTTCCCCTACTCGTCAGTTAACAAGCTGGAGGCGATGTGCGCTAGACGCGGAAATAGGCGCAGGAGAGAGCAGTGCGACTGCCTTCCTCGCCCTCGTTCACCTACCCTTCTGAGAGAGGATCCCGATGCTTTTGCTTCGGTTGTAGGAGGAGTGTCATCTCCCCGCCACAATCTCAGCGCGCCTGTCGGCATTCAATGGAACCATGCTTGCCCTCTAATCCTTCCTACCCCTTCTCAACATTCTTCAGGGATTTACTTTCGATATGCAATTACTTTGAATTATTTTTTATGGTTATAACTCTGTTTTGGGATTCAGTATGGTACTGGCTCTCGTAGAGGTTGAATGTGTAATAACAAATACTTGTTTAAATGCAATTACCCTGTGCAATTATGCTTTAATTAACCTCTATGGCGTGTGTATAAATTTATTACGATTTACTTACCCTCGACAGGAGTCTAACTAAGGAATAACTTGGTACACATGTAATTACCCTCGCCGAGATGAGAAACAGGGACTAGGTCGGTATAAATGTATTTATGCTTGAAATACCCTCGATGGGGATCGAACTAAGGACTATCTCAGTATAAATGTAATTATTTTGTAACCTTGACGAGATACGAACCAAGGACTGACTCAATACAAATGTAACTACACATTAATTAACTTCGATGGAACTCGAACCAAGGTTTAGGACAGTATACATATACTTATGTTTTTCCTTGCCCTCGGCGGATTCGAACCAAGGACTGGTCGAGTACAAATGTATTTACAGTTTTATTATCCTCGACAGGAATCGAATCAGGTAGTTTACCGGTATAAATGTAAATATGCTTCACTTATCTTTGGCGGGTATTGAAACCAACCAAGATGGCGGTGGTATAACACGAACATATTGGCGATTCACACCTCAGTTGCGAATGAGCAGTGGTCGGGGTAGGATGTCTATTTCGTGTGTAATTTCTGCGTAATTAATCTCGTTACATTTATTACTTACCTTTACATTTATTACTCTCGGTGCATGTACTTATTCCTTATTCAATTACTCATATGCAATTACTCATTTCGCAATTGTTCATTATGCTTTAATTACTCCTAATTACCTTTGATGGAACTCAAACCGAGGAGCACCTCACCACCCTCGTCAGTTGTGTTTCGGCAGCCGATGAGTAAACATGTGTACTTAGTGTGTAATTACTCTCTTGGTATATATACTTCGTCTCGGTAAATATTTAGTTATGGAACACGTACGCACTCTCAGTGTATGCATTAGTCTCGGTAAGCATGATTGTTCATCACGCAATTGCAATTATTCATTGTTCAGTATTTACGCACTTGATATGCCTAATTTATACCCTCACTCTATGAGTCTCGAACCAAGGAGTGACCGCCTTCTCAACCTTCATGGTCTAACCCTACACTCCCCCTTACCACGCCACATAAACCACTTCCCCTCTTGTCTTCTACGAACAGTTTCAAAGTTCCGCAAATGTCGCTTGGGCGCTTTGTCCACATAACATACCTCGCAGAGGGATGGGAGGTATGATCAGTTTCCAAGGTTAAAAGATAACACCAATTACGGTCTCTCTCTCCAACACCCCTTTACAGATTAATAAAATTACACTTAGGGCAGTAATGACTCTCTTGCGTCGTGAAACATACATGCTCTCACTACTTTCACGTCCAGTATAAGGTTGATAGAAAATATGTTGTATTTCACTGTGAGTCGCTGTATCTCTATAGGTACTCTTAATAAAGATAATAAAGATAGTGTTTCAAAAACTATTATGCATATGACATTTATGCACATTGACCAATTGCGGATAACTGTATAACTGCCTGAATGGATTTACTTGCAGGAGATATTTTTTAAGGCACTTCTCAACAGTGGCTATATTGCTGAAGTGTTGATGTTGATATGTGTCGAGGAGACTTAAACAGCGATGCCACCACAGACATGCCATATCACACAGAATGAGTACTTTGTCAATGTGGTGTGAAGTTGACGATGAAAACGTAATTTTATTTTTACCTTCACTGTTAAAAAACAGTGTCTCATAAAATGGAGATACACGTAATATAAATATTTAACTTTGTTTTGGGGTTATTTTTTTGTTAGTTTCGTTAAAATGAATGAGATGTTGGAACGAGTGTGATTATCGCGTAAATGTCGTTCGGGCCGCTCACGGTGGTCACATTGAACATTTATGAATGTAAGGTAAACAAATTTCACCGTTCCACGGTTCATTTGATTGGTAAACAGAGGTTGTAGGTTGAATTGTTTTAATATTATAGACCTTCAAAGGTGGGGTATTCTTTTATACTCGTTCTGTATATCTATGTAAGGACTGCCGATCAGGGAAAAACCTGCATTTTTGTAGTTTTTTAATTGATTCAAACTCTGAAATTTATGTATAGCTCTTATAGGACAAAGGATATTGTCATATTTTTATTTTATATTTTTAATGTTTCGAAACGTTTATCGCATTTTACTGTAACCTTGCAACGACACTAATGTCGGTTTTTTTTAATGTTTGTTGTTTTCTGATTACACCGGCAGAAGACAATATTATCATTGCAAGATTAGATCATGAAACCACTTAATTAACGAGTATGGT
The DNA here is from genome assembly GCA_002778355.1 of Clitarchus hookeri. Classification (NCBI taxonomy): domain Eukaryota; kingdom Metazoa; phylum Arthropoda; class Insecta; order Phasmatodea; family Phasmatidae; genus Clitarchus; species Clitarchus hookeri. Next base: position 109,628 of record NQII01001371.1, read on the forward strand.
TTCGTTTCGACTTTGATATTGCCGAATGATTGCACTCTCATTTTTTGATCTTGTAAGATTATTTGATTTTTTATAATTCGCTCCAGGCTGTACTTTATGTGTTAAGTATTAAGATCTGGTAAATGTTGTACAAAATGATTAGCTCTCGTACGCTGCCAACGCCAGGTCTTTAATCCCCTATGCCAAACGTTTGTGGATTTGGTGAAAATTGAAAAAGTACTCGTAAATTGCTCAATTATTCTCCTTATTTTCCTGCTAATTTCTTATAGGTACGTGATATTTTATTTAATTAGGCTGTTAAAGGACTTAAATGCATTTGTAGAAATAATGCACTGAAAGAAACATTTGTTAATGATTAAATGTCTATTTGATTGATGCTTTCTAAAATGAAATTTTGTTGCTGGAAAAAACAGATTTTGGTGCACAGCAACCCGCAGACTGACAAGTAATGAAGCCATTTAGTGCTCACTGAGATGTTTGTTTGTTGAAAAAAAATGTTTATTGGCTGCCACCAAATATTTAGTTAGCAGCAATAGTATTCACGCCGTCTACAGTAAAACGCTTCGATGGGATTGCAAAACTACACCCACTATATTCTGCGTGTGTGCTCTGGCGTATTGGAAACGACACCAACGTGTCCATGTACGTATCCTTGCATCGGTTTACGAACTATTTCATGAATAAATTAGAGATGTATCACATAACTCTTTTATTACAAGTAACTAAATGTTACACATAAATTATTCCAGAAATTAAACTTTCCTTGAGGTGAAGCGTGCAGACCTTCTTGCGCGTAAATAATATTACATTTTTGTTAATACGTGCTCAAATAAAATCCCTGGACGTTGAACAAGGTGACCTAGGAGTAACGAAGTGAACTCGCGTTCAATAGTACCTGAGTTTGATTCCCGGTCCGGACATTGTAATTTTTGTTATTAATGGTTGTTTAACCGTACTTACCTACCAAAGCCCGCAATATGCAAAACGCTGTTCTCGGATTCACTAACGAGTATTGCTGCTCGCAACATAACTTTTTTTCCTGCGACTAACGAACGCATTGCCTACCAACACACTGAATGTATTGGTGACCACAGAAGTCATTTTATGGTTGCCACTAAATAATGGAAATACAAAAAAAAAAATGTTGGTGCCACAAAATCTTTGATGATCACAAAACAGCTTTCCAAGTGTGTTGCTAGCAGGACTAGATACATACCCATGTATAAATGAATATATCACGTAAATAGTTTGCTTGTCATTATAATTCGAAAATCGCGTCTAAAAAGGACAGTGTAGTTTCCTGAAATCGTATTTTGAATAACTGATGTTAAAAATGTACTGAAATATCTCGTAACTAAGAAGTAATACTAAACATTTATTCCAGCAACTGTTGTACACGCTATAATGACGTTGATGTGCCTTGTTAGTTGTGAAAGCAAAGCCGTTATGATGGCAACACAACATTCCTCCGCAGCAACTATTGTCTTTAAACTCACAAAGTACTGCGAAGTCTTATCACAGACTAAATTTTCCTACAAAATATATAATTTGTAATTTAAAAATATTATTTAAAATGCATAGAGTATTATTTAATTCAGGAATAAACTTCGTAGTATGTACAGTAATTTGTTTTGTGAGAACATTCCTCCGTACATTTGCAAATGCAAAAATTTATTTGCAGAGATCTACCGTATTTGTTGTTTATATGAACTAATTTAATGAATTTAAAATGGCTTTAATATTTTAAAGTTACGATACCGGGTGCCTGTTTCAGTTTGTCAGGATATTATATTATGTGGCTGTGATAACCAGGATATCCACCCCTTACATTTTGAAAATGTAACAGCAGCTGGGAAAATGTTGTAAACGAGAATAATTTATTTCCATTTTTGTCAGTAACATACGTGCGCTTGAAGAAATGTTATCTGCATTTGATTCGTTGTAGTTGTAATTCAAGTTATACACATTAAAGAATACATGACTTAGAATCTCCCGGGGCCGCGGTGGCCGAGCGATTAGACTGCTCGCCTCCCACCAAAGCGAACCGGGTTCAATCACCGGCCGGTTCACTCCGATTTTCGCATGTGGAAATCGTGCCGGTCGATGCCGCTGGTCGGCGAGAGTTTTTCTCGGGGATCTCCCGTTTCCCCCATCCTTTCATTCCGGCGTTGCTCCATACTCACCTCACTTCACCCTCCTCGGCTCTCAAGACCTCGATGTTAAGAGCCGCCGAAATCTCTTCACTCACCCTTAGAGTGTCTCGAGGACTTGTGTAATACATGGGTGCATCTACACCCGAACGTGATGCGTGGTTTAACCGCAGACCGATGGGTGTTGCTGAGAAGGGGGAGGGGGTTGGCAGTCACCTGGGTTAAAGTGGTCCTTGCAGTCGCGGTATCCTCCGTGCTTGCACATGGTCTCCTTCCCCCACCTGTCGTTGATGGCCACCGTGTCCTTGACAGGACTCTCGTTGAAGAGCCAGGCCAGGAAGCCGGTGCTGTTCCAGTAGGACGAGGGAGCCTCCCACTCACCGTCAGAGTAGATCACTTCTGGTCGGTACAGCTCCACCTGTTTTTCCAGCACACACATACTACATCCTCTCTGTGTATTGTTTATGTACGCTTACAGCTCCTGCGTGGCAGATGATTCGACAATGTAAAATGTTTCCATTTATTTGGCGAATTAATGGGATATGGATAACACACTTCAAAACAACACAAGGGGTCTACGTCCTTTGGCTGATCGTCCTTGCGCTGCAGGCCTTTATAAAATTATTGTTAACAACCCTAACTGGTATACCCCTAGTCATGTAGCTCCTCGCTCTAAATTATATTCACTTTGTACCACATAATACGTATTTTTAACTATATCAGATACGAAGCTTACGTTTAATTCTCCAAATGTGGGATGGGCGAAGTGGGAGAGGAAAACTACAACCTAATCGATTTCGGAACGGCCGGCATTTCAAGGGTGGCGTATTTTTCTCCCAGCTTTTTTTTCCCGGCAACGAATAACCATGAGTAGACTATTCGCGGTTAATGGAACACTTCTGAAATTAACTTTTGAAAAATAATTCTCTGGTTTGACCCCATTTACCGGCACGCTCCAAATAAAGTCAACAGCGATACACAGAAAGTAGTTCAATATCTTGACGTAGTATTAAAAGTGCCTTTTTAAAACTGTATTAAAATTTGTCGGTACTGAATAGTTTTTGTTTAATTTACTTTAGTTTCAAGGTCATAAACAGAATTCATACCTTAGTGAGTAATTTATATTTGTAAGAGTTTCACAGTTTCGCTTGATTGTCGCGTGAATAAATTTATAAGGTCAATGTCGATGTTAAATTTACACACAGCGGAAGGATACAAGAAGGCCATGAAAACAAATCTTTAGCAATGCTTTCAAAGGTGATCATTCAACCGTCAGCAGCCTATAATTTTTTGTGACGTACTGTTTTTATAATCGGGAGCTTAGTCTAGTGGGAACTAATAACTCATAGTATTCTGGTTGTAATCGAATATGCGGCCACGCCGATTACGGTTCAGGTATGCACTGTCAGAACGTAAGATTTCACCTTCAACTACAAAAAATGTTCTAATACACAAAAAGTGTTCTAATACTTTTATGAGTTATAGTGCCGTGCTGTTTAAGTGATAAAATTTCGTGCGGCTGGCTATGAACGTCTTATACATACCAGCTCGTACAACTCCGGGATAGATTTACGCAAGGCGAATGTCTGCGTGGTCCAGTTGTTGGCCTTGTCCCTCAGGTACAGAGGGTTGTACCACTCCAGCAAGGAATGGTACAGGCCAAACCTCAGTTGCGTCTTGTTGCGGACTGCTTCTGCCAGAGGTCCTGCACACGACAGTGTGTACTGATGTAAATTTGGTTTATTTATGGTCAATATGTGCGCCATTTCTCAATCAACTTACCTATTAAGTCACGCCCGGGCCCGACATCTTTGGCATTCCAGCTGAAGGAATACTTGGATGGATAAAGGGAGTAGCCTTCGTGATGTTTTGAAGTTATCACAACATACCTGTAATCAAGTATGGCTATTTAAATGTCAACCCAATTTTCTCTCTATTATTTGGTAAACAAGTACATCGAAAGGTAACTTTTTGTTTTAGTAATGAATTTCATGTAGCTCCATATCCAGGTGTTGCGTAATTCATCCAGAACCCTAACTTAACTGTATTCAGGAATGGACTTGAACAAATTTCTCATTTTACGTTGGTACTCAGAGAAACGCTTTGGGTAACTCCTGTTCATTGCTATTAGGGGAACCAGTCAGAAAAGGTTTTGGGAGTAATTTATTATAAAAGCACTGTGGATGTTCAGAAACAATATCAATATATTTTAAAGGGCTAGGTTGGAGTAGAACCCCTTTTTATGCAAGGTCTATGTATAATATCGTGAAGTATTAAAAATTATCCTCACTGAAATGTGACCAGGACAGAAAATAATCTTCTGAAGCGGTAATATTAATATTGTATAGCTTTTCGTGCACTCTACTACATCGCGAAAATTGCTGGTAGCTTGTCTGGACAGTCTGTATTGGTGTTAACCTTACTTGGCTCCAGAAGCAGATAATATGTCCGCCCAGTTGTTCGGGTCGTACAGATCGGCTGTGAACTGCTTCCCCCAGTCCTGGTACGTGAAACCGGGAGGGTAGTTCTGCTCCATGAACGCCTTGTAGCCTTCGTTTTGCTCTGAAAAACATTTAAAAACTCGTTGCACTTAATGCTGTTCCCTTTCACTTTTCGGCCGCGTGTTGATATCACCGACAACTGGAGAAGGAAAGGCAGAGTAACAATGGACCGCAAAAACACTAACACGTGCCGCGATGGGGCTATCGGAGATAATGTCGCTCCTAACCCTGGGATACTGAATGACTTTGGTAGTAGTTGTGCGGATTTTCTAGTAATCAGCCCCCTCCCCCAGGCGATTCGAGGTGCGAAGATTCTTCTGGGTCAGTGTAGTCTGCGAGCCTTGGGTGAGTAGACAGTATAACTGGCCGGCTGGACTGTGGTAAAGTAGGACTGGATGCGTGAGTGGCAGAATTTGGAACGATGTTATTCTATGGCAATGGACATTTTGATCGCATATGCGAACAAGGATTTTAGTTATAATAGTGACTGGCTTTATATATTGCGCTCACTGATAGGAACAATAAGTACTAATGATAGGCTATAATAGTTTTAATGTTGTAGATAACATATGTGTGTACTTCTGTAACAAATTAAATTAAGAACTTAAATTCATTACTCTCTTTTTTTATCAAGACCTCCGTCCCTCGCAAACTTGGATACGCCCTACGCGACTTGTAACATTAATTTTTTAGGTCATATCTTCTTAACATCCTCAATTTTTGTCTGGGAGTTAATTTGGGTGGCATCTTACATATTGTACCAACCAATAATTTACATTTAAAAGCGGTACACACTGCAATGCCTCACCCTGGATTCAAACCCAGAACCACGTAATTCGAAGGTTCTTTGGTGAGACTGGTCATCAAGTTCACCTGAATTTTTGATCAGAAATTATTGCAAGTATTCTAGATATCTTTTGTGTTGATGTGCATATAGTATGGTGGCAGAGAGTCTCAGAGTACAGATAAAGTTATGCAGCGATATTGTATAACTCTTGTCCATGCTTTGCTTGTATTTAGTAAACGCCAGTGTGCTCCGTGACGTCATACCCAACGGTTAAGAGTTGTCAGAGAGTGTTCTTGTTCTTTTTGTGTTTGTTCAACATTAACGTACTTTCTACTTTTGTCCCAATTTACCTTTTTATTGTTATATTAAAAATGTATAGGATGTTCAGGTACCAAGGAAAAAAACATACGTCCTAGATGTAACAAATTTGCCCTGTGAAGTTTCAAATTTTTATAAAAAATAAGTCATTTTTAAAAGAAATTAAAGAAAACACGCAGTCTAGGACAGTACTAGCCGATTGTAATCTAGACGTCAGCATGAGTATTGGTGCTACTATTTCAGGCACAGGACTTCTGGACATTGTTATAGTTCGTGAACCATAAGGAATCATAAGGAATTTTGTATCATGATGCTGTAAGCCTAACTGATTTAGAACCATCATATATTCTTGCCTCTAAGTAATTTATTTTGACAGAAACTAATTCATATGCTAGGGATGTTTTCAGTATATGACATTGGAAAGTCGTGATGTTGAAATGTTGAATATGTAATTTTTGGGCGTGTAGAAGTGCCTGAATTGAATTATTTAAATTTGAAAGGTTATCTAGACACACCGTAAAAATCTGTTCTACTGTAATATCTCGGCGTACCACGTGGAATGAGAGGAAGGGGGTCGAATGATGCAACACACCAAACACGAATTTAAGGGGAGGATGTTATGGGCATCCTACCTGCGATTTTATGGTTTGGGGCATATTAAGCATAACGTGTAATTTTCTGCAAAAATAAGTGCCTTTGCGATACAAATATAAGCTGCACACGGTAAACTGAGCTCTTTTAAAAGCCTTGCTTAAGAAATACTAGTATGTAAATTACTCATTTTTCCGCCTTGTGTAAAATTAACATTGTCATGGGCCTCATTACTTTTTCATGCGTCGTTTAAGTGAAACTGAAATTATTAGAAAGGGAAATATTTCACAAATTTTCTTATTATTGCACGTACATGCATTAAAATAACAGAAAGCATAAGAAGAAATTTCAATAGTCACAGATACCAACCTAACAATTTTAAATTGAACGTTACGACGTGGAACTACATACTTTCCCTCCGTCGTTACCATCTTTGCTGGCCGCATGGCTGTCAGTCGTGCCAGTTAAAATATATACAGATAAAGACAAAGACATTTTTCTAAGGTTGAGTGTTCAGTGAACACTTGTTTAAAAAATTCTTGTCTAGCATTACTTTGAACATTCATATCTCTGTATTATCGAGCTTTGTGTTGTGTGTGTTAATAGCAATCATATCTTCAAATTCAGCTTTCGCCAGTGATAGCCCAAACTAAATCTGGTCGCTGGGTTAGTGCCGTACCTACAATATACATGCAGTGGCCATTTCTCGCCAGTAAATTGTTTGTGGGCAGTTGTAGGAAAGAAGGATAATAGTGGACCGTTTACTTTTGTGATGCTTTGTTTATTTAACAAATTTTAAGTCACTGATGGCAATCATTTGCTCATTTTGGGTGGTTCAAAATGAATTACGTAGTTTGTTCAGTTTTCCAGGAAGATATAAGTATTCGTTATTTCAAATTTGTTTTGTCATTGCTTATCTACTCACGTTTCCAGTGATACCAGAACCACTCGCTGCCGTAGCTGGGGACGGAGTACACTCCCCAGTGGATGAAGATGCCAAACTTGGCTTCGTCGAACCACTCCGGGGTGGGCCTGGAGTCTATGCTGTCCCAGTTGGGCTCGTAGTTCACGCCCCAGACGCCGCATGTGCTCAGCGCTGTGAGCGTCGCCATGACCACTGCATGCACCATATTCCGCACTTGACTATCTTCCTAGGTGCGTCAGCAACGAACGTCTGCGCTGGTTGCAACTTCCTCACAGTTAATAATTTTCTTGAACACTGTTATCTAGCTATAGCCTAAATGTAGCCGACAAGATAGCGCTCAAACGGCAATCCAAATTCCTTTTGAGATAATATCCGTTATCTTACTTTGTTAAACGTATTGTGGTGTCTGATTTGTTAAAAATGTTGTATTTTAAGTGCATTGTTTATCTAGTTGAGAATCAGTATTCGGGTAGATAAATAATTTTGTAATAGAAAGAAAACACGAGGAGCAACATTTGTAGCAGCCAATTAAATGAAAAAATATTTGTATGGATTTACGTCATTGCAGAGTTGCGTTTTGTAAAAATCCACTAAACGAGCTAAAAAAACACCTAAAATATGCCAGTAGTGGCCATTCTAGACAGTTACGCAAATATTGCGTAGGTAATTTCGTAGAAGAAATAAGTCATTAATTACAAACTGAACTAGATAAAAATAAAAATAATCGATCAAACGAGCGAGCGGAGTGAAGATAGATAAATGAAAGTAATTGAATACAAAATCACAGAGATGGCAGATGTACGCATAGAAACTGAACGAAACAACGAAAATAATACAGATGAAGAAATTGGTTTTCTATTACGAAACAGGGGTGATGTTTCTAAAACTGGTTTCCGTTTCCGTCTTTAGCAAAACCACCTTAAGTTATGCATGTGTTTATAAATATTTGTATGCGATTATTCCAAATTAACTTGTTACCTTGTTAAAAAAAAATAACAATATTTCTTTCATAAAACTACCTCCGAAAACGTAGAAGTTCGCCATCAGAATGCGTCGGGAAAATGCATCGCGTATCGCTTGCACATGAGCGACCATCTGTAAGAAAGATACTTATTTGTGATTGGCTTCTGGGTATTAACCGCAGCGATGCCATTTTAATTCCTGATGCTTCGGATAACACTGTTGTCTGAATCTTCAGCTTCAAGTAGCAGGATTAAGTGTACCCTGCTGAATCTGGACGAGTCATTCGTGCTTTTGTACACACTTCTTGTGCCGGGGTGTTTCCTGATTGCTGGATCTGTTGACCAATCCGTGGCTGACCTTGCAAGCGGTGCAGCAGTTAAATGCGTTTTGTGAACATCTGTGGTTGCAGCACTGCAGACGGAGTTCACTGATCACTGTTGCAGACCGCAGATAAGTTTGTATTTACAATAATAACAATAATGTTATAAACTAAATTATTTTGATCTTCAATACTCCCTCCAATGTGAACTGCATTTGTTTCATATTGCAGCGAAGCGCTAAACATGGATGTAATAATCATGGTAGGTAGTGCTTATCGTCTTCTTGTTCGCGTGGTCGTTAGATGTAAAGCAAGTTGCTGAGAGAAGCAGGAACGGGGAAGGAATCGGCCATAGCCTGTAGTAAGGAAACACCTCATAATTAGCCTGGATTGATTTTCAGGGGACCATGAAAAACCAAGATCAGGATGGTCGTGCTGGAATTCGAACCCAGATCATCCCGAATGCGAGCCCGAATGTTTACCGCTGCGCTACCTCGCTCTCTGGGCGAAGCAATCATACATGGATTTAGTGTAATGTGCAAGCTAGTGAATTCCAGAAATGCAGTGTGTCTTGTCTCGTCCGGCAGGTACTTGATTGCTGAAACATTTGTTATCTTCCAACGTTGACTTCTGAGCGCACGTATATTGTGGTGTAGGAGCATGTGCTGGTGCCTTGAAGTTATGCAATCAGCACAGCTTGCGTATGCCGATGGTTGCCTGCCTGCATGCGCTACGCAATGCATTTTCGACCTGCTGAGCTGGCGAACGCCTGCTTTACTGGAAATGAATGAATTTGTAAACGAATTATCTTTGTTTTCTTCCCCTATGTGCCACTATTTAAAAATTTGTCATTTAATATAGAATTATTCCTTATACACGTAAGCAGAGATGTATATCTTGTAACAGCCCATCGTGCACAGAAGTGCAGTAGCGTGGTGAACTTTTTATTTTTTAGTGTACTAGGTTACTGATTGGTTGCTTGATCACCTGGAAATGAATCTTGCATGTTATCGGAGGTGCCACGGTGTAATATATTTCAAACTTTTTCGGTTTGTTGTTGTTCTTTTTCTTGTGCACTTAAATAATTCTGATCAGTTATGTTGTTTTCTGTGATCAGTGTTTCGTTTTTGTTTGCATGTTACTTTTTACTTGTGTGATGGGACACCCATAAAACTGTTGTTCAGTCATCCATAAAATGGGTGACTGGAGAATTCAATAGTTTTCTGAGAATTATTATTACTACTACTGCCACTACTACCAATACCAAAAACTGGAAAATATTCGACCTAACAATAAAATAAATATTTTCATGACTAACTTATCAGTGGAGCTGCATACTGCAGGCTGTAATGATATATAATTTTGAAATAAATGTAATAATTGTGTGATGTGGAAGACCCATTTTATCTGCAGGACTAACTTTTCTTCGTCCAAATTTTCTGCTTCGGTGAAATCAGGCACTTAAGCAGCGTCTTGAAGGCAGTGCAACGAACTTTTATTCTTACTGCAAGTGAAGACCATGTACGAGTATATTTCGCAACCAAAAATTCTGCCTAGAAAACCTGCGCTGAAAAATAAATAAGTTCTTATAAATATAAGTTTTAACATGGTATTTTANCTATAAATATAAGTTTTAACATGGTATTTTAGTAGAACCTTTTAAACTATATAATCGCCTATATAATTTCCCCATCGTGACTGCAGTGTGGCAATATGCTTTATCTTTACGGTGCATGTTCTCTCAAAAGCGATTGTTTATCTGGTTTCTTGCCTGACTTTCGAATTCATATCATATACAAGTCATATTGGAACTTTTTTTGTGCTGTAAGTGGGGAATATCACCACAGTAACCACTAAACATTTTTTAAAGAAATTATTATTACACTTGTAAAAGAAAANCTGTAAGTGGGGAATATCACCACAGTAACCACTAAACATTTTTTAAAGAAATTATTATTACACTTGTAAAAGAAAAGTTACGAGTGATTTTGTGTTGCTGCTTTTTAAAGTCCCCTGTAGGGAAAATATTAGGAACTAAACTTTCGGAGAGAATCATCACTCAGTATGTTTTTCGAAAACTCCGTGTTACAAATTGCTTTCCCTAGAAAACGCTTGGTGTGGTCATTCTGAATTCCGTGTTTTAGCGGTTGTGTCTTTTGTAATGTACATACCTTGACCATAAACTCTCCTCTTTTATTAATCAGGCACTCTGACCATGTAGGTCTGAACACATGAACAGAAGACGAAGAAATTTCAATCAGAACAGAAAGTATTTATACACCAATAAGTATGTCAATAAATATATCTTAGAGTGGTAATATGAAATGCATAAACTTAAATAATTATTGTCATGAGATATGCTAAGTTTACGAACTTTTAATCCTCACAGTAATATCACAGAAACAACAGAATGAATTTAAAACATTTTTAACAAATCGTTCTTCTTGGAAACATAAGGTATTTATACAGTCCATGTGCACATACTAAATGAAACACACTTTTAGTTCTTAGTTGGATCTCCCTAAGACTTGATGATTGCCTGGAGACTTCTTTGCATGGGTGTCACTAGTTTTGCAGTTACAGACGCTGGAATAAGGTATCACTTCGCTGACAGAGCTGCTTCTAAATCTTTCTTGTTCTTGATACCTCTTTTCCTAATGTTTTTCCCCAGAATGTACCAAATGTGCTCAATTGGATTAATATCAGGAGACTGGGGATGGGTATGACGCTTTCTGGGCATGTTACAGAGGAGCCACATCGTTGTCGTGCATGAAAACCCAGTCATCCGACAATCCTATTTTCTCCACACTAGCAGGCAAATATTCTTTCAGTATGAAAATATATTTCTTATAGTCCATTATCTCATCTATGATGTAACGTTTGCCTACAACGTACTTACTCTTACAGCCTCAAACAAGCAGAGATGCTCCTCCGTGCCTCAGTCGGTATGAGGTTTTGTGGTTGTAGCTCTTTATTTCTTTTCCTCCATACTTTGGGCTCCCCATTTGATCAGAACATCTGAAACTGGTTTTCATCAGACCACACAACCTTCTTCCAGAAGTCCTCGCACTTATCCTGATACTGTCGGTTGAATTCCAAGCGCTTTTTCCTTTTTATGTCGCTCACCCAAAACTTCCTACGATGGACACTACCATGGTACTCTACACTATTTATTACGGCACGCACAGTGCTCGGTGAAACTTGAACACCCCTTTCCCATACGTCAGGTGTTACCTTGAAGGCACTTATTCTGGGTTCTGCTTTGATAGTACGAATGATTAAGTGCTTGTCTTGCGGGGTGACAGTTTCAGGTCTACCACATCTAGACCTGTTGTGTACTGTTTTGTACTTCCCAATTCTATATATTATAGAATTAATGGTCGCCCCAGGCCTACCGTTGATACGTGAAATTTCTGAAAGTGATTTGGTTTTCATTCTGCTATTTAATTATAACTTTTCTTTCCTCCGGTGTATTCTTTTCTTCTCCATTTTTATATTTACAATAGATGTACTGCTGCAATTGCTGCTGCTTCGGTAAACACACGTGCTGTGCTGACAACATAACACATTACTGGTTAGACTGGTTGACGGCGGTGGAGAATACTGTCATGACTCGCATGGTGTATGAATACTTCATGTGCCATCGTTGTACAGCTTGTAACGGAAATCATTACATAGCACAGAAAAGCTAAGGGGTTGAAAATAAATGTTGCAATGACTAGACAAATAAGATTCCCAGAAAAACTAATATCGCTTTTGGAATTAAATTTATGTAGGGAATGTGATGAAATAGACATTTTTAATAGTAAACATGTGTGTGTATGAATACTTTCTGTTCTGACTGTATATATGTCGTGTACTGTCGTATGGTGCTGAGACATCTTGGCGTTCAGTGGAAGAAAAAATACAGAAAGTTATACAGGTAAAATTTTTAAGTGTAAGCCATGCTCAAATTTTTGCCACACATACACACAATCAGCGTTAGCCACCAGAATTTATCAGTCTGGAATGTGACGCCAACCTGTTCTTGGTGTTTAGCCGTGACATCTGCAGTGTATGCTGCATGGAGAGGTGTAGGCCATAACTAGAGACCCGGGGATTTCGCGAGTTCAAGCGGTGCTAGCAAAGACTTTGAGCGGAATCACTAGTAAAAATTTTTTAATGCATCAAGGTTACGTCTGACTATAATGAAGCATTTCAATGAGACCTCCCAAGACTGCGAAATGCATCCCCGGGAAGCTGAATTTCTCGCAAATTAGATCTGTAACAGTAGGATATTATTACATGCGATTTAACCAATGGGTTAAACTACAGATGCCACTTAGTGCTTTTCTCCTTTCCATTGAAGGAAACCGTGCGGGTAGGCCCTAAAAAATGCCATTTTGTTTTACAAATTTCACAATTTTTTTATTTTTGAATGTTTTTTTTGGGATGAAAATAAAAGATGGTGGCTGTAGATAATATTTTTTTATTTATTTTCCTACAAAAACGTCTTATTACTAGANGGGATAAAAATAAAAGATGGTGGCTGTAGATAATATTTTTTTATTTATTTTCCTACAAAAACGTCTTATTACTAGGTCATGTATTTGCTGAGATAAGCGTATACGCGCAAACACTGATTTTACATACAATATTTTATTAGGAAATCCCCATANATTTGCTGAGATAAGCGTATACGCGCAAACACTGATTTTACATACAATATTTTATTAGGAAATCCCCATAAACACCACTTGCTCTTTCTTGTTGCATTTGTAACCGAGTCATTCGTTTCCTAACACGCCCTGCGGTGATGTGAACTAGTATTACACATGTAGAAAGAAACTGAGCTAATCACGTACAACCGAGTAGACAGGATGAAGTTCTCATNTGTGAACTAGTATTACACATGTAGAAAGAAACTGAGCTAATCACGTACAACCGAGTAGACAGGATGAAGTTCTCATCGTGAAGGCAGCAGTCACTGAACAAGTGACAGTCTCCGATGTGTGCACGTAACTGTCAAGTTAAACCTAGCTGTCATATGAACTCACGAAACCCTCGGGTCTCTAGCTATAACATGTGGATACAAGCGTTTGTTCGCGCTTTGCAAATGCGCTGAGAATCAGGGTGTCGCAATTTGAGGCTTTAAAATGTAGTGTAGTATCACGTCAGTGCGAGAAACGTATGTGTGACGACCTATATGATCTTATCGATCACTGATGATGTATTTCGTGGTCTCGTAGCGTAGGAATAAGCTTTTGATTTAGTTATACGCGAAGAAAGCGATATGTCGCTCAATACTGTATTTTATTGCCCTGTTGCAGCCGTAAATATACACATAATAAAAATGATTCAATAAATAGTTCTTATTTGAGGAGGGGGAGGAAACCGTCGGAGACTACACTTTATTAATAAGGGCTTAGACATGAGCCAGTCACAGTTCTCATGTAAAATTATTACACTATGCTACTGATGTATATACGGATGAATGTGGCCCTGAAATAAAACAAAATAATGGCCTCAAAAATAAAAATGTTAGAAGGGTGGCAGAATGTTTCTGGTCAGCCATTTTTGATATGCAATGCTTTACTTCTAACGATAAACTTGGGTGCTGCAAATAAATAATAAAGTACTGGGATCCCTTGTTTGGTTGGCCACCTTAATGGCAGCACAGCTGTGTGTGTAGAAGTCAGCCGGGTAGTGACCCACGTGACTAACAGGTATAGACACTAGATAAAGGTGTTGGCGCATACGCAGTCCTGTGTTTCCTGCGTGTATATTCGTCCCCATCCAGTTGCAGTGCATAGCGGATGGACTACCTCTCAGGCGCACGTGCTACACTTCTGACACTTCGTGAGGTCGATATGTCGACAGTTACAAGCTGGCGCTCACTCTTTGCAACCACCCTTCAAATGGCGTGGAAGATATTTCTGATCATACTGTACTAATTGTATTGCCGGTTTTCTTATTGCCTGTAGCCTTCAGTTACAACAGCTGATTAGCAAGAGTTGACCCGGACTGCCTTGAGCCGACCTTGAGGCGTCCAGTACCAGACAATTGGAAGCCATTTACTCATCGCTCGCTGGCAATTACCGTGACGGCTCCAAGATTTACCTCCGTAAGCAATTTATTCTGCCATCAATACTTATTAATTCAAAATTTTGTATGTTTGTAATAAAATGATTAATTGCTTTTGGAACTGGCCAACATGTTTGTGTATAAGCTGTCGTGAAAGTCTGCGCAAGTATTCTGTGCAGCGAGATCATTTATAAATTCCTAATAGGCCATACAGTTTGTATCGCTCATGAAGGAAAAACTAAGTGCTAGTCAGACGGACAACTAAAACATAATAACAATGTGTCCTTTTCTTTTCTTTCCATCGTCATATTTCCAAGATATCCTGTACACATTTCTTTAATAATCATGTATACCTGTACAAGGCCACATAATATCTTATTAATTGTATCTCACTTTCAATTACTGAAGTAAAAACGAAACTAGGCTTTTTTTTCTGTGGAAGCTTGCAAACCAACTATTACTGTTAAAATGAACAGGGGACCTACAAAGNACGAAACTAGGCTTTTTTTTCTGTGGAAGCTTGCAAACCAACTATTACTGTTAAAATGAACAGGGGACCTACAAAATCAAGTCTCTAATGTAGTTAGGTAATAAAGCATTCTTAAAATTTTTTAATTATGGATTCTAAGTTTTGCCAGATTTTAAGCGTGGTGTAGATTTCATTTTAATCATATAAGAGTAAAAAAAATCATTCCATGATTTATTTACACCGCTTAACACTCAAAAACTGTCTTTGCCTATGTCCAACTATGTACAGNAAAAAAATCATTCCATGATTTATTTACACCGCTTAACACTCAAAAACTGTCTTTGCCTATGTCCAACTATGTACAGTAATCGACTGCTTTTCGACATCACAAACAAACCTGATACAAAAAATTAATTTATGATCGTGCAAAAATTCGTTGATCGTCCTGTACACTCTGTAACGTGTCTGCCTCTCATTTGTGACGGTGACTGAGTGAGGTGGCGCAGTGCTAAGCCTCCGGACTTTCATTCTGGAAGACCCGGGTTCGAATCCCGGTGCAATTTTTCTGATTTCTGCTTTCCATGGTGCTGGTATGGTTCCTAACTGCAGGCCCTGGCCGATTCCTTCCCCGTTCCTGCCACTCTGAGCACCTTGCTAAATGACCTCGCTGCCGACGAGGCGTTAAGCCTCACCTACTTAGTACTTACCTACCTTTGTGACGGTCGTGAGTCATGGGCTCAGTTCGTGCTGGCTGCACAGCAGTAATTTTTCCGAAGAAGTTCCCCGTCTCCTTTCTACGCAAAAGCCGGAACTGATGTGTATTATGAACCTTGCCAGTCCTCACCCGTTAGATTAGCTTAATTATATTTTAATATATTTCGAGATACAGCAGTGTCAAAATGTTTTATCTAGTATGTAGAAGGGCTCCGAAATAGTATTTATAATGTGCGTGATTGGGTAGTAAACATTCCGCCCCTCGTACATCGTATATGACTACACCGGGAACACGTGCATTAAAAAAAACGCCTAAGAGCCTATTACAAGCACACTACAACTCAGCTCAAGCGCCAGACAGGAAACCCCTCGCCCCCTTTTTTTNACGCCTAAGAGCCTATTACAAGCACACTACAACTCAGCTCAAGCGCCAGACAGGAAACCCCTCGCCCCCTTTTTTTAAGAATATTAAGTAATTGTGCCATGTGGGTAGTGCAGTGGGTGTGTCTTGAGAACCGATGAGAGTGAGGTGAATGTGGAACAACGCCGGAATGCGAGGGCGGGGGAAACGGGAAATCCCCAGGAAAACCCGCCGACCAACGGCACCGTCCGACGCGATTCACACTTGCCAAAATCCGGGAGCGACCCCACCGGGCAACGAACCCGGTTCGCCTAGGTGGGAGGCGAGTAGTCTGACCACTACACCACCGCGGCCCTTGTGGGCAGNACGCCTAAGAGCCTATTACAAGCACACTACAACTCAGCTCAAGCGCCAGACAGGAAACCCCTCGCCCCCTTTTTTAAGAATATTAAGTAATTGTGCCATGTGGGTAGTGCAGTGGGTGTGTCTTGAGAACCGATGAGAGTGAGGTGAATGTGGAGCAACGCCGGAATGCGAGGGCGGGGGAAACGGGAAATCCCCAGGAAAACCCGCCGACCAACAGCACCGTCCGACGCGATTCACACTTGCCAAAATCCGGGAGCGACCCCACCGGGTANACGCGATTCACACTTGCCAAAATCCGGGAGCGACCCCACCGGGTAACGAACCCGGTTCGCCTAGGTGGGAGGCGAGTAGTCTGACCACTACACCACCGCGGCCCTTGTGGGCAATGTAACAGTCTCCCATTACGGAAGTCATGGCTTAACTACCGGTACAGTGACACCCGGATTTTTGCATTGAAAAATGTGGCGGGCATTGTCTTCGGCAAGCTGGTTTTCGCGGCGTACTCCGGTTTCCGTCGCCATTACATTCCGTCGCTGAATCATCTTGGTGTGTCATTCCATGTCACTTTTGAGGGGCGACGGGCGCCTACATGAGTCCCACCATTCANTCGCTGAATCATCTTGGTGTGTCATTCCATGTCACTTTTGAGGGGCGACGGGCGCCTACATGAGTCCCACCATTCACTCGATACGTATTATCATTGCTCTTATTATTATTTATGTATAGAGTTACTATCAAGCGAAAGAAAAAATGAAACTTATTTCCTCACGAATCAACTTAAAGATTCACTCACCGACAAGCATTGATTTCTTGGAACCCGACAGAACGCAGATCCTACGTTACACCGGTCGAGCGTTCTGCTATAGAAGTTTCCAGATCGCTCGACGCAGCGTCGTCTTCGGAACACGATGGCCGGAGAACTGAGACAAGGCGGAAAATAGGAACTGTTACTGGTGGTTTCTTCTCATGGCTTTATTTACACCGACCGCCACTTCCACGGAACAGAAGGAGAACGCGTCGTGCGAACTCTGTTCCTGCTCTCGCCGCGGGGAGACACGAGACTGTCGCTCGTCGGCGAAGCCGGCACAAGTTGGCCTCACTGTCCGGAAGAAAAGAGAAACTGACGAACCCTGGTTCTTAACGGGAATTCTTAGTAAATCATTTTTAACACTTCAAGGTCACTGCAACAGGCCCTACCAAGACTCCGATATGCATTCCCGGGAAGCTGAATTCCTCGCAAATGACATCTGCAACAGTAAGATAATATTTCTCGCGATGTACACTGAGAGAAAATCGAACAAAATATTTGTTTGTATAGGGCCAAAAATATATTTAGTTGCCTTACCAAAATATTTGGTTGAATCGACTGTATACAATTGTTTGGCTACTCAGTTGATTGCATTCGTTCGAAAATACATCTCGATAGTTTGTTTGTATTTTTTGTGATNTACAATTGTTTGGCTACTCAGTTGATTGCATTCGTTCGAAAATACATCTCGATAGTTTGTTTGTATTTTTTGTGACAATTAGGACGGTAACAGTGTTTGCTAGTGCATCTGTTGGTGCTTAATAATCGCATGAACACACTAATAAAACAAGTTCAACAGAAATCTGAAAACTGCAGCTGTAAAACGTAAAATATTTATTTACGTGCGTTTTTTTCTCAGTATTTGCAGTATATGCATTTTAAAACATTCCAACGTCACCAGTGAGGATACTAGAGCTACGCTCGGTTACAGGTGATCTAGGTTCGAATCTCGGTCAAAATTCCAAAACTTTATATAGCAACCCAAACTGGGAATGTACATGGACCCAAACAAATCTTTAATTACACCAACCAAAGTTTTAGTTGCACCGTCCAAATCTTTAGTTGGACTAACCAAACCTTTGTCTGGAGCAACCAAATAAGAACAACAAAATAATTCGGTTTCAGCAACAAAATATTTCATTGCCCCTATACAAACAAATAATTTGGTTGCGCCAAACAAACTTTATTTGACTCAACAAAACCTTTTTCTCAGAGTAATCCAATGGATTAAACTACACATGCCACTTTGTATATATTTCCTTCCCCTTGCGGAAACTACGCAGGAAAGCCCAAGCCATTTCTACTATATTTTTCCCCTCTTCGAATAAATTTAATAGAATAAAAGGAAAAAGTGGCAACTGTAGATAATTGGTTTTTTACCTTTCTTGGAGAAACGTTGCATTCCTTAGAACATATTTTATTTACTGAAAATCTCGTATACGCGCAAACAATGACTTCACAGACAGTATTTTACTACGGAGTCGCCTTAAGGGCTCCTTCTGCCTCCAAATATTTTACGCGTTCAAAGGCTCAAAACATGTGAGCTCTAAGGCAAACTACTGCTCATTCTTTACTTGCCTCATCGCCTCAATGCGCAAGGTGCTCATCTGGAGTGCAGTCTTTTCGTCGGCGACTCGTCTGACCGTTACTTTAAGCGATAACCCTATATTTTTACTGTATGTTAATAAAGAAGAAAGTATGGTGCGTGTATAAAGACAAATCTGAAGTTTCTGCGTAGATAATTAANTTTACTGTATGTTAATAAAGAAGAAAGTATGGTGCGTGTATAAAGACAAATCTGAAGTTTCTGCGTAGATAATTAAACAGCTAAAACTGATTCTGATTACATTCGTTTTAATCATTTTCACGCCCTATACAAATGGTCTTTGGAGTTGAAATGNCAGCTAAAACTGATTCTGATTACATTCGTTTTAATCATTTTCACGCCCTATACAAATGGTCTTTGGAGTTGAAATGAACACTTGAAACTTGTTTTTTGGCAAGAAATGTTTCTTAAATGCTCAGACACTGCTACGAAATATCCAACCGTTCTTGAACCACNAAACTTGTTTTTTGGCAAGAAATGTTTCTTAAATGCTCAGACACTGCTACGAAATATCCAACCGTTCTTGAACCACGTGTTTACTACGAAACATCCGCGCGCACTTCAAGCGGCAGCCAGGTGGAACCCGAGCATCCAGAATTAGTAACTGCTTATTCTAGAGCCTGTGTGAGGCACGGTGTTTCTTGGATTCTGAAGCGCCAGAAAGCCAGATGATTCATGCACGAGGGGGCAACAAGTAGGTTAAAATGTGTACATCGTTTTATTATTTTATTTTTTAATTTTTGTAGTTTTTTTTCTTAGTGACAATGATTTTTGATTATTTTGTTATTTCGAAGATTATAGCTAAGTGATTTCCCGTGTTTTTCTTGCTTTCAAAAAAATTTAAGGATTTTTTAAAAAATAATTTTGATTTCCAACGTGCAATTTTGAAAGATTTCCTTGCAATTTTCAAAGATTTTGTTTTGATTTTCAATTATTTTCTGAACTTTTCGGTGATGATCGAAGATTTTATTGCTATTGCCAAAGATTTTCTCGTGATTGTCAAAGATCTTTGGTAAGTCCAAAAAAAAATTTAGGTATTTTAAATTATTTTTTTTTGATTTTCAAAAATATTTTGCGATTTTCAAAGATTTTCTTGTGACTTGTGATGAGTTTTTGCACCTTCAAAGATAATATTGACATCACGATTTTTTTTGTAACTATTGAACATTTATTTATATATTAAGGTTCGTATCTTTAAAACATTTCTCAAATTTTAGGGAATTTTTAATACCTAGGAGTTTCTTAGGTTTTAATTGATTTTTCATAAATTTCCTTGAGTTTTAAAAGTTTTCTGAACATTTTTGTTTTTATGTATTACATTTCGGTTTTCTTAATTTCCCATAATTCTGAATTCAATTTTTTTTTTTTAATTTTTAGGGATTTTTGTGGGGTTTGTGGGTTTCCTGCAAAACTTAAATATATTGATATATTTATTTTTATACATTAATGACTTGAACAGTGCTAAAGTTGCATCATGATATTTATACTTTTTTCTGGGCAGGAAGCTTGGTAAGGGACTTTGGCATGTACCGATTCTCAGAGGGGTTTGTTCACCTGCTATTAANTTTTTCTGGGCAGGAAGCTTGGTAAGGGACTTTGGCATGTACCGATTCTCAGAGGGGTTTGTTCACCTGCTATTAAAAATAAGTTGTTTTGTTCTTGTTAAGTGTGTCGGGCGTGTTCGTGGGTAGCCACAGTTCGTGCCGGACAACTGTAGTTGTATTGTGAAAGAAACGGCNTGTTCGTGGGTAGCCACAGTTCGTGCCGGACAACTGTAGTTGTATTGTGAAAGAAACGCCTACCTTTCCCTGGCCAAGTTTGACCGCCATTGCGTGAGGGATGAACCGGAAACAGCCCTTCTGTTAAGGATGAGGCGTGACTAATTTGTCGCTTTCACACAGCGTCTTCAGAATGATGCTTATATCCAGGGAAGCAGCTTCGTCCTATACTCGAGGGGGCCAAGTTAGAGGTCGATTACCCCTATAGTCGTGTGTTCATATTAGCAAAAGTAGGCGGTGTTTCCGACATTTCAGTTTACTTTCTACTGCACGATAAACTTGTTATTTAACTTCATGAGTTTATTTTATTTGTGTTAATTCTAATCGCCTTGCTCAAAATTTTGATGGGCTGTACACCCAATTAAGATTTTCGTTTTTCCCAGGATAATGAACTCTAATGACCACAGAAAACGGTATTCCCACAGCATTACTTCAAGTCAGTTCAATATATAATTACGGGCATTATTACCACTTTAAAATATAAGATAGTACACCACTTTAGATTTTAAAGTACCGTAAACTGGGGCTACTTTGCACCTGCTGGGGTAACATTCCACTACTCAAAATATTTGTCTAGATCCCATTTGGTGAAAGGGTAGCAAACATTAAAAATTTAAAATATCTAGCTATAACCCTCTGTTTCATTGCCAAATTTCAACAGAACGAAAATGTTGAGTGGTGCGAAGTTACTCCTGCAGATGCAAAGTAACCCCGGTTTGCGGTACCTAAACTGCTCTGTGTACCTACAACCTCTTTGCCAAAGAAAACAAATAACGCATGTGCTATAGTCTTGAATAGTGGTCTTCCCAAATGACATATAACGGTACTATTATCAGCAAGTGCTTCTTGGACGGTGATATCTTTACTATAGTGTTATATTACTAGACACGACACTGTACGCTTGAGCTACCGAAAAAATTAACCTAGAAAGATGCACATTTGTATAGATGCAAAGAATAAACTATATAAATACAAAATAAGTAGAAGACGCTCTCTTCTTTTTTCACACATTACCTAGAAACTTTTCTAAATTAATTTACTAATTGTTAAAAATGTTGATTTTTAGAGTAAATAAAGTATTGCAGAACATTTGTTTTAAAGTTTTAAACCTTGCTGGCCTTGCACCTTCCGACTACCAACCAGGAAAGTCAATAGGCCTCTGTCCTTGCTTTCACTCCTTTTATTTGTTGCTGCGGCGTAGGTTATATCGTTTGCGAAAATGCTAACTAGAGCGATATGTTATTGCAGTTCTGTGTGCTTTGTGGCTATTAAGCAGTTTAAAAATAATTAATTTAAATACTGAGGGGTGATGAATAGCTTTCATAGTGTTACAATTGTGCATCAACAAGGGAAGATACAACATCTTTACTGATTACTCTCGGACTAAATACAACGTATAAATTAACTTGTAGCCTAATACTTTTCTCAGATAGTATTACAAAAATTCAATAATAATGGAAGCTAGTACACCAATATTGTTTTCTCACCAAATAAATACCGCGCATAGTAATTAACCCGTAATGCTGTTCTCATATCCGCAAATATTAATTTATAATTTTCAACATGCNTAAATACCGCGCATAGTAATTAACCCGTAATGCTGTTCTCATATCCGCAAATATTAATTTATAATTTTCAACATGCAAATTAATTAAAAGTTATATATTATGCAACATCACAGTCATGTGTCTATGACATAGTAGGTTAAGCAAAACGACGGGGCATTTTGCTTAGGAAAATACGAATGTGAAGGAATTGGAGGTGTACACAGAAAATAGTCTAATGTTGTGACAACAGTAATTTTTTGTAATATGTAAACTGTCAGTTACTAATGTTGCTATTAATGAAATATACTGTTAAGCTATTTAACTTGTCGCTACTAGGCCTCCTGAGTTATACAGGATGGTGACCAGTAGTTTATATAGTCAAATTATTTAGGTGCAGACTAAGGGCACCTGAGGTTGTTGCATTAGGGGTAAACAAATACTCGTAATCTCCGTTATTTAACACACCAGTATTTTATTGATCTGAAGGTCACATAGGTATTTACACACACTGGCGAGACTGAGCCCCCCTGCAAGTCGTAGACCTGATGGGTTGGTGGGCTGAATACTATGCGTCGGGGATGGTTGTTGAAGGGAGACGTTTCTCTACTTATCCGTGACTGCGGCTTTTAGTGAGTTGTCTTCGTTGGTGAGGCATGGTGAGTTGAATGGCCCTTTGTCAGGCCCTCAGACTGCCTCTCGTTGGCGTGCTGTACTCAGCTGGCTTCTTCCTGCGGCTTTGGCTGACTCTCTTGGAAGTCCGGGATGGGTTTCCGGGACTTTGTACTTCCTCGGCGACCTCGGCTGGCGTTACTTGTAGGAGAGCGCGTCTCCTCGTCCTGCGGCGACGTCCGCAACGGTCCGGCTCACGTATCTAACTTCTCCACCTCGGAAACTGCCACTACGTTTTCGGAAATAAACTCATAAGTTCTCGGCACTTTTACTGGGTTTGTCTCGGGAATTTACACACGAAGTTTCGGCGTTTCCTGGGTTCTCTCCTCGGTGATGTCACTATTGACTCACTGACTGATTGACTAATTGCCTCGTCGCCATCTGGCGCACGACTACGTCTTCTCGGGGAATGGCGCCTCTCGGACTGGGGCTGCCACTCGTTTCCGGGAATGTACTCATATTCTCGGCACTGTTCTCGTCACACGACTGATTACTCCCGTTTCGTTACAGGGATTTTATTGTGATTTACAATGATTTTTTTGTGGTTTTCAGGGATCTTCTGTTATTTTCAGGGATTATAAGCTATTTTTTAAGATGTTTTACGATTTTTAGTTATTGTTTGTGATTTTTTTTCCATCGTGTACACCGATTTTCTTAGGTTGTTGCCCCCTCGTTCCTGCAGGCTCTTTCCGTTAATTCTCGCTTACCTTTCGGATGTGGTGTTTATCTTTAAGGACCCCACTCAAATAAAACTGTTTCGCTTGCGTGTAAGGCAAGCAGGGACGTTACGGGATACATTTGCATTGGAATCACATGCCTTGTCGTCTGCGCGCACAAGGCACAGAACCGGTGTTCAGTTTACCGTGTTCGAACTTGGGGGCTGGCTAGTAATATTAGTAATGTATTTTACCTTAAATGTTACGGATCGGGAATGTTTGCACTTTAAAATTCCCCAAATTCATTCATGCTAGTAATTTTACATTTAAAACGATTAATGTTTCCAGCAGATAACGTTCTAAGGACAGTGCCGGGTCTGTACTTTTTNTAGTAATTTTACATTTAAAACGATTAATGTTTCCAGCAGATAACGTTCTAAGGACAGTGCCGGGTCTGTACTTTTTTTTTATAATTGCTGTCTTAGTGAAGTCGTACCTGCCATACGTTTATAGTAGGCTGATGATGTGGTTACGAGGTCTCTCGGAGGCATATGTTCACATAATATTTGTTACAACTTCACGTGAACAGTGTGACTTTAAGGTTGAGCAGGTGAATTCACACGGCGAAATGGCAGGCGAGTTGTATTTCTGCACGTACGTTGTCCCCATCNCTTTAAGGTTGAGCAGGTGAATTCACACGGCGAAATGGCAGGCGAGTTGTATTTCTGCACGTACGTTGTCCCCATCTCGGGCGAGAGGATACTGGCATCGATTTGCGCTACCTGCCCTGCCGGAGGAGGGGCAGACTTGTCGTTGTAGCCAACCCGATATATAGTGAAGGTGGGGGATGAGATAAAGGTGTAGCAGTTGAGTCAATATATTTGGGCGGCCGTTGAGTTTGAAGAAAACTGAGTATGGAGAAACGCAGGAACGCAAAGGCCGGGGCAAACGGGAGATTCCCGAGAAAACCCACCGATGAGCGGCATCATCCGGCACGATTCCCACGCGCGAATATCCGGGAGCGACCCCGCTGGGAATCGAACTCTGTTCGCCTAGGTGGGAGGCGAGTAGTCGGATCACTACAGCACCGCGGCTCCAAGGGTGGAGCAGCAACGTAACGAAGAAAGGGGAGGAAACTGGAATATTCCGAGAAAAAACTCCAAAAATTCTTACCGGCAGTGGGTATTGATTATGGCAGAGCCGTACAACATTCTCTTTTATTTACTGCGATATTCGTAATAACTAATTGTTAAATCAAAATTTGTATCTTAAAACCCAAGTCGTCTGATTACCTTTTTTTTCCACTGTGCAGAACCATATAAAATTCTCGATTATTAGTGTTATTATTGTTTGAATATGAGTTTATTAATAAATATATAATTTTTATTTATGACTCAAAGTCATCCAGTGTAATNGAATATCCGGGAGCAACCCCGCTGGGAATCGAACTCGGTTCGCCTAGGTGGGAGGCGAGTAGTCGGATCACTACACCACCGCGGCTCCAAGGGTGGAGCAGCAACGTAACGAAGAAAGGGGAGGAAACTGGAATATTCCGAGAAAAAACTCCAAAAATTCTTACCGGCAGAGGGTATTGATTATGGCAGAACCGTACAACATTCTCTTTTATTTACTGCGATATTCGTAATAACTAATTGTTAAATCAAAATTTGTATCTTAAAACCCAAGTCGTCTGATTACCTTTTTTTTCCACTGTGCAGAACCATATAAAATTCTCGATTATTATTGTTATTATTGTTTGAATATGAGTTTATTAATAAATATATAATTTTTATTTATGACTCAAAGTCATCCAGTGTAATTTTTTTTATTTTATTTATAGTTCGATTGTTTGGAGAATATTGCAGAACATTGTAATTTTTTTCCTTCACATAGATAGTGAAATTGTACTGGAAGCATTGTGGAACCGTACAAAATTCTAATTTATATTCCGGGTCCTTATAAATTTTTTAGCAGAACTATAATATTTATTCAAAAATCAAATTACATTATTTCGAAAATTCTTTTTTTCTTTACTTCGTGGTGACATCTTATGTAGAGTAATTAAGCTAGTCATCTTTCGTTAAATTAATTATGACATGTATGTGTGACCAACCTAAGTCCAGTCGCTGAATGAGGGTGAGGTGTGAATTTAAGTTTGAGGGTGCTAGGGGCCATAATGTGCTTACGACATAAATTCAGGCTGGGTGCAGATGGTCTTATTTACTTTATTACTATGACAAAAGCTAAATAGCATATTAATGCTACACATAAGTCGTCGCCATTTATACAGAAAAGGAAATTAAAATAGGACGACTTTGATTTTTTAAATAAATAATATTGTACAAATAAAAAAAATTGCTGTGGCTGTGGTAATGAAAAGAGAAAGGAATTTGTGCGGTTCCGCAATGCTGTCCGTATGAATAAAAAACTATGTTTAAAATATTTGCTGTTAATTTTTTTATGTTAATTATTGATTTGATAATAATTGGATACGGGCGCCGTATAGTAAAAAGAGATTTTTGTATGGTGTCGCAAACATTCCATACAATTCACTATGGTTTAAATTAATTTCATCTCGTAGTATTTTGAATCGCACATATATTTTGTGTTAAAATGTTGCAAAAAGTAATGTTTTAATTCATTTTGTGTTTAGGTTACCACAAGACATGTTTATTCTTACAACCAGTGCACTACGAGCTGAGTTCACTGTGATTTTACTATCACCCTTTTGTTCAGCAGATGTGCTGAAACTTCCATGAATCAAGTTTTCCAAAAAAGGACGAAATTATCTGCATTTGGAACTGATCCCACACTGAAAATAATACTTTGTGGAGGCCACAAAAAGTTTTGTTGGTATTCACCATGCCAAATTATTTTGTGGTGACCAAATCATTTTTAGTTACCACCACTTAAGGTGTTCCGCTTGCTTGGCGCTTGAACTGCGTTGCAGAGTGTTTGAAACCCTGATTTTTTGACGAAACTATTAAACTTGCCCCCAGTATGTTTACCTACCAAAAGACATTATACTCCAGATGAGAAAGGAATGGTACTTACAGTTACCACGCGTGCTGTAAATATTAATTTAGAGACCTCCAATATAGTTTAAAACATATTTTTCAGACTGCCGTACTTTAAAACATACTAGCCGGACACGAGCCAAGCTACGATAGAAGCCTGTATTGAACTTTGCTACAGTCTTTTCATCAATGAAATGATATGGTCACCGCTGGAAGTCCCATAGGTACACGCAGCACTACGAGAACACTGTACACCAGTTCAGAGCCCTGCGCGTAGCGGCGATGGCGCTCTTGTAGTGGGTGCCAGCGTAACCCTTATAGCTCTCGCACTTCTCGGCCAAGAAATGAGAAAAACAATACAGGTAGGCGGGACCGTTAATTTTTTTGGCCACTACATATCTATTTTGTGGTGGCCACAAAAATGTTGAGTTCGCCACTAAATAATTTGGCAGGGTGAGTACCACCAAAACGTGCTGTGGTCGCCACAAAGTTTTTTTTTTTTCAGTGCACGTTGTGCACAATTCTGGTTGTACATTTCCTTGTTGTAAAACACATCGACTGACAGTAGGTTTTATTTATTTTTATTTTTTATTTTGCGTTCACAGAACTAGTCACTTTCCTCTTGCAGGAAAAGCGCTCGTGTGTTATTTTCGACTTGTCCGCTGGTGAGGCAGAAGCCTGGGCAGAAGCCAGCCTTCAGACGANTGCTCTCTCGACGACAGGTCAGCGTGTTTACGGCCCTCATAGTCGTCGCGCACAAAGACCAGTTCTGACCAAACACCATGACGCTCTTCCTGCGGGAAGCAGTAAGCGGGAGAAGAACCACGAAGGGGTTTCAGGGAGAGGATGACTGTGATTCCTCGTCCATGGGGAACTGATGCGGGGTCAGCGTTAGTTTGGCACGTGTCGGTTCGCGGAAGTTTCACAGACTGTACATGTGGCTGTGTTTATGGACCTCGGTCTGGCGTGAGTCAGTTCGTGGACTGCTGTGACTATCATCTGGCGGCGAGCCGTGGAACTAAGTTTAGAGTGGCAGAGTTGGGCTGTGATCCCTCCTGCAGCCTTGAGCGGAACTGTTACAGCTCAGTCACAGTGACCAAAAATACAAGTGGCAAAAGACGGTGACGGCAGATTGCCGCAACAGGAGATCGTGATTTCGTTGATGACATCAGAGCGATATTTATTATGAATGGAATGATGCTTAGCCATAACAGAGAGCACAGTAGAAATTATGAGGACACGTATTTTAATTGGCTAGATATCGCAGGTGCTGTTCCACGGGAGTGTACATTTTTTTCTTAGTGTTTTTTCTTTTAGTACTGTTGCGGATAAGACTACGGCAGTTTACAGGAGATTCATTTGATTACACGTTGAAAGGACCACTCTAAATTAAATTCCTGTTTTTTTTTACAGTATTATAATTATCTTTAAACAGGTGACTATCTTCTGCACATGTCTCCAACAATGGCTGACATTCNACGTATTTTAATTGGCTAGATATCGCAGGTGCTGTTCCACGGGAGTGTACATTTTTTTCTTAGTGTTTTTTCTTTTAGTACTGTTGCGGATAAGACTACGGCAGTTTACAGGAGATTCATTTGATTACACGTTGAAAGGACCACTCTAAATTAAATTCCTGGTTTTTTTTACAGTATTATAATTATCTTTAAACAGGTGACTATCTTCTGCACATGTCTCCAACAATGGCTGACATTCNTTTTTTTTACAGTATTATAATTATCTTTAAACAGGTGACTATCTTCTGCACATGTCTCCAACAATGGCTGACATTCACCAATAACAGTCCTACTGTCAAAACAAAATGATGAGCCTGCTTTTGTAACTTGTTATGTATTAAAAATCTTTTCATGAATTTATTTCATATTTACAATATTGAATGGCGTTCATATTTTATTGCTTATAAAAATATAAATATGGTTAAATGTTATTTTCGATACGTGCATGATAAATGCAACAGCCACCAACCATGCGACACTAATTCAGATCATTTACAAAACTGCCTATAGTTCCCTGTCATCAAAATTCTAAACTGTGGAGTAAACGTTACGGCAAAAAGGATATATTTTAGCGTGTTATGCACATGCAGAACATACCGAACAATGCAAAACTAGTTATGAATTACTGAGTATAACTGTTATTTTATCCCCATATAAAATACGTTATTGTTATTATTTTATTCTTTTAGTGCTAACTAGAAGTCGTGTTATGTAGGAATAGCGCGTTTTTGCAGTCTTTTAAAAAAGGTATTTCGCATATATATGTACGTAACGACCAGACACAGGCAGCAAAGGCTGATGCATTGCGTTTTCATCGCCTTAATGATCTCCATGTTTTCTTTTCTTGAAGCTGGAATGTCTTGGTACAAAACGCAGTGATTGTGTACATGGCAGAACAATATAGATGAAGAATACGGGTTTATAAACACGCAAGCCTGTTGAAATCTTCTGTGTAGGAAACGCTACAGAACTCACGTTATTGCATTTCGTGTCATGATACGTAATTTAATATACCTCGTGTTACTGGTACAAAATGTGTGAGGCGATTCTTTACTCAAACGAGGCAAAAAAAAAAACNTAATTTAATATACCTCGTGTTACTGGTACAAAATGTGTGAGGCGATTCTTTACTCAAACGAGGCAAAAAAAAAAACTCCAGTTATATTTAGATTATTGAGGAACGTACGGGTGGTAGACAAGTCGGTCAGATTTTTAGAANTAATTTAATATACCTCGTGTTACTGGTACAAAATGTGTGAGGCGATTCTTTACTCAAACGAGGCAAAAAAAAAAAACTCCAGTTATATTTAGATTATTGAGGAACGTACGGGTGGTAGACAAGTCGGTCAGATTTTTAGAANAAAAAAAAAAACTCCAGTTATATTTAGATTATTGAGGAACGTACGGGTGGTAGACAAGTCGGTCAGATTTTTAGAAACACATGTTTCCCAGCTGCAATAGGCGCTGTGTTTCGCTCTTTCAAGATATGTATGCAGTTTCAAAGAGAACTATTAGACTGACAATGTTACACCAATGCAGTCTTTCTTGTTTATTTCAATATTATTATTGACAATCTATCGACAAAATAGATTAACGTCCACAATTACAAAATATCNTCTTTCTTGTTTATTTCAATATTATTATTGACAATCTATCGACAAAATAGATTAACGTCCACAATTACAAAATATCTCTTGTTACCAGTCGTTAGGAAGGAAGATGTTACCAACAGAATTTCACGAATTTAATATAGTCGTTCAACGGCACTCTATACTGTAATTTGTTGTTTATAATATCACATAGTTTTTAATATGTTTTGAATAAAATCATTTCTAAATATCTTGCTTTAAGTGTGCGTACCTCCTACCATAATCACTTTAAGCTATAGTTCGTATTTTGACTTTTTTTTTTTTACTTTTTTTTTGTTTAAGAGTCACCTCACGCAATTTATTCCATTAAATGTGATACAGCAGAAATAAGTAAAATTACGCTGAAAGTAATAAATTCTTGGNACCTCACGCAATTTATTCCATTAAATGTGATACAGCAGAAATAAGTAAAATTACGCTGAAAGTAATAAATTCTTGGAACAAACAATATTTGTTACTGTCAAAAAAAAATTATGTTTAAATAGTGAGTGCCAAATAACTATTTTACTGATGTTAATAGGCGTTGGTATATTTGGTACTAATACCGTAACCCCAAACACATGTATTTCGATATATATTATTTTAATTTTTGCTTTCAGTTGGAATTATATCGTCGAGATTGTTTATACCAACGTTACGCTTTACCAACCATACGGAAAAGCACTACTGATAATCTAATTGTCACTTAAATTGTAACCGAACTCTGGAGCTGTATTTTCGAACAAATACTCTCACATAACTCGACCATAGTACAGTCAACTAAATGAAATCTGGTAGTGAAACCACTTGAGTTTGTTGTTTACAACAACTTGGGGTATTAACGTCAGATTCTTCCAGCCGACAAAATTTATGTTCAGCTTTAAACAAACTAGTTATTCGAATCTGCCATGATCTATACGAAACTTAAGACAGTCATATACGTAGTTGTTTACCTACTCGTGAAATGGTCACGTGGACTAAATGCACGGTGATTATGTTAAAACAACCAAATAGGTGTTTGGTTCAAAACATTATTTTTAAATATATTATTTAGTTCAAGGGAATTTCAATTTTTTCAGTTGTTAATTGATTTATAAACGCTCGAATTACGTTCGTATTTTTACATTTCTATAAATGTCCACAAATATGGGTTATTTTGTTATTTGACACCATTTTTAATCGTTTTTCGGTGGTTTTTTTACGAGGTTATCTCACTTTGTTAATTGGACCGCGGTGGTGTATTGGTCAGACTGCTCGCCTCACACCTAGGCGAACCGGGTTCGATTCCCGGTGGTGCCGCTCCCAGATTTTTGCACATGGACGATGGATGATGCCGCTGGTCGGTGGGTTTTCCCGGGAATCTCCCGTTTCCCCACACTTTCATTCCGGGGCTGCTCCATGCTTACCTCGCTTCACTCCAATCGGCTCTCAAGACCTTGAAGTTAAGGGCAGCCAAAATATATCCACTCTCTCCTTTCGTTGGTTTATTTTTAATTATTTTTATTTTACTATTTTAAAATTTACCTACGCAACGGATGCTGTCCTAACTACGAGTGTAGTTCATTTACCTCGCTGCTATTAAAATTTTAAATCCACATTAGCAGTGATATTTACAAGTGAGATATTAGTTGACGGTAAGTGAAAATATTTCTTGTTTTTCCCCCCCTGAATAAAGTCAAGGCCGGCATGTGAGGGTCTTCGCCCCTCGAGGTCGCGAAAGGGTATTTTGGGGCGTAGTCCCTGCACTCTGCTCTCTGGCGCTGGCCCAGACAGACGGCCTCCCCTTAAGGCCCCCGCCTACCTGGCACTTGAATCCTTGAACTGCGTTGCATTGTGTTTTAAATACATGCGTCCAATATGCTGGTATACGAAGAGCACACGCTTCAAACGAGTCCTGCTGAGTGCCTTCACAAGACATCACGCACATTAGAAACAGCATTTTACGGCACTCCAGCATAGCTAAAAACGGCATTTTCAAAGCGCTGTATCTCNCATCACGCACATTAGAAACAGCATTTTACGGCACTCCAGCATAGCTAAAAACGGCATTTTCAAAGCGCTGTATCTCACAATATACGCGTCAGATAACCTACGTAAAAAAGTACTGAAGGGCCCTGCACTAAACCTTACCACAGACTTCCACAAGTAAATTGATAGAGTCACCGCTGCAAGTCCCATACGTACATGCAGCACGACGANAACCTTACCACAGACTTCCACAAGTAAATTGATAGAGTCACCGCTGCAAGTCCCATACGTACATGCAGCACGACGAAAACACCGCACGCCAGTTCAGAGCCTTGCGCTTAGCGGCGATTGCGCAATTGATGCTCATGACAGTGTCGTCCTTATCGCTTCCGCGCTTCTCGGCCTCAAACACGGAAAAGAGCTCCAGGTAGGAATGCGCCTTAAGGCTATTCGAGAGTTAAGATACTTTTTCTCTCTTCTGATGATATCTTACGGTTTCGTAAAACGATTTCAATGATAACTTGAGTAAAATACCAAATAATTTTACAAATAACTNTGATGATATCTTACGGTTTCGTAAAACGATTTCAATGATAACTTGAGTAAAATACCAAATAATTTTACAAATAACATTTATCGTGTTCTGTAGAGTACACCAGAGAATTTTAACGCGGCTGTCTAGTGCGGGACCGGTCGAGCGAAAGGATAGAGTTTTACATGTTAAATGATTAGAGACGTGTGTCGGGATCACTTTCNAAATAATTTTACAAATAACTTTATCGTGTTCTGTAGAGTACACCAGAGAATTTTAACGCGGCTGTCTAGTGCGGGACCGGTCGAGCGAAAGGATAGAGTTTTACATGTTAAATGATTAGAGACGTGTGTCGGGATCACTTTCAAACAAAAAACACTTTTACCATCATTGCCCGAACCACATTTCTACGAATAATGTTTTGTAAAAATTTTAGTACCTTGAAAATTGCGGGAAATGCAATATTCGTCGACTCAACAAAAACGCAAAAACTGGAAACTCTTATTGATTTACTGCCACTTGCTCTCTTGTAGCGCGTTTCTTCTCTTCGAACGGCACGAAGTGTTTATTTGTTTGAAAGCTATGTTGTTAAAGGTAGCTGAAACACGCCTTAAATAATTCAACTTGTAAAGCCCTGTCCTTTCAGTCAGAGATTTTAACTTAGAAAAATTCTTATTTCGTACAAATTAAAAAATATATATTTTAACGCGTTTGGAGTCACAGGANCAACAAAAACGCAAAAACTGGAAACTCTTATTGATTTACTGCCACTTGCTCTCTTGTAGCGCGTTTCTTCTCTTCAAACGGCACGAAGTGTTTATTTGTTTGAAAGCTATGTTGTTAAAGGTAGCTGAAACACGCCTTAAATAATTCAACTTGTAAAGCCCTGTCCTTTCAGTCGGAGATTTTAACTTAGAAAAATTCTTATTTCGTACAAATTAAAAAATATATATTTTAACGCGTTTGGAGTCACAGGAGCTGCATGTTGCAGTTTCTCTAAAATCCTATACTTGTTTCACATGCGGTAATGGTTTAACTTTTGGCTAGTTCGACTTTAAATTTCATCTCAAAACTTACATTTGAAGTAGGTACGGGCGAACCACGTTACAAATTCACAAGAAACATTTTCCATGACATTCTAATAATATGGCCAATTATTTTGAACTGTAGCCCAAAGTGTTTATTTTATTCAATTTTGAGATTTGTGCGAAAATATGTATAAATTAAAATTTCCTATAGCTCGTTTTTTTCTTTAGATATATTTTTATTTGTGTTTTTCTTAACCTACCCAAATTCTAAGTGTTAAGTGTGCGAGCGAGGTAGGGACGGTAGCTAAATGCGTCTGTAGGGGAGGGAATTCATGCAAGGAGACACGCATCGCGGCAGCGAGGGTCGTGGTGGCCGTTATTGGGGCTATACGACCTCCCTGAGTGTACCTCCAGCTAAACTATAACTAAGAAGAGATAGGGTAAAACCGGCATGGACACCGTAAAAACCTTCTCGGCAGGAAAGAATTCAACAAAATTATTACATGCATTAATAGAAACATAGGTGGTAACCATGTTCTTTATTAGTGGGTGGTGAATGATTACAGTAGTATAGCAAAGGCGAGATTCGTTCATTGTCACATCTTATTAGTCTATTATTTCACATCATCGAGCACGCAGCACGTTGTTCACTTGTTGCAACACAAGCACTGAACTCAAGTACAGCGAATACAAAAAAAAACACGTGACTACAATACCTGAACTTTGAAATTAATGTGTGACCAGACGGGTTAACCCTTTCAGACCATATTTATTTTATGACTTCAGGTGTGTTGTTTAAGAAATTTTTTTGTGTGTGCTGTACTTAAACCGACAAAGTGCTTGTTTCGTTGCCCCCAAACAATAAGCTGTATGCTTTGTTTTTAGCTGTTGTAATATGAACGAACAGTGGCGTGTTGTGAACTTTTGCAAGGTAAGCTGGCGTTAGCTATATGCTGTACTCTATGGCTTGCTGGTTTAAACATTAAGACGTAGTTCGGCAGGTGACGCCACATGACGTGTGTAATGGGTCACTTGCCTGATCGTTGAGAGTGGTCAAAATACATTCAGTTTCCCTAGGCTGCACAGTGGTTACTGGCTCCTGCTGCGTGCACCGAGAATATAGACCAGTG
Organism: Clitarchus hookeri; assembly: GCA_002778355.1. Lineage (NCBI taxonomy): Eukaryota > Metazoa > Arthropoda > Insecta > Phasmatodea > Phasmatidae > Clitarchus > Clitarchus hookeri. The sequence continues at coordinate 144,039 of NQII01001371.1, forward strand.
AGCAAGCATCAGCTTACCTTGCAACGGTTCACCACACACCACTGTGAACTAATCATAACGTAGAAGAGTAGCAAAGTTTACGAATCAATTATCCACAGCGAATAACATTAAGCGCCGAGCCTCACAGTGTACAGAACTGGCCAATAAAAACATTCCTTATAATATATACACTGAGTGTGAATGGATTAAATATAACTACGTGATTATGCACAAAAACAGTTTTACATTTAAAAAAATATGTTTTTATAAGAAAACGTATTGCTATTATTTACTATCCTAAAATGTTTACAAAAAAACTTTTAGCAAAGAGTACTTTTAAGTTGAAATAAAACTATGCCGTCCAGTTTCCCTAGTTTAATATTTTGTATGTGGCTTGGTTTGTTTTAATTTGATGTTCCAGTAATGATATATTCGCAATTTTGACATACTGTTACGCGAAAGATGTGGAACTTGATTTTTTTTTTATTGGCGTGAAGGAAGATTGGCACAGTTCCTCGGGCTCAGCAGTGAGTAAATAATTGTGCCGGAAGCTACTCAGGTGTCGCAGCGAGTGTCGCGTTGCGCAATGCGTGGCGTGCGCCTGCGCAAACAAACACACATCCCTGCGTGCCAGCATCGTCGCGCATCTCGCCGCAGATGTGTCTCCGCCTGTCAAGTAAGCATCGCGACTAGCAACCGTCGCGAAATTTCAGTAACGTGGCATGATTTTGCAACTCCGCTGTGAATCGAGCACTTTCGAATAGTCCTGTGCGGAGTTTCTCGTGTCTCTGCTTATCGTGTGTCCTTGCAACGCATAAAAAAAATAGTTTCATCACATTAGATCTAATGACTTGTGTCTACCGTATACTCTGTCCATTCCTACACACTAAAATCGAAACAGTTAAAACTGCTCCAAATCAGCGGATTTGACTGCAGATCTGTTGCAACTGCACCGCTTGAATCTGTTCATTTTAGTAGCAGGTATTAACTGATCAAACAGTGATTTCTATTTATTGCTAGTGAATTGCACTGGCCTTACAGTAAAACCTCACTGCGTTCCACTGATTCCCCAGTAGATAACAGCTCATTACCTGAATATTCAGTAAAATCATTCTACTGATGTAAATCAATGATCCATATTTAGAGCGAAGGTGGCTTGTATCGATCTGTCTGTCCGCACACGTGGAATTAATTAGTTGTGTTGCCGGCCACCAACATAAGCCCCATGAACAGATAGCTGTCGTAACCACGCCACCTTTGCTTTCAACTTATTAAAACCACATTAATTTTATTTGCGTATTTGTAATACACGGCATTACTTCAACATATAATGATTCAATGATCACTCTTTTCTGCCTTCTTTAAATGCATTTGTACGAGACATAGCGATAACACTTCAGCCCGACCCACCGCGTTCGCCATCTTACAACACCGGTTGCTTGATGCGTTTTAAGCCCAAACAAAAAACACATAAGAATAATACCAAGCTGCAAGCACTCTCTTGCATACGCACGGAGTACTAAGTGTTACCCATATGGAGAGAGTAGAGAGATTTGGGCGTCAAGGTCTTGAGAAAAGAATAGAGCATTGAGGGATGCTAGTAATAATTGAAATTACTACGTTTGACTTGAAACATTTCAAAATACCATTGTAACTGTGTTCTGCCGCAATCATCTGCTGCCACCTTGTAGTGTATAAAAACACAGAGGAAATGTGGTGTAGAGTGCTCAATACAGCTGCGTAGAAATCATTTCCTGACTCCTAACACCAAACGGCTATTTTGCCAACAGTCTGCTGAGAAAAAAAAAACGTGTGAACGTTACCACATTCCTCTGACCGGGTTTTAATGAAACACAATTATATTTTAATATTAGCAAATACTTTGAAATGAAAACATATTACTGTTGGAAAATTAAATGACTTCAAACATGCCGTCACCATTTCATCACGTAATTTTGACGAAATTAATGACAACTATTGAAAAATCGTGAGTCGTGTTGGCGATATGCTTATAAGACAAAAATCAGCGTACATAATCAACATGTGTTATTTATTCTTCAGTCACTGAAATTACAAGGAACTTAAATATCTCACTACTGCACCAATTATTACAGCAGAGTTTGAGACAAAAGGAAACCTATTCTATTTTCCAGTAATTAAAACATGGCACGTTTTATGAGACAGTAATACACGACCCTACGTTTCTTATATAGTTGCCAACATTACGCCAGATATTCGCATTTGCGGATGGGAAGAATTTATTGTGTTTCTTTAATAGCGCTTGAAAACGATGAATCCGCTACAGTTGTATCGTAAATAACAGTCCTTGTAGACACTGTCAAAGACCTACAGTACTTGCTTATTTTTGTGGTATTGTCCTTCTTCGCCACTATCCCCTACTCCGTCTCTAACTGACTTTCCACAGCCTTCTATTGTATGGCTTAAAAAAAAACAGACTTCTTGGTTTGCAGCGTATCGCGTGTGTGAACTACTAGAGAACATTTGGTGACTGTGAACACTGCAACAACCAGTGAAAGCCGGGAGTGGAGTACAGTGTGTTGACAGGCAGGTCAGTTGAGACAAAAAACATGTTCATATCTATCCCACACACCTTGCTCACTGGTCGTGTCACGAGTGTAGCCAACAGCTTTAAAGTGGCAGCTGGCGTGCCATACACGATTGCTGTGAGATTTAGGCAACTGTTTGAAGGTTGCAGCCGGCCTGGCATCTAGGATTGCCGTTAGGTGTAGGCGACTGTTTGAAGGTAGCGACCGGTGTGGCATCTAGGATTGTCGTGATATGTAGGTAACTGTTAGAAGGTAACAGCCGGCCTAGCATCTAGGATTGCCGTGAGGTGTAGGCGACTCTTTGAAGGTAGCGACCGGTGTGACATATCGNAGGATTGTCGTAAGGTATAGGAGACTGTGTGCATGTTGCGAGGTGTTAGCACGTGACCCTGCAATGTGGTGGGGAGCAGGTGTGCACAGCATTGGCCGAGGACGACGAAAGAGCCGCCATATCTTTGTAACTAGAGTGAGTGCGGCGATCCAGCTGGCCGTGATTTGTGTTACGCCACTCTTTTCCGAGAATATCGGCGGACGGCGGCAGTGAATTATATTATGGTTAGGCAAGTGCGTCCGTTTCAAACGAGTGAAGTTTGGCACGCTGATAAAGGTGGTGCCTAAGAGACAGCGCAACCGATCAATTCTGCATTATTAAAAATGGTTTCTTACAACTTAATGCACGCTATGCCGACGATATGTAACGTCAACAGTGTATAAATAATAACATGTTTATAACAATTCGCCTTATGTATTTAATTTTTGTTTGTTAACGTATATCAAGACGGCTTTTCTGCGTACCTTAACAATGTCAAACGCTTTAACCAGACCCATTGCCAATACTCCCCAACGTTTTATGTAATGGTACAATCAGAACTTTAATGCCTGTAATTAGGAGGTAAGATCATTAGTAAATTTACCTTCCCCCTCCCTTCAACCTTACAGGGAGGGAAGAGGAGGCAAAATTCAATAAAGATTTAGCTAGTGGTTTTCGTCAACAGTAGCACTACACAAGCTCGATTTATCTCAGATTTATTATCTTGGCTCACGTCATACCATTGAGTGGTACTTTTAAAATGTTACAATTCCGTATTTTTTTTTTGTGTTGTAAATGTGTTTTTGTGTTAAAAATGCCTCGTTTTGCCCTAAATATACCGTTTTCTCCTAAAAATGTCTCGAATTCTGCCAAAAATGCCATGGTTTGTTCTCGTTAAAACACGCAGCGCCAGGTGTGTCCCGGCTGAGAACGCCCGCTTTCCGAAAGAAACGCATGCCAAGGTCACCATAACTAGTTCCCAGATTCCTTACACAAGCGCTAGCGCATGGCGCCGAACACGATACTTTCCAGATCGCTCACTCATACATCCCAGCGCTGGGGCGCCGATCACGATAGTTCCCAGATCGCGCACCTATGCATCCTAGCGCTAGCGCTCGGCGCTGAACGCAGGGGGAGTCTACGAAGACGGTAAAAAAATTGTTTTGTAAAAAGTTATCTTTTTTTTTAATTTGATTGAAATGTTTTTTTGTAAAGCATACAGAGGTAGTGGTTAGACTACCCGCCTCCCACCAAGGTGAAACAGGTTCGATTCCTGGCGGGGTCACCCTGACACGATGCTATCGACCCAATGACTGGGCTGTTCACGGTTTATTTAGCACTTCTGAAAGTTTTGATTAAGATATACTTTTCTCCTTCAAAACATAAGTAGACGATATACTTTTTTAATGTTCCCAGAGATCACTTTATTCATACGCTTGTTACGTAAAAAACGTGATATTATTAGGAAACTAAATGTATAGTCTATTTACGGTATCCTCACACTTTTTTAAAACCAAACAGTTGAGAAATCATCCCATATATAATGTGCTTGCTTGTTTTCTGAATATGACACCTATCACAAGTGTTGTTTACTTATGTTAACATAAATGTGTTTTATTTCCGGTTAAATTAAAATTTTGCTTATATTTGAAATATGAATTACAATACTTTATTTATAACTAATTAAAACGTCTAGTAAGAAAAAGTTTTCACTGAGTAAATTATTAAACTGACTGCGCACGAATGCAAAGCGTATTGAGGTTGCTGCATGATGGTTTTAAATTAAAAATATTTTTATACAATACATTTTATTTAAATAATTTTATACATTGTAAATAAAAGAGGATTAAAACAGCAGAGTCACTATATGATTGCCCGACTACTTTCGAAAGCAAGTGTACACATCTGTCGGCGAGCGAACACTTCTGTAGGCGGCACGACAAACGTTCGGCTCTGTTCCTGGCAGACAGCACGTCCGGAGTTCAACACTGCGTGCTTAAAAAAATCGGTGCCGAACGAGTAGCCAATGTAGACTGTAAAAATTTGTTTTTTTAAATGATGATTGAAATGCTTATTTTGTAAAGCATACAGACGAAACGCTTCGCATAACTCCAACGACGTACTACCAAAATTTAATTTTTATTTTTTATACAATACATTTTATTAAACCGACGGCGGCGGCTCCCAACAGAGACACCTGCCAGGACATAGCTTTGGAGGGCTACGGGACTTCACGCTCTCGCATTCCATAGCAAGGGTGCCGCAGTGATGTAATGGGTAGAGCGCAACTCCAGCGGGTTACAACGTCGAAAATGAAAGACAACCCCTCCTAAAGAAAACAAAGCGGACAAAGGAACGTACAANGGCTCCCAACAGAGACACCTGCCAGGACATAGCTTTGGAGGGCTACGGGACTTCACGCTCTCGCATTCCATAGCAGGGTGCCGCAGTGATGTAATGGGTAGAGCGCAACTCCAGCGGGTTACAACGTCGAAAATGAAAGACAACCCTCCTAAAGAAAACAAATCGGACTAAGGAACATACAAATAGATGACGTCATAGGGAAATTACTACTGAAGAGAAGGTTACAAGTATGATGTTGCTTACGACGTTTCTAATGGAAGATCACAGCCTAAAAGTAAGCAAAGGAACAGGTGAGTGAAAATTAATAAAGTCAATACATTAGACATTGCGAAGGTGTTAGCTAACTATGCTTCTTGCAAACGTATAGAGAAAATTGCAACTTAAAAAATTATATCCCAAAATAAATTAACATGTAAGTCCTTCCTACAAGATGAAATACTTCACACTCTTGCATGCCAAGCCGGGAGGGCTATATCAGAGTATTCCCAAATTAAATTATCTTTTAAGACCGTCCTACTAGATGATATACACCACACGCCTGCATTCCAAGCCAGGAGAGTTATCTCAGAGTCTCCCCCAACATATGTGCGAGGGTTATCTCAGACCATACATAATGATAAAGCATTAAAGGCAACGCACACTACTATGAAAACAATGGCGGGAACAGTCATGTCACTACTGTAACATATCATTTCCATATGCCTACAGTGCGAAGAGACATATGAAGCAAAAAATGTAAGCTATCACTGTAATAAGTGAGAACAACACAGCACATAAAGTAACCTAACATGCTATGCGAGGCTCTCGTTCACTGAGGAAAGCCGAGACATGCAATACAAATTGACACGTGTATAGTATATATAAGCGAACATCACGTAAAATGAAGATCATTCCGTTGCCGAGCGATGTTGTGAAAATCAGTCTTGTTTATGAAGACTCGCCATCGCCAACATCGGCATCAACAGCAAGGTACACTGAAGAGCCACTACACGCATTACGATATCATCGTAACTACTACAATCGTATACCCTGCTATAATATGAGGACGGAACGAATAGCGGAAGATTTACCGTCTACAACCTGGCCAACAGCAAGGGGTCCTGAAGAGCCGATGCAAGCGATACGCCATCAATGTAACTACTGTGGAAATACTTTTAACACAAGGTATAATTCACGTCGGTATGAAAGTTGCCAATGCATGTTCAGCCCGGCATACAAAACATTCCACTGTGATACCTGTGATGCCATGTTTGCCCGAAGTGATGGTGTGTATAGACATAGCTATACATGCAAAGGCTACGTTCGAAGTTCATCAGGAAGCGAGTGCAAGTATTGTGGCAAGAAATTCAGGAAGCGTAGCTGGACCAAACAACATGAAGATAGCAACTGTAAATTTGCTACCGTCTACCAGACCTACCCATGTGATAACTGCAGTGCAGTATATTCGAATAAGAGCCAATTGACTGCTCACAGAAGATATTGTTCTTCTGCTAAATAAGTCAACATAAAGGTTTCGCTCGAATGAACACAATATGTTGAGCATGTATCAAATGTGATTATGTATTTCTATTATGTCAAGTCTGTAAGTAAAGGTAAAGTATGTAAATGATTTCGGTGTTATTCATTTATGTCAATCCTTGTCAATACTGAGTTCACCTCCACCTCTGAGAAAAACCAGATTTTGACAAAGTCGAAAATATAATTAACTGTAAAAAATATAAATATATTAATATAAACGATCACCATCAGTCCTACAACACAAGGACGACAGCTCGAGTCATCGCTAACACGGCTAGCTCTTAACAACCAAACATAGAATAAAAAAATTAAATGTACGGCTCCAAAGGTCACACAGCTCCTGCTAGGCACACGATAGCCTTCAGCTGCCATGACTGAATTTGACGTGCAGAACACTTACCTATGTGTAGAAGCACAGATTGGAACCTAGTACTCTGACTCAGAGGTATGTAACAACCTTCTATCATGGAAGAACATTCATGCAGACATTATTCGTGAACCTTCTGTGAAGAGTGACGGGAAGTCTAGCTGCATAGTGTTGTAAAAATGTTAATGACTTGGTTGAAAGATATATCAATATATATATATATATATGAAAGCATGTACATAAATAATATTAAGGATGGACAACTTACAACAAACTGAGATATTTTAAAAGTAAAAAAAATATATGGACGAGTTGTATGCCGAACGTGTGAGTACCCCATGAATACTATACACACACAGAGGACAACACTTGAATGTACACTTTAAACCCCTTAACTAACATGTTAAATTTTATTTAATCGTGTGCAATAGAAAGAATCATCGGTCAATCGAGTACTTGTGCCTCTATAAAAGTAGGCTGTCTTAGTCCATTGCAGAAACAAACAGCAGGCAATCATAAAGTGCCGGCACAGAGTAGATAATAACATAGAGTCGAAACAGTTTGATGGTTCGTTTGATGTAGACGTACCCATTCGCTGATTGGCTGCGCGTTCAATCGAGTACTTGTGCCTCTATAAAAGTAGGCTATCTTAGTCCATTGCAGAAACAAACAGCAGGCAATCATAAAGTGCCGGCACAGAGTAGATAAGAACATAGAGCCGAAACAATTTGATGGTTCCTTTGATGTGGACGTACCCATTCGCTGATTGGCTGCGAACAGCTCCGGGAACAGACAGTACTGTATGTGTGACTGGCTACTGTATGCTACTATAGGTTCCGACCATGTACGTGCAACTTAAGGCGCCCGTCTACCTAGCGCTTGAACTGCATTGCATAGTGTTCGAAATACACATTTTTCAACGAAACTATTAAGCGTGCGTCCAACGTTCTGATCTACGAAATGAACACACACTTCAGACGAGAGCTGTTAAGTACTTTCAAAATATCATGTACGTTACAAACATCAATTCAAAGTACTCCAAAATCGCTAAAAACTGCCTTTCCAAGGCGCTGTAGCTCAAAATGAGCGCATCAGATACATACACAACTACTATAGGGGCCTGCATTGAACATTACTAAAGACTTCCCACTAATAAAATAATATGGTCACCGCTGAAAGTCCCATAGGTACACGCAGCACGACGAGAACACTGCACGTCAGTTCAGAGCCTTGCACTTAGCGGCGATGGTGTACTTGATGCGCGTGACAGTGTCGCCCTTATCGCTCCCGTGCTTCTCGGCCTAGACGTGGGAAAAAGTTCCCGGTAGACGGGGCCTTAAGATACATTTAATACTCTCTGTTAAAGCGTTGCATGTGTCGGAAAGGTACATTATATCCCTCTTGTCAGTAATATAATAATAATACGTTTGTTTTATATATCTACTCACCACCACGATGCAGACGAAACACTTACTCCAAAATATATATTATATATACTAGAGGACCAGTAGCAGGTGCCAGCGAGATGCTGTGTTGACACTGAGCGCACACGCAGAGCACAGTGGACGGCCGGTGCACGAGTGATCGTTTGGAAAGCTGCGAGGACTATACATATCCCTTCCGAAAAAACCGAATGGTAATGGTAGAGTATGAAACATGTCTCCAGCAGGCTGCTAGGTAAAAGGTTGTTAGAAGGAATATGAGAAAACCAAGGTGGAATGACTATTGTACTGAGCAGGATGGTCTTGTCTAGCACTATTTAACGTCTCATAGAGTATCTCATCACGATATTTACATGAAAGAACACATTATATGTTCAGCCAATGGCCATCTTGGATGGTGTCATCTATTTTAACGTTATTTATTTACCATATCAATGCTAATATTAGGTTCACGTCCATCACTAGGAAAAGCCAATTATGAGATTTTGTCAAAGTCCAAAAGAGAATTAACATTTTTGTACAGCTCCAAGGCACGAACTCAGTTCTCTATCGAAGGTTTCTTGAGACGACGGCCATCTTGGATGAGGTCATAGTATTATTATAACGTTATTCATTTATTTTATCCATGCTTATCGAAGGGTTCTTGAGACGATGGCCATCTTGGATGTCGCCATAGTAATATTATTTTAGCATTAGTCATAACCAAGCTAATGCTGACGCCTCCCTGCTCACTGGTAAAACAAATTTGATCTTGAGACGATAGCCATCTTGGATGTCGCCATAGTAATATTATTTTAGCATTAGTCATAACCAAGCTAATGCTGACGCCTCCCTGCTCACTGGTAAAAAAATTTGACCTTGACCTTTGACAACTTACATGGTGTGCATGGAGGAATAAATTTGACAGTGACCTTTAATCGCTGACATGTTATTCATGTAGGATAATAATAATTTGACGTTGACCTCCAAAAATCACAAGGAAATCATTCCCTGGCGGTCATGTCCAAAAATCACAGGAAATCGATGGTCATCTTGGATGTCGTCATAGTATTTGACCTTGACCTTTGATCACTGACATGGTATTCATGTAGGAAAGTAATTTAACCTTGATCTCCAACAATCACAGGAAAATGCAAGTAGGAAAAGAATTTGACCTTGACCTTTGAGCACTGATGTGATATGTGCGAAGAAAATATGAATTTGACACCTTGACCTTGAACTTTGATCACTGACGTGATATGCACGAGGAAAATAATAATTTGACCTTGAACTTGACCCAAAATTGATCACTCACGTGATATGCACGAAGAAAATATGAATTTGACATTGACCTTGACCCCCAGACCTTGACCTTTACCTTGACCTCCAAAAATGACAGAACATTGTAAGAACTTCGCGGCTTCGACGATGGCTTCGCGTCATATGTACATATATTCGCATAATTATAATTTTTTGAAATTTTCTCTAGTCGTTTGCAAGATGCGCGGGCTGCTTCTATACCTTCGCGACTGTTAATGTGTCACACTTGACAANAATTTTCTCTAGTCGTTTGCAAGATGCGCGGGCTGCTTCTATACCTTCGCGACTGTTAATGTGTCACACTTGACAAAAGCTATACATATGTATACATTCACAAAATTATTATTTTTAATTTATAATGTTCTCTATACGTTTTGCAAGTAGCACAGGTAGCTAACACCTTCGCAATGTCTAATGCATTGACTTTATTCATTTTCACTCACCTGTTCCTTTGCTCACTTTTAGGCTGTGATCTTCCATTAGAAACGTCGTAAGCAACATCATACTTGTAACCTTCTCTTCAGTAGTAATTTCCCTATGACGTCATCTATTTGTACGTTCCTTTGTCCGCTTTGTTTTCTTTAGGAGGGGTTGTCTTTCATTTTCGACGTTGTAACCCGCTGGAGTTGCGCTCTACCCATTACATCACTGCGGCACCCTTGCTATGGAATGCGAGAGCGTGAAGTCCCGTAGCCCTCCAAAGCTATGTCCTGGCAGGTGTCTCTGTTGGGAGCCGCCGCCGTCGGTTTAATAAAATGTATTGTATAAAAATATTTTTAATTTAAAACCATCATGCAGCAACCTCAATACGCTTCGCATTCGTCTGTATGCTTTACAAAATAAGCATTTCAATCATCATTTAAAAAAACAAATTTTTACAGTCTACATTGGCTACTCGTTCGGCACCGATTTTTTTAAGCACGCAGTGTTGAACTCCGGACGTGCTGTCTGCCAGGAACAGAGCCGAACGTTTGTCGTGCCGCCTACAGAAGTGTTCGCTCGCCGACAGATGTGTACACTTGCTTTCGAAAGTAGTCGGGCAATCATATAGTGACTCTGCTGTTTTAATCCTCTTTTATTTACAATGTATAAAATTATTTAAATAAAATGTATTGTATAAAAATATTTTTAATTTAAAACCATCATGCAGCAACCTCAATACGCTTTGCATTCGTGCGCAGTCAGTTTAATAATTTACTCAGTGAAAACTTTTTCTTACTAGACGTTTTAATTAGTTATAAATAAAGTATTGTAATTCATATTTCAAATATAAGCAAAATTTTAATTTAACCGGAAATAAAACACATTTATGTTAACATAAGTAAACAACACTTGTGATAGGTGTCATATTCAGAAAACAAGCAAGCACATTATATATGGGATGATTTCTCAACTGTTTGGTTTTAAAAAAGTGTGAGGATACCGTAAATAGACTATACATTTAGTTTCCTAATAATATCACGTTTTTTACGTAACAAGCGTATGAATAAAGTGATCAGACCCTTGTAATTTTTTCATATAGCAGATGAATACAAAACTAGGAGAAAAGTATATCTTAATCAAAACTTTCAGAAGTGCTAAATAAACCGTGAACAGCCCAGTCATTGGGTCGATAGCATCGTGTCAGGGTGACCCCGCCAGGAATCGAACCTGTTTCACCTTGGTGGGAGGCGGGTAGTCTAACCACTACCTCTGTATGCTTTACAAAAAACATTTCAATCAAATTAAAAAAAAAAGATAACTTTTTACAAAACAATTTTTTTTACCGTCTTCGTAGACTCCCCCTGCGTTCAGCGCCGAGCGCTAGCGCTAGGATGCATAGGTGCGCGATCTGGGAACTATCGTGATCGGCGCCCCAGCGCTGGGATGTATGAGTGAGCGATCTGGAAAGTATCGTGTTCGGCGCCATGCGCTAGCGCTTGTGTAAGGAATCTGGGAACTAGTTATGGTGACCTTGGCATGCGTTTCTTTCGGAAAGCGGGCGTTCTCAGCCGGGACACACCTGGCGCTGCGTGTTTTAACGAGAACAAACCATGGCATTTTTGGCAGAATTCGAGACATTTTTAGGAGAAAACGGTATATTTAGGGCAAAACGAGGCATTTTTTTTTAAACGCCCTATTTCGAGCGAAAAACAGGTACAAATGGCATTTTTTTTAGGACTGAGATGCTGTCTTACATTTCCAATGGCTCCCTGCTCCCCGTTTCTAGCCAGGTGCAATGGAACCGCTCATTTACATCTAGTTTTCTTATTTCCAAGGATGAATTAAACACGCGCAGATAACCTTCATAGCTCTTGTTGTGACGTACGTAGAGCAGTGAGGACGCGAGACGCGGAGCAATCTGCCCGGTCGAGCAAGGAAAGGGAAAGGAATNTTGTGACGTACGTAGAGCAGTGAGGACGCGAGACGCGGAGCAATCTGCCCGGTCGAGCAAGGAAAGGGAAAGGAATCAGCCATATACACGGTATAATGAAAGTTTTATTTTACATAATTTGCTTGTATAAATTTTAAAATCGATTAAGGTTAATTCGATATGCTTTAACTCAGAATAACTGTCGGCGTTATTTGAATGTCATAAAGAATATTTTCTTGGCAGTTTGTTATCCAGCCAGCCTTTATTTAAATCTAACTTTGGAAAATAAATTGAAAGCTAAAACTGTTGTAAATGAGACTTTTCACATAATTGTAACTAGATCAAGTGTCGAATTTCAAATAAATTGTAACACGGCACTTCGTTGACTACAAGAAACACTTAAGCGGATACGTAACTTTGTTCAATTTGTATAAATAAAGTATGTTTAATTAAATGTGTTATATGTGCTGCAAAATATGATGAAAGATATTTTTCAAACGTTTTGGTAATGTTTTTATCAAGATAATATTGATATATCATCTTAAAACAGTAAAATACCCTCAAAATCTAGAAAAAAAATATTCCTCTTGAACAGTGTTAAGAAACGATTCTACATTCGCCTGGATGGATTCCGGAAATCGACTGGAAACCAAAATCAGCCTGGCCTCGCACCGAGACCCTCCAGAATACCAGTCCTGGTGTTTAATTAACCGCGACACATGTATGCCATGTATCTGGCAGCTGAACTATCCAGGAATGTGCGCGTTCGCGTCGTCGACAGATATTCCGAATGATGAGGGTGGAATTTCCCAGTGACAGACTGATGTCACGCCAGAGTTATTTGCAGGTCCTACGGCCAAGCGTGCTTCCCGTCTGCCCCCAAAGCACACGCGCGACCTTATCCGCTCAGAAACATTCCTAACCTGCGGAACAGAACGTGCTTTTCGAACCGGCGCCGATATGGCAGTCCGCATTCCGAGTGATTCAATTACCTTTGTTAAGGTTGATTCTAATCACGTTAGGAACAAAACGAGACTTCTTATGGGAGAGTTTGACGTAGGGAAAATTTCCGCCGCTAGGTGCGCAGTGTTCCAAATGGTAACTTCTAATTAAAATGTTAAGCTACTTAAATAATAAAAGAGACAGATTTTACTTAGTTACGAAGTTATTTTATATTTGATTAGTGAATATTGCCATTATCTTTTTTTTAACGTAGAAAATAGAGACAATATAGTACTTATGCGACACTAGCGCTTTATAAGCGGTGGAAATGTTTGGTTGCGAAACTTTTAATATCGATCTTCTCAACCTGTAGTAGAAGTAACCTTACCTTCGTCCATGTTATAATACCGTAACAGTGGTCCTGTTCGGTATGTCTTTGGTATGTGATTTTTTATTCTTTTCGTTTTTTGCTGATTATAATAAAAAAAAATATCTCCAAAGGTGTTAGTTTTTTTGGCATTAACTAAGGAAACCTGTTCCATCCCTGTACTGCCGAAATTAATTACTAATATTTAAAAAAACAAAACTTGTGTNCATTAACTAAGGAAACCTGTTCCATCCCTGTACTGCCGAAATTAATTACTAATATTTAAAAAAACAAAACTTGTGTACTTACCCTTTAAGAATGAATTACTAAAAACTTGTAAAGTACATTTTTTTTTAATTAGCTTAATTTTTTTTTTCAAACCAGTTATGTTAGTTAAGGCCCATGTAAAATATCAACATCTACCATGAAAGAAAACATTGCGAAGTGTAATATAAAAATTAATCATAAATAGTGATAGAACTGTAATGCGACTTCAGAGTTACGGGGAGCAGCAGAGGGTTAAGAATGGTAAAATTATATATTACAGTTTGTTACTTTCGACAAATCGCTATTCTGTAAACCTGATCTCGCTTTGGCAATAGTGCCTGTGCACATAATGTACATTCATACAAGTTTGACCCTTTTGTATGGGAAGCAATAGCACTTCGGAAAATATCGTGGACCCAAAACAACGGTATAGCCGTATAATAGACCTACGTACCTTGACATTATCGACTGGTAAACAACTTCTGTAAGTATGACCAGTGTGACAGGTGTACTATGTATACATACAAATCGTAGAACACAGTGGGGCTGTAAAGAGATTCTCCATAAAAGCTGGTAAGTTCTTCGTAAAACCTAAATTTTGGCGCATATACCTAAGGACAGAATTCCATTTGAGGGTCGGTTACACCAACAAAGATTAAGTTTTCCTCTAAGCGAGATTAACGAAATTCGATTAGTTTCAAACTTTAGTTNCATTAACTAAGGAAACCTGTTCCATCCCTGTACTGCCGAAATTAATTACTAATATTTAAAAAAACAAAACTTGTGCACTTACCCTTTAAGAATGAATTACTAAAAACTTGTAAAGTACATTTTTTTTTAATTAGCTTAATTTTTTTTTTCAAACCAGTTATGTTAGTTAAGGCCCATGTAAAATATCAACATCTACCATGAAAGAAAACATTGCGAAGTGTAATATAAAAATAAATCATAAATAGTGATAGAACTGTAATGCGACTTCAGAGTTACGGGGAGCAGCAGAGGGTTAAGAATGGTAAAATTATATATTACAGTTTGTTACTTTCGACAAATCGCTATTCTGTAAACCTGATCTCGCTTTGGCAATAGTGCCTGTGCACATAATGTACATTCATACAAGTTTGACCCTTTTGTATGGGAAGCAATAGCACTTCGGAAAATATCGTGGACCCAAAACAACGGTATAGCCGTATAATAGACCTACGTACCTTGACATTATCGACTGGTAAACAACTTCTGTAAGTATGACCAGTGTGACAGGTGTACTATGTATACATACAAATCGTAGAACACAGTGGGGTTGTAAAGAGATTCTCCATAAAAGCTGGTAAGTTCTTCGTAAAACCTAAATTTTGGCGCATATACCTAAGGACAGAATTCCATTTGATGGTCGGTTACACCAACAAAGATTAAGTTTTCCTCTAAGCGAGATTAACGAAATTCGATTAGTTTCAAACTTTAGTTNGGTCGGTTACACCAACAAAGATTAAGTTTTCCTCTAAGCGAGATTAACGAAATTCGATTAGTTTCAAACTTTAGTTTAAAGTCGTGTTGTGTTTCACCACTGTTTTCTTGAGTTTAAGTTAATCGAGATTAGTTAAACCTGGCATTACTATGTTTCGTTGCTACACACATACCTAAATTGTGGCGAATACCCGATCAGTAGCCGAAGACTACCGAATGCAGTTTTTTTCTCTCGTTTAAATGTTTTTTTTTTCGCAGTGTATGAGAATATGGCTGATATTGTCACTATGAAGGAAATAGTGACAACTGTGAAAATTGGATAGAAAATGTGACTTACCGCAGAAAAATCATTTACATTGATGTCTCCCTTTTATTCGTGTTACAAAAAAATAGAATATGGAAAGCAAATTAAAAGCAGATCAGGTTAGCCGATATACTTGGTGGTTCAAGGTGTCCTAGGTAATGAGTGAAACTATTGTTGCAAGGTTATGTTGGATTAGATTCGTTACACTTGTAATGCAATCACAACCACTTAAGTTCGGATTGATATCTAGAACACTTATTTACGTTCAGCTTTTTATGTCAACTGATTCTTGTAAGTTAAGTATATGTTAGCTTGGGCGATCGGTATATTAATTTAAGTGATATCGGATCCTTTAGTTTAGGTTACAACATAATGGTAAGAAACATATCGGCTGTTATGTTATTAAAGTTAGTTTGGTAGAAGAAATTGTGCACCACAATGGTGTCAACGATTTTTTTTGCGACTAGCCCTTACTGTTGAAAATTTATATTCTATCAACCTAACATACTACGAAAATCACAGTTTGTAGGTTAGGTACATTTATCTGTGCAATCAGGAAGTGTGAGAGAGTATTGTTCAGAATCGCATCGTACAATGAAGAATATTCATGTCATTTTATTATTAGCGAACAAGTTCCCAAATCTAAATTATAAACAAATAATAAATTCAAAAATACATGGTTCCTCTGTACCAAGATAACGTTGTTTTTCACTCGAGATCGTTATGTTATATAAATTAATTTCTTTTTTATTTGTAACGACTCCTGCAAAAAACATTGGCACTTTTATATCTAGATGTAATGCAGTACACGCCTACTGCATTTTATTTTCACATTTAGGCGAGATTAGGGGCTAAACTGACTGAAATTGGGCAGTTAGTATTTAATCTCGCTTAACTCGAAAAAAAAAAACGGGTTTAAGTGCATGGTGGAACTCAAATTGTGCTTCATCGAGATTATGTAGCGAATAATCGAGATTAAATCGTTTAATCTTTGGTGGTAAAACCGGCCTTAAGTTGGCAGCGATCTACGGAAATAAGTTCCATGACTCGGCTTTAGTGTAATGGGTAAAGTTTTAAACTAATTTTTTTTTTTTCTGCTTCTGTACACTCTTTACTCATGAGAGTATCAATTGACATATTATAGTAACATAGTTCCTAACAGTTTCACTTGATTGGCGCATGAATGTCGCAGTCGGGTCGGTGAAAGTTTTAATTTTGCGCTCATTGGAAGAGTATAAAAGGGCACAAAATTATATCCTAAGGACAAGTTTAAAAAGTTTTCAACTGCAATAATCAGTAACAAGGCAATAGTTGATACGGCGAATATGTATTACTACATTCAATGAAACCATTCGTAATTCTACGGGAACTTACACACATTGTCCCGAATCAGCTGTGACCCAAATTTTAGAGTTGATTCGTCATTCAAAATTATACATAAAAAATAATACGGCTAGTAGCCCAAGGTGATCATTGACGGAGGTACGTGCCCTTAAATCGATATACTACAAAATTATTGTATTTAAAAACTATGTGATTTTAAACAACATACCCAGACTAGTAAAGGTATTAAATGTGTGAACAGTTGACAATATTATTCCTCTAAATTATTATTATCAAAGGGCGCCATATTGTTACAGAAATACGTAAAATTGACTGCATAGGTTCCAGGCGTTCTGCCGCACCCTTTCAAAACCTATGTGCTTATTTGAATAACTGTTCATCTAAAGAATTACACCATGACAACATTATTAGATAGAAAAAGAGAGAGAGTTGGGACAAAGGAGTACGGAGTGGAAGGTCGATTGGACATGGCATCTGGCAGAGGACCAGTGGTGGCATCTGGCAGACGACCAGGGGTGACCTTGAAATTTGACCTTCACCTTTGACCTTCACCCTTGACATTTAACTTTTGACATTTACCTCAAATGTCTCGTTTTCCCTGGAAAACACTCAAAATGGCTAGAATTGCCCTTAAAATGTTCCGAATTTCCCTCAAAATCTGCAAACTTGACCTTGATCTTTGTGGGGATCTGGTGCACAGGCTTCGGCGCCTCGGAGTCATCCACCATATTGGAATTCATCACAGCTGCCATCTTGTTTCTCGAATTTTCCAGTTCGTGCTCTGTCATTCCATTTTACCACCTTGTTTTAAGAATATTTCAGTTCATGCTCCGATATTTTGTTTCTAGATGTGACATGGGTGGCAGCATAGGTTTAGATGACGTATAAATAGAATATATATATATATGGAAATTATTATTTACTCAAATTTCATTGCCATGTGTATGTCTATACAAGCGCTATATGTTCGTTATGTTAACTCCTGCAGCAGGCATGTTGACAAGACACTGAAAATAACTTAATTTTTTTAATAATTATTACCAGTACTCTGAATTTTTTATTAATATTAATATAATTTAGAAACATTACACTGAGGTGACAAAAGTCATGGGATACCTCCTAATATCGTGTCGGACCTCCTTTTGCCCAGCGAAGTGCAGTAACTCGACGTGGTATGGACTCAACAAGTCGTTGAAAGTCCCCGGCAGAAATATTGAGCCATTTTGCCTCTATAGACGTCCATAATTGCAATAGTGTTGCCAGTGTAGGAGTTTCTGCACGAATTGACTTCTCGATTATGTCCCATAAATGTTCGATGGGTGATCTTGGTAGCCAAATCATTCTCTGGAATTGTCCAGAATGTTCTTCAAACCATTCGCGAACAGTTGTGGCCCGATGACATGTCGCATGGTCATCCATACAAATTCCATCGTTGTTAGGGTACATGAAGTCCATGAATGACTGCAAGTGGTCTTCAAGTAGCTGAACATAACGCTTTTCAGTTAATGATCGGTTCAGTTTGACCAGAGCACCCAGTCCATTCCATGTAAAAACCGCCCGCACCATTATGGAGCCACCACCAACTTGCACAGTTCCTTGTTGACAACTTGGGTCCATGGATTCTTGGGGTCTGCGCCACATTCGAACCCTACCATCAGCTCTTAACAACTGAAATTGAGACTCATTTCACCAAGCCACGGTTTTCCAGTCGTCTAGGGTCCAGCCGATATGGTCATGAGCCCAGGAGAGAGCCCAGTACAGCCAAAGTTCGCCGCACTGTCCTGACGGACGCGTCCGTCGTACGTCCCACGTTGATTCCTGCGGTTATTTCACGCAGTGTTGCTTGTCTGTTAACACTGACCATTCTGCGCACACGTCGTTGGTCTCGGTCATTAAGTGCTGGTGGTCGACCACTGCGTTGTCCATGGTGGGAGGTTATGCCTGAAATTAGGTATTCTTGGCACACTCTTTACACTGTGGATCTCGGAATGTTGAATTCCCTAACCATTTCCGAAATGGAATGTCCCATGCGTCTAGCTCCAACTACCATTCCGCGTTCAAAGTCTGTTAATTCCCATCGTGCGGCCATAATCACGTCAGAAACATTTTCACATGATTCACTTGACTATAAATGAAAGCCCAACCAATGCACTGCCCATTTATACATTTTGTAGGCGATACTACTGCAATCTGTATATTTGCATATTGCTATCCCATGACTTTTGTCACCTCAGTGTATAGACATAGGTATTCAAGAGCTAATGAGCTATATAATAAGTGTGAGATGACGACTTATGTCAGACAGGATGGTTCACTGATAAAATGGATCATATCAGCAATGATATGTTTTATAAGCATAACCATGCTAATTACTCTTTTATTTTAGTTACTACAATCATAGGAAGTCGGAGAAAGTCCTTGCCTACACACTGCAGTGATCAATACCATTGGTCACCTCTATTTCTGTCAAAACAACGCATTCAAATGACAAATTTACAACAGGTATTACATGTCTTTCTCGTATGCTCGGGGTGTAATGTGCGCCACACTCACCGTCACGAAAACATGTACCGCGCATCGCCCAGCCACTAGGTCCCCGTATGCACGCCGGACCGTGCACATGTACCGATCAACGGAGCAAGGTTGCTCGCACTTTATAAATACATTGTTTTATAATGTTCACCTTATCGCTTCCGGTGGTGCGTCATCGAGTTTGAGACAAATTTCGGCGCAATTTGCAGCACTTTTATTTTTCGCGCGCCATTGATCCTAAACTGCAAGTGCCACGGACACGAGTGATAGCTCATTCGAAAGGGCTTGAAAGGGTCCTCCTTTTTACACAACAACCACTGGTCTACTCTGAAAATGTTCGAAGAAGCTGCGCTCTGAACTCGTGAAACAGTGTCATGCCGCGATAGCAATGATAGATTTTCATCATAAATTATTCTGTCCTTAAAAGATGGTTTTGCAACCAGTTTTTTAATTCCCTTTTCCACACATACCAATTCCATGTTTTGCCTCTTCCTTTTATTTTCTATCAGCTTACNGGCGCAGACAAACAGTTCGCCAAGCTATTTCTAAACAATTCCTTCAGGCATGTGTGCGGTGTGTGCGATCGCCTCGGGTACAAGGATATATCGAACTATGTGTTTCATTCATTATCCAATACCCTAACAAGACAGACATGTAATCCATGTTCGGTAGGTGCCACAAACGGCAATCTACCAAGGGTAAGTTTTTTTTTTTTCATTTAGAAGACCCGAATGTGAAGTAGTATGAAACATTTATTTTCCAAGCACTTGTAAAAAGTTTTCTTTATACATGTACATATAAATAATTGTCAGTAAACAAGTTATTTTACTTGTCTGTGAATGAATAAATGGGTAACTGTATCTTAGAAACAAAACCTAATAAGAAATTTTAAAAGAAAAATTGATTTAAACAATTACTTATTACAAATATATATTATTGAACAATGTTGCATTTAATAGTTTCTTCAATGATGGTCTTCTTCGGGTGGAAGTCCAATGTTGTATGTTGTCCTCACCTTTACTGCACACATGCACTTGGTCCCTTGCACAAGGCCTAAAATCAAGCTCATGCATGCAGTTCCCGGATGTTGGAACCGAGGCTACGCAACATAAACTTGCAGATGCACTATGGAGATTTATGTTTTCCTTTATACATAATTTTAAATAAATTTATTTGATATATAAAAATTTTCAGTTTTTTAAACTTTCCTCAACTACCTTGCAAGTGCATATTACGTAGGTGGTTTACAACATTATTGACATGAAAACAACAACACCTAAAAAAGAATCAAAGCGGATAAAGGAACACACAGAAAGACGACAGCCAAAGAAGAAGAGCAAAATAGATAGATAGAGGTAAAAAGAGAAGTTGGGGATAGTGCATAAACTGCAATGCATAAGTGGCAGACATGAATACCATTTCACATTCACAACTCAGGATAAGTGTTGCAACCCTCCAAGAAATAGCTATAAACACCAGGNATCCATTAATTGTCTTTTATCATCCATCCTGGACAATGCTAGCTTATTACTGATAATGTAATCTAATAGTATTTACATGAAATATTATTTTTATTTGTTGCAATAATACATTCTTGTAGTTATTAAATGTTAACTAATTTTTAAGGGTAGATTTCTGCATGCCTTTATCATTTTTGATAGTTTTTCTGATGCATTTATAGCTATACAAATTAGCCTTCAGACCAACAAATTCATAGATCTCATCCCCACCACACTCATTATTAAATTGGCACACCACTTTCTTGTTAGTGGGCGAGTAGCATGGGTGAGTGAGGGGATATACACTCGTGTCAAATTCCATCTTGAATGCTGGGTCTGATACTAAATCCCCATTGTCTCGATTTCATAAATAAAGCTGTCGGTGTTCATATATGCCAACTGAATATTCGTATTATATTTCTTAATCATGATATCGTAGTGGAAGCGATACATCAAGGTCTCTGATAAGTCTATACTGCAAATCCTGCATAGATGGGCTTGTCGAACTGAATACTTTCTTAGTTAATTATATCAATGATAGATTTTCATCATAAATTATTCTGTCCTTAAAAGATGGTTTTGCAACCAGTTTTTTAATTCCCTTTTCCNCAATGATAGATTTTCATCATAAATTATTCTGTCCTTAAAAGATGGTTTTGCAACCAGTTTTTTAATTCCCTTTTCCACACATACCAATTCCATGTTTTGCCTCTTCCTTTTATTTTCTATCAGCTTACCAAACATTGCATTGTTGGCAAGCTTGAAGAAATCTTTCTCAAAGTCATTAGCAGCAGCTTGATGCTCTATGGTATTTATATCAATGTATTGTTTCAACCATGCCTTTTTATTATATTGCAAAACTCGATTAATCTTCTTTATTTGTAGGCTGTGCTCAGCTGCTTGTTTCAAATGTACATAGTGCACTATAAAATTGTTCTTATCTGCCAGAGTTGCCATTTATTTGGTCTGGTTGGTTCCAGGGGGGAGGGCACTCATTGATAGGGAGAAATAGTAAATGTTTATGGTATTTGTGTAGGCTCGCAGGGTACTGTACATCCACCTTCAGTATGTAGCCTTCATCACCATTGTCTGGCACAGCCATCACATCCAGGTTGGTGCTCACCCATTTAAATCCAGAATATGGAAGGGGTAATGACATCACCCAACCATGCAATTTTTGGCATCTATATACTGGAGGTATGTTGATGGTTTCTCTTCATCATGTGTGGTAAAAGCATGTATGTTATTTGCTGTACAAGGACGTTTAATACACTGAGCTATGCTGCCCTGGATACCAGTCTCGATGAATAGGTACATGTCATAGTTGGTAAACAGTTCTAACTTCACATTTGTCTTTTTAAACATGGCATCAAAGGAGAATCCAGGGGCACTCGCATAATGACCACAGTCCAAGTCTTTAGTATTTAGACACAGCCACCGGAAATTCTCAAAAACGCCAGTTAGAAGCAAGATGTCTGTCTTCAGGTAGATGTCGGAATATTCTTTCAGTGTGCAATATAATTTCCTCCATACATTTTTTGCATGGGCATAGTCCTCGTCACTAATATCACTGTTAGTGAGTCGGTTGTGGAAGGTTTCCTTAGCAGGCAGCTTCATCTCTTCTAACTTCTCCCATGAGTCAGCATAGTCGTAAGGAAAGATACCCTTTCTTACAACCAGCCTCATTTCTTCTGTGCTGAAAAATGTCTTCATAGTTTTAAATTCTGTGGCAGGCAGGTTCTGTGCCCGGATAGCAAGACTAGCAGACATGAATCTCTATGTATTAATGAATTGAATACTGCATTTGTCCCCAATCGAGTTACTGAATGTCATTAATTTTTCCTCTGAGTTTGGGATGACGAAAATATCTTTGGTTCGTATGCGAGTTCTTATATGATGAAATGTTTGTCATAGCCAAGATTATGGAACATTACTGGTAATTTTTAGGATTACGACGAAGCATATTGCATTCATTGCAAGCAGGTCCAATATAGTTGCTGGTAAGGTGGTCGTGGTCGTGGACTTTTGGGTTCTTCGTGAAGGATGTGGAGCAGTAGCAGCAGGTGTTGGCTAGATCATATGCAGACCTTTTATTAGGTGTCAGTGGTCTCATTTGTTCTGATGCAATATTTATCTCCTGAACCTCGTCAGCGATTTTACAATGTCGGACATAAAGTTTTTGGCTGCATTTTCTCCACTGTATATAATAGGCTATGCATTAAAATCTGACGTGTTTGATGTCGGTATGACACTCTTGCCACACAGATGTAAATTCCGTAACTTTACGGCGCTCATGTTTCTGGTAGGCCATTGTGTATGATTGCTCGGGGTCAGGTTCACATGATGTAACAGGCTTTAGCATGGCTTCAAAATCTGCATATATTACCATTGGAAGCTTAGTCATATTTTGATAATTCCTAAATTTCATAACTGGAGGCATGTTGTTCGATGTTGACTGAGGCATCTTTATTCTTACAGGAGCATGAGGCTTACGATATATCAAGTGCTGCTCAAGATTTTCCTCTCCAGTGAGGCCAGTGATACATGGAATATCATAATAGTATGTGAAACACCTTTTGCACACATACATAGATCCATAATGTTGTGTCAGTTGTGAATGTATCAGGCTAGAGAAATTGGTAATTTAGGTTTAGTGGTTGTTTCTGCCATTAGTTAGTAGTAGCAAGTCGAAATGTTCAGGTTTTTCCTCATTGCATATATGATTGGGCACCAAATTATCTTCGAGCGAATAAATATTCACAGAAACCCCAGGGTTATTCATCTGAAACAGGCATATTTGGCTCAGTGACATGGGGAACTCGAGTCTGTTGAAATTAAATTTACCTTCCAAGTTGTGGTATATCTTGTTGACATGTTATAGGTGTGCTCCTTCTACGAATCTTGACAGGATAGCCCACTTGAAGCATTCTTGATATTTGTTCTGAGTATTAATTACTGCCTTTTTGTCCCTTTTGCTCGACTTTTCCTTTTTCTTCGTTGGCCACCATCGACTATCGGATATGGTCTCAAGTACAGACCTTTGCCATTTTTTTACAGGTTGCGAGTGACTCCAGCTTTCGGCTGTGTCGAATTACTTTGGCCAACTGCTTACCTTGTTCTTTATAATATTTTACTGCCTTGGCTATACCACTAGCACCTCCGATAACACCTTCAAGAGCACCCAGTGTGGGCAGAACAAAAGGTAGAAAACCTTTTATCTTCCTCCTTTTATATGTTTTTCTCAGAGTTCTCCTTTTATTTTTCTTCTGGTTTTATTGCATGCCCATACCTCACTTGACTTTGGTTTTCATTATCTTGGAAACACCCCAAGCAGCTAAACGTTCACTAAATTTGGACTGAATTGATTTTGCAATCTTCTTGGCTTTGTTGGCGAGAACATCATCATCAGCGTGTCTGTCGCTCAAGTTGCTACTACTCGCATAAGCAATTTCATGGCCCTTAGATGTTTTTTCCAAAGCATTAATACCTCTGTCACCACATGCAAGCCTGTTTGCAAGTTATATGCCTGGTCCGCAGTACTCGTAACTGGGAATGTGCAGCTCGAATGGAAGCTTGTTGATAAGCGAATTCACAAGTCCATCTCCACTTTTGGTCTTTCCCTTACCAGGCATTACAACAGACTGACCACCAACACACTAGACAGCTCCTTTATACACTTTTTGGAGAACGGCCTGCCACTTCCCGCCAAACTTTGATATGGTCACTGTATAAGTATTAACACTTTGCATGTTTTCTATAACAGTCGAATGGAGATTGTCAAGCAGGAACACTAGTCTCCCAGTGCATATCATCGCTGAGGATGAAGCTACTTCCCATGATCACTTCATGGTTTTCTGTTACCAAATACCATACATTGTCTAATTTGTGGACCCTCAAATTGTGGCAAAACACGCATACTTCTGAGTTTATTGGAAGAGAACAATGGTCTATGGTTCGAGAATGTGTACCTATAATCGACATCGCTTCAACGACCAACATACAAGCGATTTTTTCGGATTCTAGAAGCTGTGGATGGCCTACAGTATTTTCCATGCATCGGCAATGAGGACGTGATTCCTCCCGATAAGGCTAAACCAATCCCTCTGTGTTTGTTTTCGATGATGTAGCATGTGAGAAGTAGGCCTGTATGCAGGAATATTTCAGTAGGGGCAGGCATTCATTGGTGGATTGTTTTTACCTCTGACAAACTTATTCTCGCATACCGAAACAGTTACTTCGCGATAAAGCCAATTTGATAGTTTTGTTTCGGATGGACGAAATGAATTTATGCCATGCATATTCTGATCATGTAAATACAGACATGCCTTTCTTAAAGTTTAAAGATATGTGTGCTTGTTATTGGAGTACGCCATACTGATTTCTTGTGATAGTAAATTACTTCCCTCTACTTAAAGGAAGGTACCATCGAGGTTTTGATCTGTTCATAATCATTCACCAGTAAGAGATGGTGTATACCATATATTAATTCGGACATGATGGTCTGAAACGATGGGGAGATAGCTGCCTGGTGCAGATGGAAGATGGTTACTGAAGTATTGGAGCGAAGTGACTTAATAATGTGGGTGTACCGAAACATGTTGCTGATGCTGTTAACACGCTGTACATTCAATCAGTTAATTCAGAAACTTTAAGGGCATTGGCTGAAGGCTTAAGCAAACTCTCTGTTATATAAAAACATTAATGCTGTAGAAGAAAGAATAACCAGCAAGATTATTACTGCTTCGTCTGCCATGAATTATGATGAGAAAGCATGGAAACACCATAGTCATATCCGAGATGCTATTATACAGAGCATAACAAAATTAGAAGACATCAAAAACATCAAGCCGACTTCCATATGATTTGCTGCTACTCCTGCATCTAGTGCACCTTGGCCTACAGCAGCATTTCATCCAAAACCGGAGACTGCACCTAAATAGTAAAATTATATATAAACTGTTTCCATTACTGTTTTGTATTTAGTACAATGGCAGACACTGCTGATGAATTATGTCGCGTTATCAAAAATGTGTGTGGAAAATATTTGTTGGCATGCGAGCACCTTAGGAGCATGGCATGGTTTTGGAGGATGAATTCAAACCGCTCACATCTCGACTTGATAATTTGCAACCTGTAGTTTCACCTGTCGCATTGAAGAAAGAACCTGATGAAGCCATACAGCAGCTAGGGAGGAAACGAAAGCGTAAACTGGATGTAGAATAAGTGGCAGATGAAGACGATATTCCATTGTCAGTTTTAAAGCATAAAAAAGATGAAGCTAATACTCGAAATGTATATTCTCATTGTTATCCTATCAATGTATTCGTCTCGGTTCAATGATAGAACATATGGAATTTACAAATGAAATAAAAATGGTTGCTGGGAAACAAGGAAATATTTTCCTCCCAAATGGTGAAATTAAAATCTGAAATGAATCTCTGCGTGCAGTCCCTGGCCTTTACGAATTACTCTTCAGGATTGAACCTATTATGTATTCACAAGCTGTTCTGCGACAGTACAAGAGGCTGCTCAAACTAAAGAGTGCACATTTAAAATATAACGATTCATCGAGCAATGAGTGTAAGAATACTGCTCATGTAAAAATCAGCATTATTTCTTGTCTGTTTCCAGAGGTTAACATACAATCTGGTTCTGGTCTTTTAGCAAAAATCGAAGATGGGCATCATCAATAGTATGTCTATTGGGATTATGTTAACAAACTTATTGATATATTGTGGCTGCTGATTGCTTCACGAAGAGCTGGAAATAATTCTCACACAAACGAAATTACTAATATTCTGGAGGAGATGCGTGAAGGGGACTACATGCGATGAGTAGGGCAGAAATCGCTAGCAAACTGCACAAGCCTGCTAGATGGAATTATCCAAGACACAAAGTGACAGTGCTTGGATTGCGTGATTTAAACCAGGCAGATTTGGTCANGATTGCGTGATTTAAACCAGGCAGATTTGGTCATAATTATTCAATATGTCTGTGCGAATAAAGGATTTTAGTATATGCTGACTGTGATCGATTGCTAAAGCAAGTTCACTTTTTCTGTACCAGTCAAAACCAAACGAGGTAAAGATGTTGCTTATGCGATGGAAATAGTTTTGGGTGACAAAAGCCCACAAAAAAATCTGCAAACCGATCTTGGATGCGAGTTATATAATCCAGAATTCGGGCATCTATTGAAGAACACAAGATCAATCACTATTCTAAACATAGTGGTATGAAGTGTGCTGTTGTCCAAAGGTATAATCACACTTTGAAAACAGCGATGTGAAAACAGTTCTCAGCACAAGGAAGCTACGAATGGTTGGGAATATTACTGGAACTGTTTTCCGAGTACAACCACAAAATACAAAGTAAAATATGTATGTACCCCATCGACGTTAAAGACAACTCGCTTCTACAAACAGTTTACAATAATGAAAAATATATTGGTATTTGGAAGCCAAAAGCTAATGTTGGAGACAACGTACGCATTTCAAGAATGAAAGGGGCATTTGACAAAGTATATGCACATAACTGTTCAAACTAATAGTACAGAGTCATCTAAATTCAACATTATGAACCTCGTACCTACTATCTCGAAGACCTGGATGGCCAAGTTATTCGGGGCACCTTTTACAGCGAGGAAATACAACCCACAAAATTTCCCGACACTTACCTTGATGAAAAAGTTTTGAAACATAAAGACAATAAAATCTATGATCGTTGGATGGGATTTCCAGTTCAAAAAATTGTTAGATTGGTAAGGATGCAATCACAGATAAATAATAATGTATTTTTGTACAGCAAGTGTCTGCTAGTCTTAAGAAGATGAAAAAAACAGAAGACTGCACTTTATTCTGGAATTGGTGAGTGGACAAAGGATGATTTTGTGAAAAACTAACTACAAGAATAATGTATTATCCTGTACAAACAAGAATGTATCTAATAAATTTTTTTCTGAATATGGTTGTTTCATTTTTAGGATTATTGCCTACTCATAGTTGCATGACTTATTCCTGGTCTGAGGTCTAGTAGACATACCCATGCCTGCGTTATGAGCCTTGGTGGCTCATAACACTCTTGGGAAAGATTAAGTTTAAGGAGGACAGGATAAGCTCAGATAATTAAAAGGATTGTAGAAATCATTAATAGAGACTTTACTTGATCTAAAGTTAAAAGTTTATACAATGCTATTCAATTAACGTTAAGTCCAACGGAAGTGAGAGGGAAGGACTTACGGAAGTTTATTAGTTAAGAAGGAGGATCACATATAAAGGAAGGGAACTTACCCCAGCCTCGCACCCGGACCCTCTGACGGAAGCAGCCCAAGGAACAGCCGCTGTCTGGTCTGATGTTCGTAGTAGACGACGCCGGTCCTGGTCGTTGACGTCTATTTCAAACTTCTCGCCCCACCACGTGACCGTTGACGAACTTTGCTCCGATTGGTTGCCTTAGTGCTTTGGAGGCGGGCTGTTTCGGTTTTTTATGTTACTTCCCTGAAATGCTCTTGGATCAGCACCTTTGCTGTTGCCGGGCGTCTTGTGTGAATGCCCCATCGACTTGCTGCAATCATTCTGAATCTGATGTTTTGATACTCCAACAGTTTTGTGTCTTCTTCGCGCCATTATTCTGTCGTGTTTACAAATCGTTCTGGCTTGGCGTTAGTGAACTCTGTGGCGCCTTTTCTTAGGTTTTGCTTGGTTAGGAAGTTTGAACGGGACCAATCATAACACTGCACTCTTTCTAATTTATATTAATAAAAAATTCAGAGTACTTGTTATAATTATAAAAAAAATGAAAAGTTACTATCATTGTCTTGTCAACATACCTGCTGAGGAGTTATAACGAACACACACCTCTTATATAGATATACCCACACCTAAAACATTTGGGAAAATAATAATTTTCATATATACATTTCATGTATCATCATTGAAACCTATGCTGGCACCAATGTCCCGTCTTTAAATAAGATGTCGAGGTGTAATGACAGAGTATGAACTAGAACATTCTTGAAACAAAATGGTAGCATGGAATGACAGAGCACGAACGGGAAAATTTTAGAAACAATTGGTGGCACGGAATGACAGAGCATGAACCGGAAAATTCTATAAACAGGACGATGGAGGTTGCGATGCAATCCAATTTGGTGAACGGCTCTGAGGCTCCGAAGCCTTCAGCCTGTGCACCAGATCCACACAAAGTACAAGGTCAAGGTCAAATGTCAAAGTTATGGTCAAGTTTACATATTTAGAGGGAAATTCTATAAATTTTGAGTGTTTTTTTAGGGGAAATGGGACATTTGAGGTCCAGGTCAAAGGTCAAATATCAGGTCAAGATCAAAGATCAAGGTTGAGTCTAGTCCTCTGCCAAATGCCACCACTGGTCCTCTGCCAGATGCCATGTCCATCCGACCTCAAACTCCTTACTCCTGTGTCCAAGCTCTCTCATTTTCTATCTTATAACATTCCTTCTTAATTATAACCAATCTGTCGTAACTAATCGATTACAGCCCACATTGCACAGTTTTTTTTTAAGATTAAGGGTATTTATCACCTACCATCAAATCACACTTTTAGCAATTAAATTCAACAAAATACATAACTATTGATATTTTAAAATAAACCTATTTAACGGTTTTGTTAAAGGTGCATACTTATCTACGTGATCATTTTAGGCAATTAGTTGTAGTTATGGGGCAGCGGTGGCAGTGGCCAGGCCGCTCGTCTCCCACCACGGCGATCCGGGTTCGATCCCCGGCGGGTTCACTCCCAGATCCTCGCATGTGGGAATCGTGCTGGAGGATGCCGCTTGCCCGAGGGTTTTATCGGTTGCTCCCGTTTCACCCACCCTTGCATTCCAGCGCCACTCCATCCTAGGGTATCATTCCATGTCATGCCAGGGGATTACGGGCATCTAAGAGTCCCAGCTTGAAAGCCCGCCATTAGGAGAGTATCGCCTGGCCCTTGGTGCAATCCCTACACGATTTTTTACTATTTTAAGTCACAGTTATGTTTTTATCTCATTTTTGCCTCAGGAATCGTCTCACAAAATTTGTAACATTCGATAAGGAACAATCTGCAGATAATTGGCATCTGAAAATATCTTGAGATTATTCAGCCTTTTGTTGAAAGTGTAAGTGCTTCTACCTGCTAGAATAAATCGAACTTATCTTCGTGGATGATTACATTTCCCGCGAGCCAGTGAAGAAAAAGAATAATACTGCCAAGGTTGGCGTCCCTGGTCCCTCACAGCAACGATGGCTGCAAAACGCGTGACCTATCGCGTGCTTATATGCCGCTATCTGCGGCCGCCGAACCACGTGAAGCGGCCAGATACCCACCCGGCCGTGACGCGCCGACGTCACGTATGGCGTGAAGATAGCCTCGCACGGCCGTGCCAGCCTCCCACGGGGTATGGTGGGCAGATAGCCTGCGAGCGCGGCGATCGCGTTATAGTGCGATTGCTGAGCCTTTTCCCAGCGGCTCTCCACAATGCCATTTACCGCAACTGAGAAAATTAGTAATTTAATTTTTCCTCAGCTAATTTTTTTTAATGCCCGCCGATTTATCCCAGTATATTCCTAATCAGCGAACTGCTCATATACGTAGCTCGACCGTTCAAATCCGTAGAATAAAAGGCGAAGCACACTGAAAAAAAAAAAAAAACAACTTGTTAGTGGCTACAAAAACTGTTTAATTGATGCTTTCCTAAGCGAATTTTTTTATTGGTAAAAAAACAGAATGGGTGCTCAATAACACGCAGATAGACTAGTACTAGGGCTATTTACTGCTCACTAACATATTTGTTTATTGGCTGCCACGAAATATTTAGTTGAAAACAACGGCATTCATGTTATCCACAGTAATACATTTTGCTGCGACTGCAAAACTACATCCGATATATTCTGCGCATGCGCTATGGTATATTCGAAGTAGCCACCTTCTGTCTGGCCACGACGCCACATTTATCTGTGTTCGGTTCTTTGCATCACGTTATGAACTAATTCATGAGGGATATTCTNGTCTGGCCACGACGCCACATTTATCTGTGTTCGGTTCTTTGCATCACGTTATGAACTAATTCATGAGGGATATTCTTAAGTACTTATGAACGGATTATATCATTCCTTTGTTCCAAGTAGGTAAATGTTACACGTAAATGATTCCAGAAAATGAACTTTACATGAAGTGAAGTGTGCAAGCCTTGTCCTGTATGCCACTTATTAGATTTCTGTCATATACATGTAAGATAGCGTAATGGTAACACGTTGAGCTCGCAGCTGTGAGTTCCAAGGTTCGAATTCCACTCATTAAGACTTTGAATTTAGAGTTTAATTGTTGTTAGAACATGCCTACTTACAAAAGCCCACAACCTGCGAAACACCTTTGTGAATCGTACTAACCAGTATTGCTGCTATCATCGTAACATTTTCGCTGCGACTAACGAATACATTCATGCCTACAAACACACTGATTTTATTGGGGACTACAAACGTCATTTGGTGGTTTCCTTTAAATACTGGAATGGTAAAAAAAATTTTTGTTGGCACCACAAAATCTTTTGTCATGTCTATATTGGCGAAAAAACTTTTGTGGTTGCCAACAAAATGTTTTTGGTCACCAAAAAAACTGTTTTTTCAGCGTAGACTCGCCCATCTCCAGTACAGATTTCAAAGTCACATTATCAACGGTGATGAACATGTTTCTTTACGTTTAGTTTTTCAACAGACTCACCGTATTAATAAAATATTTTAACAAAGTTGGGCAGGTTATATTTGCATTAGAGCTAGTTCTGAAGATGTGCACAGATGTTTTAAAGCACTTGCTTACGGAAACAGTGTTTATGCCTAAAATCATATTTGCGTTTGTTTTGGTAATGCTATTGCCAGAAAAGTAGTCCAATGCTGGAACGTGGAGAGTGGCTACTGCGCAACTCGCATGCGCACTCTACCGCGACGTTCAGTCCCTCGTGTTCACGATCGAGGGCATGTTGCACGTCGATGACATTTATGGCGGTACTGTGTACAGCAGGGAAACAGTACCTGATGTTGTGTCCGTCTTCCTTGTGAGTAATCTGATTTCCGAATGCTTCTGCACCTCTCGATTATGAATGGCTAAGTGCTGATGACACCGAGCAGGTATACGGTTCTTCACTGGTTGTAAAAAGGACGCTTTCCATACGTACAGTGCATACCAAAATATTACACGACTGCAGCACTTAAAAGCTCGTTAATGAATTTGGGACCAAAAGGACTCATCTACGCTTATTCTTACTGTCGCGCTAATATTAATGACTTAAAATGGATTCGAACCCGAAACCTCGTGGTTGGAGGTAACTCGTTAGTAAACCCGGCCTTGAAGGTCACCAAAAATACAATAAAATTTACGTCATCATTTTAACCGCTCTTTTCTTCAAAATCAAACATCGTGAAAAGTGTTATTATCATGCTAGTATGCCTGCTTATGCGAAAACCTTTTATGATATAAGATTTGTAACAGGAAGTTACTAATATAACTAACTAGCCTACTTTCCTCGGCATACTGTATGTGTGCGAGTATATTTGAAGTAAGCCCTAGTCTAAGATTAAGAAAAAGGAAAATGTGTGTTGAAATAAAATATTTATATTGTCATCATATTGAAAGTAAGTGTCTGACCCACTTAAAACATATTAGTTCAGTCTGAATGGGGTGCTTAGCATTTCTTGTTTCCCAATTGTTGTAGGAATCTGTTTATTGTTTCCCGAAATACAATACAAAACTTTATTTGTTAATGTGACACTTTCTTACAAAATGGTGGACAAAAGGGGCTATGTATTAGCACGTTTAATCCTTGTGTTTGATAATTTCAACATACCAAGTTTGATCCAAATTGGTTAAACGGTATGATATTCATACCGAATAAAACCTAAAATATTTATATGGGCATTAGTAGAAAATAAGTGCTTCTGCCATTTAAGTCGATATAGTAACATGGCCTGCCATAGTATTAGTTACCTACGAAATCAGTTTGGGGTGAGTGAGTGAAGAGATTTGGGCGGCTCTTAACATCGAAGGATTGAGAGCCGACGAAATCAGTTTGGAATATATTGGGTAATTTCCGAGATATGACGTCAAAACTTAATTTCTTTATGTAGTGCTATCTTCTAAAATGGGTTACCAATAACAATATACCTTACCTATTATTTACATTATAAACTGTCAAATTATGACATTTTGTCTAATTTTTTAAAAAGGTTCCTAAGATATGAAATGGCACCTTACATATTAAAATTGTCTTCATTTTAAAAATAAGCACACGGAATGGTAGAAAACTATTAAAGTCGGATGTACTTACTATGTAATGTTATATATGGTGAAATTAGGTTCACGCGTTTATAATATATTTGGGGGAGGGGGAGAGACATAATTCAGACACACACATTCGCATGATTACATAAGCATATTTTTCCAAGGCACGTAGGCTAAAAACCCTCGGGAACCTATGTGATTTCATCTTTCAGATGGTGTCATGTTAATTTTTCTATCCCCTTCAGTGAAGTTTTATTAGTTTAACCCGTTAAGTAAGTAGGCCTAAGTGTAATGGGTGTTACGTACTGGCCTTGAATAAAAGGAATGAGGAATATCCTTAATGTCGTGCTTCCGTTACGAAAGTACACTCTCGAGAGAACACACGTTCAAGTCACTTAGCAAAAAAGCTTTTTCGCGTTTCCTCGCACCCTCAGCTTCAAATAATACACACACACACACACACACACACACACACTCTCTCTCTCTCTCTCTCTCTCTCTGTAGCAAATAAAACACGAGAAGCGGGTGAAAACATATTTTTACATGGTATCATCATCGCAGTGATTCACTGCAGGAAAAAAAAACATCTTTGCCAAGATACTCTCCTATTAACTTTAGCTCCTTTACTCTTTTGTAATTGGGGAAATAGTTCTCGACATGACAACGGCCGTTGGACCGGTAAAACTGGGCTCTTAGACGGAGTATATGTCATCCTCTCGAAAAGTGTGCGTTACAGTTTCGTTTTCAGTTGGACCACAGTTAATTAGTTACGTCGTAGAAGATTTGTCAGTAATTAATATGGAAGGAAACAAGAACCAATAAATCTACAAGAACCGAATTCCCTGCTACTTAACCAAGTATATAACTGGCTGTATTCAGGGGCAACAAACCAATGGTGGATGACATGGCACTGTGGGTTGTTTACGTATTTAAATTAAATATTTCTTCTTATTAAAGTAAACGTGTATACTGTCTGCAGGAATCGGAAAATATTTTTATGAGACAAGTTATTTTTAACAGAAAGAAACATTTTATCTATATAGAACCAAGCATTTTAAATCAATATTTATTAAAGGAACATTGATTCTATGTATGTTTTATCTTGCAAAAACACTATAATTCATTTTCAAAATCACTTACATTTTTAACTAAATGTTACATAAAAATACCGAAAAATATACCTAAATCGCTTCGTCAAAACCGACGAAATCATTGAAACATTTTCACCTAAAACAGGTGTCCTTACCAATGGACAAATAAATGTACCCCTAGATTGAAGATAGTTTGGAAGTTTAGCCTACAAGTTACTGAAAGTGTGAATTTCCCCATTCCCTGAAGACAAGCTTTGAGTTGCAAGCGTTTACGTTTCGTTGCAGGAGCAGTTGTGTGCATCGACGAATCTGTGAAACGTTAATCAGTGGCTGACTATGCAAAAGGAATGACAAGTTAACTGATTGCTAATGAAAGCACCGAAACATAAATAATTGTACTTTATAAGCAAGGACCGCGGTGACGCAACTAGAGCGCTCGCCTCTTGCCAAGATGGACCGGGTTCGATTCCCGGCAGGTCCGCTTCCGGATTTTCGTACGTGAGTCATGCCGGACGATGCTGCTCGTCGGCGAGTTTTCACGGAGATCTCCCGTTTTTCCCGCTCTTGCAGTCTGGCGCTACTCCATATTCACCCTTATAGGCTCTCAAGAGTTCACCTCTCCACTCTACTCTCCACGTTAAAAGTGGTCGTGTTCATTACGTCATTTTACACTAATACGCTTTTAGTTGAGAAATTTATTTTTGATGGACTATAGTGCTCTTGTACGGAGTGAAACTGTGCGATCATACTGCATGCTTGCGTATGGCTCGAGCTACATTCCGAATTCTCTCAGCTTCGCCGTGTGAGACGAGCAGCGCATAAATATTCGTTACCTGCTCCTTAGCAGTGTTAGAATTTTTCATCTGACGTAAGGACAAACAGTTAGCGTTTATCTGTCACTTGCGTGTGCTTAACGAATTTCGAAGCAGAGCATCGTATCGGCTTCTATGGGCGTGTGATGAAGATACGCCATATCAGTGCAGGCACTCACGTATCTCATTCCTGTTGATCAGTCTAGTCCCAATCGTAAAGGGAATGTTGGGTAGCCAGTGCATTAACCAGCTGCACACACTGGGAGAACAGAAAACAAAATATTAGTTTGTATAGGGCCAAAAAGCTTTGTTTGAGGTAGCCACATAAGAACAACAAAAGAATTTGGTTTCAACTGCAAAATATTTCAGTGCCCCTGCACAAACAATTAACTTGGTTACCCCGAACAAACTTTGTTTGATTCAACAAAACCTTTTTCCCAGTGCAGTAAAAAACTTCAAAATTCTAACATTGAAATTTTTGCCATTTTAACTGTCTGAACCACGTGAGTTTTATTAAGGTTGGCACACTGTTTATATGAATACGTTATTTTAAATTTTTTTTTTACCCCTAACCAAGTATTTATGCAGCTAGGTTATATTAAAGTTACGCTAGATACTTTTTTAAAATCACAAAATTTAACACGTGATTTTGACAATTATTGGGGCATTCAACGATCCAATGTGTTGGAGATATGCGCATAAGACGAAAATCAGTCGACGTCATCTTCAGTCAATGGCTTCAGTCTGATGCACCAATGCTCACGATAGTACAATTCCACACGTTCTGGTACCCTCGCACCTCGGTAAACCGGTAGTTCCGGCAGTGACGTCACCCAGTCGCTACTGTCCGTCCAGGACAGCGCCGCAGTTTTCTCGAAGCCCAGCACATCGATCCATCAATAGGGATTTGTTTTTTCATCAAGACATACACTCAGCAGGCAGAAATAAGAAAGAAACCAGAGCTTTCAAATGTGCTCATTTAAAGGAACTTTATCCCCCGCCATTTTTAAATACCNCGTTGTATAGATCGACAAGCCACAAGGGCATCGCTCAGTGCATTTTATTTTATAGGTATAGTTTGATTGCTATCGCCGTTATCACGTGTGCAGTTGCCCACCCAAAATAATCACTTACGTCTTCTCGGAAATATTACAATCAAGAAATAACTGTGATGCGGTTCTGCCTTTCACCTCACCACTCTTTTACGTTTCAGCAGTCACTGTCGCGTTGTGCACGAGCAGAGCGCTTGTGTCAATATGCGGACCAAGTGTCACGCTGTACTGTGTCGTCAGGTGGATAATTTTTGATAGTGGACGGTTACGCCGGAACTACCATCAATTCAATTACTTTTTAGGAATACAAGTAATCTCACTTATTCGATTCAAACTACCTGAACTGATATTAACAAGAGATTTTACTGTATAGATTTAGTTAGGGCGAATTTCCGCCACTTGAAACTCGCGTTAGTTTTAGAGAAAACTTGAGAGGAAACAAACAGTGCGTTTTTCTTAAAACAAACTCTTTCAGTCAAGTTAACATCTGACGGGTTGTCGTGGTCTCAGAAGTGGGGAGAAGTGCGATTAGAGTACGGTACAGGTGTTGTGGTACTTGTAAGGATGGAAAAAGGGTGCCAGAGCATGAGATACTCATCCAGGGATGGGCCGATCGCCCACGTGGCTTCTCCTGAGCTCACCCCGCGCGACGAGGTGATGTCGTCGGTAAGTTGTGAAGTCCTTCCTATGCCTACCTACGAGGGTGTAGGCCCCCTCATATGCCTCTAATTATCACGTGAAACTATTAAGTAGCCGTCTCACACGCCAAAAACATCATAAATATATGATCAGGGGTGCGGTGCACCAATGGGTAGAAGACCCGAAGTTATGTTACGCGGCCGTTGGGCGGCCGATAGTGAAATAGAAACAAGAGATCACTTGCACTGATTTTTACTAACTATTTATTGCCTCATACAAGGCACTTACACGATTCTAGCATTAAGACGTGCTGGCAGCCGACTCTGACAAAGAAGCACGTGGTCGATGAAATAATTAAGTGAATTAAATCCCCGGTGCGTTTCGAGCTTGCGGGTCTGAGAACGGCACTGCCCCCGGGCTAAGCAAAGGAGTGAAGACAATTAAGTTCCAGAATAAAATAAATAACTATTGCTACACTAAAGACCTGTACAAGATTTTGAAGAGCCCGGGGGCGTGTGACGCGCGTCCGTTCTCTCAGTACGTGCAGAACCAACTGGCCGAGAATGACGGACCCGCTAGGGACCCCTGCTTGAAAGCGCGCCAAGTGTATAAAAAAATACACTGGCACATTTACTGGGAAAACAAATACATCCATAAACAATTACACGTTACTACAATACAAAAAACACTTTACATCTTTAATTTGTGTAAGCAAATTTAGCATAAAAATTAATTGAATTGGTAATAAATTTGATACGCAACGTAATTTAAATATGTCACGAGGCTGTCTGTCTTAGTCTGTTGCGTGAACGTTGGGTTTGTGTACGTTTTAGCATTTTTAATTATTGCAAAAATCACTCGCACCCTAATTTATGGAAATTTGAGGGTTGCAACAGGTGGCTCGCGGTGGACGAGTCAACACTGACTCCAGGAGGGGTGTGGGTAGCCATGCTCGAATAAGTGTTTTACAAAGCCCGTTTTTACTGCAGCACATAAACACGGGGTCTGTTTACGTAGTATTGAGGGCCAAAACTTACTGGATACTTTGCACACTCTCACTACACGCACAACACACGTACGGGGACGTAAATAGGGAATGGAAGGGGCACACAAGCGGTTTTGTGAACACTGTAACCACTGTCCCCCCCTCGCTGTATTCATTTCCCCGGCGGTATTCTTACTGGGGACGTCTCCTGGCGGTATTGGTCGGCCCGAATTATCACGCCCCCAAAAGATATCTTTTGAGGGCATGAAAGTGGGATGGTCACCTGACTCCGGCAGTACCCAGGTGGTAGCAGAGGTGCGGTGCACTCCGGTGCATGTCGATGGCGTAGGAGTCGTGGAGAGGGTGACCGCCGCGTTCGGGCCGACTGCCTCCAGTAGAGGGCACGTTGAAGCTGTGCTGGTGAAGCGGGACGAACGGGCTAAGGAGGGGAGGGACGCGGCACGCGTCACATCGTCGGAATTCTTTGCGTAATCTTGAAGTAACAATACTGCTATTGCCTGTACTAATCTCTGCAAAAAGATAATTCGAGAATGTTTTCGGCCAGTTTCTTATAAGAAACTCTATTTGCTGGGTTCAGATTGACAAACCTTTTAATACTGAAAGTATTTTACTGCTAATTAATTTATATAATTTGAAATGTTGATTAAAGAAATTATGTGTTTTATTATTCGCAAATTCAGACCACCTTAATTTTGTCGTACTTTACTGGAATCATTTCAATTTATAGTTTCCGTATGCTTCTAGAACATTGGCTTCAACTCAGAGGAAGATTTACTTAACAGAAGTGAAACCTAGTTTCTCACTAATGCAATCCTGTAAAATGTACGTAAGTTAGTTGTGTATTTTTAGATTTCAAGATCAAGTAAAATAAATTTCTCTTCTGTCTCGTTGGCGGGGTATGCTGGCTGGTTCGCCGCCGCCTTTCACCAGCCATTTAGTCTGCACTAAGCGGGCGTAGGACCTACATGCTCGCCGCGGCTCGGTGGCCCTTCAACCGACATAGTTTCTATCTCCTCCGAGTGGCTTCAATAGTTCGTTAGTTAAACGGAACCTGTTGATTGCTTTCGGCCCCCAGGACGTAGGTCCACCTCCGACTCAAGCGCTTAGAGTTTTCTCTCTGATAGCTTTATCTCTTGTTGCACCCCTATCAAGTATTTTTCCGTTTTGGCATCTAACTGGCAGGCCTCGTGTGCCAGACCCGCTCTGTCCTCCGTGTTCGTTCATATATAAATGTAAATCTCTTGTCTTCCGAAATACAGCCACAACCTGTCTTTGCGTATGTTGTTATTTCTACGCCTTTTGTTGCTTCGGGCCCAGGCCCACTCCAGGGGAACTTGCTAAGTATAAAGTTTACATATCCAGGTCCTGTGCAA
Organism: Clitarchus hookeri; assembly: GCA_002778355.1. NCBI lineage: Eukaryota > Metazoa > Arthropoda > Insecta > Phasmatodea > Phasmatidae > Clitarchus > Clitarchus hookeri. The sequence goes on from NQII01001371.1 coordinate 183,214, forward strand.
TCGCGGTAAATCCGCAGGAGCGTTTGAGGGGCTCCAACACCTCAGAACTGCCGCGATACAAGACACGCCTGCGAGAAGAACTTCATACTTCGGGTGTTGGACTAAAGACTTTGTCTATTTTCATCCTCAAAATCTATACCTCTCATTCCTTCGTAACCTCACTTAATTATCGACCAACCTAAAATGTACCGCCTTTTCCCAGCACCATCTCTCTTGCCAAGTCACTCCGACTCTCTGGCATCAACACAGGCAGTGACTGTGTAACAGTTCATGAAACTTCGAAAAGTTATTATTTATGTTCTGAGATAAAAATTTCGATGCGCCTTCTAGAATACACATTGTTGCAAAGAAAATAACAAACACATAAAAAAATGAGAGGGGTCAATCCCCTTTGACTGTGAACAAGCTGCTGTCAGTGACCTCGCCGCAATGCGGGTTCTTCAACCAAGGTCGCCGGGGACCTGGAGGGGTTCAGAACGGTGTTTGCGGTGCCGAACGTGTGACTCAGCTCCGTATGATAGTGTTTGCACTCTCGCGGAGAGAAAACAGATCGTGACGACGTGCCGCAACTCGCAAGTCGCACCTCGAAGCACCTCCACGCACCAGGTGGGTGGTCATCGAGTGTTCTGCGTACCGACCCGAGCTGGCGTGCCCGCCAACTGTCCCCGCCTATGACAGCGCTATTCACGCATATACTAAAGATCAGGTAGACCGGTCTCGCTGGCTGCTCACAACCAGTATCCATGCCCCAACAATGAACTGTTTTTCTGCCACACGACTGGCAAAAACAACATGAATTGGATTTGCGGTTCGAACACTGTTTAGTAAACAAATGCTTTGAGTTGTTTTTATACTTCCTATAGCCAATTTTTAATGCAGTTTGAGTAAATTCAAATCGCTAAAAGCGTTTTATTAGTAAGAAAGTGCTTGTCATTTACTCGAGGTTCCTTCTTCCTCTGGGTACACAAGCACCACCTTTTCGGGAGGTTTAGGAATCATTTCCTCTCCCTTAGTTGCCTGTGCATAACTCCTAATACCAGGAACTGTGCCATCTTCTTCTTTATCAGTATGCACCTTTCTTTGATGTTTCAGACCCTGAACCATTCCCACCAACTTGGTGCTTTCCATTAATACTTTTTTTAGTAAGCTTTGTAATTTTTGTACCTTAGGTGCAATCCACTTTGCCTGTGTTGTATTGATTTTTGAGTTTTTGCTCAAAAGCCAATCTGCCATATGGGACACTATTACACAGGCCTCAGCGTGTGTTTTCTCCGTGCTTTTTTCCATTTTGGTCTCAAGGTCTGTCCCAGCCAAAGAAGCACTTCCCGTCTCTTTTTCAGGCCAATACTGGAGTTGTTTTCTCGCCCTTGTCGCCACAGGTAGTTCAGGGTCTTTTGAACTTACTGGTATAGGTTCTAGTCATGCATCTCCGGCATCTTGTGCAATTGCTTGCACTATTTTCACAATTTTGTCTCAGCATCCAACCAAAGTGAACTCTTGGACATTCTTTCTTGCGTCTCTGGGGTTTCCTTCTGACTACGGGGCATCTACACTCTCCTCTCAGTGTACTTGCCAATACTGCGGTTCCTCTTCCTCAGATTCTGTGAAATTCCCATTGTCCTCGTCTCCATCCCCAGCACCTTCTGGTTCTTCATCCTCATCGTATATTTCGCTCAGCCATGAGTCAATAACCGTTCTTTCAAGACCATTGATACAGTACCAAATTTTCTGATTCCATTTCTTTTCTCTAGGACTCAGTTGGAATTGTTCCCAGTCGAACTCCTTGTCCAGTAACGTGTCAATGGCTGCCTCTGCCAGTGACCTAGGCACATTGCCTTGACCTAATAGCCCCTTTTTGATCTTTCCTCTTCTCCTTTATAGGCTTGGGCTTCACCGCCTGGTTCAGCAGCAATGCATCTACCACTGTATACTTCACCCGCTTAAACGGGCTGGTCTTCAATGCCATTATGCTCTTGTGTCTTTACAAGCCCAGCACAGTGATCGTCATACTCGCTTCTACTTGCTTTCGCAAGTCCGTTTGCTGTGTGCTTTTGTAGCTGTAAGCCTCACAGCAGCAGTTGTGTACTTCTGTCTACAAGTTCCACACAATTTCACCACAACCACACCGTTATTTCTCTTCCACACTTCTTCTTACAGAAATCCACGCTCCTTGTGCACTTACGTCAATGTAAGCCCTGCACAACATTCACTCTCCTTCTTCTTTCTTGATAATGTCAAGTACCATACATACACATTGCAACCGTTCAAAACAAAATAATAACCACAAGTCCAATAACACTCTGTTCTGCTACTAGTCTCTAAGGCGATTTAAGTCCATTTCGTGAGGACCCAACCTCTCTGGGCCTGAGGTCCAAGGCCATCCTCCTTCTTCGCTCCCGTTTTGCCGTCTGTGGGGAATCTCCAAGAGAATTATGGCCACATACAGACTCCATGGCAGGTGTCTGGTGGACTAATCTCCTCACGATACATTGATCTATCCGGCCACGCAGAGGCAGGGAACCAGTACCATACTGTCCTCTTCGTGATCACTTTCACTCCCACTCCAAGGACAGCTCTGAGTAGCCAATTAAATTTTCTCTCTTCAGTTCGAGTTCCCAATCTCATACACCAACAGGTGAGACTTGGCTGTTACTCCTAAGGCTTGCCACTTCCTTAAGAGAGGTTTTTTTCAACTCATGGTGGTATGTATACGGGAGTACCCTGAGAAAACCGCGTAGGTAGACGTAGCACGACGAGAACATTGCCAGGGTCGTAGTGTCTGAGTGGTTAGACTGCTCATCTCCTACCAAGGTGAAACGGGTTCAATCCCCAGCCGGATCATTCCCGGATTTTCGCAAGTAGGAATCGTGCCGCACGATGCTACTGGTTGGCTGGTTTTCTCGGGATCTCCCATTTCCCCCGCCCTTGCCGTTTCCCTGGCGCTGCTACATACTCATCTCGCTTCACCCTCATCGGCTCTCAAGCGTCCCATAAGATTTGTATGCATATACATCCGTACATTGACGTAAACGAAGGGGGGGGGNTTTGGTGGATTTCGTAATGCTCTACATCACATGGTTTCACTTTTAATTTTTAAATAAGTTATTTGAATTACAATAATAGTATCTCTTTAAGTTGAAAACATAGATACAATAAATGTAATGAGCATTTTACACTGCTGAATGAAAAAAAATTAATCGTACCAAAATTATGGCATTTTTATTTGGTGTAACTTATGTGTGTGTGACAAATATGACCACAGTCACGAACTTCTAATATGGCCGCCTCCGTACACAACATGACCGACATGCAACTAGAATGAGAGAGCATGTACTTCTGGCCGACTCAATTTCTAATCGTTGTACCTGCATACGTGCGCAAGAACCTCTATTTTTATAGCACTCTTCTGCATTTAACCGCCACTAAAGAGACACATTTGCAAAAGATACTGGGATGCAGTTTGAGTTAACTAGGTGGTTTTCGGAGCGTAGAATAGAGACAAAATACAAGTCGTGTACGACGAATATACAGGTTAGAGTGAGATCTGAGGTCCGCAGTTCGACCACCGACTCGAGTTTTGGAAAATTTCCAGTTCTGTTTGTACATCAACTTCTGATTGTGTACGTGCTCATACACAATTGTAATAAAACTTGAAGCAAATTTCCAATCGAGGGGTATGATTTAGATATGTGAATTAAACTCTAAACTACTTTTTTGTTTCTAATTTACACAAAATCTGTTAAGTTTCTCTGAAGGATGGAATATTGCTTGTAAATATGCTTAATAATAGGTAAATAATAATAAAATACAAACAAAAAAGATTATCGAAAGAGGCGTAAAGGTGAAACAAATTAAATAATTTTAAAAGATCCAAATTACCTTAGTTGTTTCAAAAATTATTGCAATGTGGTGACTGATTACGTGAAATATTTTGAACATACTCTATGGCTACACTATGTCGTCACAGAAAACCAAGTTTTCTGTTTTCTGTGACTGCATAGTGTAGCAATAGAGTTTGTTCAAAACATTTATCTTAACCAAAGTACCTGGCACCCCCTGGTCGGTGACAGACTCAAACGAAATGAAGTTAACACTATTACTGTTGAACACACGTGGACACCTTTCCACCGAATGTATAGGAAGAATGACCTGCAAAAACGACGATGACTGCCGAGCATTTCTGAGTCGAGCCGAAATACGTTGCCATTCCAGACCCCTCATTGACCCATTAATAATACATTTTCCCAAAACACCTATTGTATACATACTGCAATCTTTGCAGGTTTCTAGTTTTTTAGTGTGTAGAAACATAAATTTTGTTTCTATTCTCTCTTCAATCGAAAGGTGCCTTTTTTTTTATCACTCTGCCTGTGCGCACACTTGGTTCAGAAGAACGACCTTTTTACTTCCACTTTATGAAAGCCTTACAGGCGACGGTGGTCCCCGAGTACATGCGCTGTGGTCGCCAAGCTAGAGATGGGCTTCTGGCGTCACAAACAGCTATGCCAGATCTTCCGAAAAAATATAAATATAACTTCCGAATTTTTTTGCGAATGCCTAAAATACCGATTTTCCTCCGAAACCTTCCGATTTTTGTTATAAGATCCCTCCGATCTCTCTTGTTTACAATTTACGCTTTCTGAAATAATCACTTGTTTTTACACGTACATTAAATTACATATTAATAAAATCACTATTTTCCCAAGTAACCACCTAGCCAGTGAAACTGTTACTTCTGGACTTTTCAACTGACGCCAATTATGTTGAATTTAGTTACTAGAATTTATTTCGCTATGAAGTCACCTTAGATACGGGGTATGGGATATGGGGTAAGTCTAGCAGTGAAATAAGAATACTTCAATCTTCGGTGTAGCTGTGGCAGCTGTTGGCGGCGGAGGTAGTTGTGTCATATATGTATATCTCAGTACCAGTAATCTTATATCGTTAATACTCTTGAATATTTTGCTATGGATATGAGTGCCGGTATTAATTTTGATTCCAAAACCATACAAAAGTAAAGTGTATGGTACCAAACACAATAGTGAGTGGGAGAATGATCCCGTCTTTCGTCGTTGGTTGAGAAAAAAAGTGCAATCATGAGACATCCTTGTGATTCCACTTGTTGATGCTATATATAATTCAATGCCATAAAATAAAAACAAAAAAGGAAAATGGCACAAAAAAACTTCTTATATACACTGAGGCTAGCTGCTTGGGGTTAAGCAGTGCTATTTTTGTATAATGGATACAGATTTTTTAAGCATGTGCACACGTGTTATCAAAATTATTTTTTAAGTGGTGAATATGCTGGGAAATCTTTAGAATTTTTCTGAAGAATCTTTTGAAGTTTTTTATGTGTTATTTGCAGGGGCGGATAAAAAAAAGGGGGATATTAGACATACCCACTCCTCAAAAAAATTCACATTGACATCCAACTGTCCTGTAAATGTTTTTAAATTGAAATTAAACAATATAAGAATCATAATTAGAATGTTATGAGGGCATGATTGAACTGGGTTGATTGCCAACCATGAGACTAAATCAAAAATAAAAAATCGCACACACACAAAACTCAGCATGACAAAAACCGGTAGATCCTTTCGCAACACCACAACTTATTATTACAAAACAGGACAGACAACAAAAGCACGCCAAAATAAAAGTCAACACGATGACGAAAACGAAAACACCACCCACACAAGTAAACAAAACAGTGCAAAAAAAAAGCAATATCAGTGTATCACACTGTCTTGCTGAGTTCTGTGTGTGTGCGGTACGATTTTTATATTTAATATCATGGTCGGCAATGGACACAGTCCAATCATACCATCATAATAAAATGAACTCACCATTGCAACTTAACCTCAGAGAAAAAATAATTAGACTAGTGCCCTGTTCCCACGCCACGAATCGAAAGTATAGACCTGCGCTTGCATAGTGAAGAAATGACCAACACCCCCCCCCCCCCCNTAGGCCCGCTTCTGGTCATCTGGCAACATTGCTCGCAAACTGTAGCTCCTCGCCCACGCTGAGGGACGCCGGCCGGGCAGGATGTGGAGCGGAGTCCTGGCGAGGAGTAGCGGGTTTTCCCCTACGAGTGTGTGCCTCGCCCGGAAGCGCATGATTCAGGGACCGTCACTCTGCGCGCGATGTTTGGCGCCCGCCCGCCTACCTCACACTATTTTCACTTCAGGAGGCGCAGAAAGGCGAGACTCGTGGCCCTTCACCGTGGTCGCAGAACAACATTTTTGCCAGTATGGATCTCCCGAAAAATATCGAGACGGTATTTTTTTTCTAGTGACCACAAAATCACCGATTACTAGCAACCATACTTAAAGACACTGGAAATTCACGACAAAAATTGTTTTGAGCCGATGTGTTTTCCAAAACATTGTAGATTCTGGATTCTTTAATATGTTTTTTTTTATTTTTTGCTCACCTTTGCACTGTGCAGACAAATCACAAAGGTTCGCTGTTAGTATCAAAATTCTCATTGGTCCACAGAATTGGAGAAGTAGCTTCACACACACAAAATCAATAACGAAAGACAATGTTCTGACATGTGCACAGTGCGTTGAAACCTGGGAAACTTTTCCCGTGATAAACCATCGTCTAAGCATACAATTTTTAGTAGTCCGTCTGCCAGGCGCGCGAACTGTGTTGCAGTGAGTTTGTAATAAGCATTTTAAAAATAAACTATTTCACGTGTGCACGAACTGTTTGCATACGAAAAGGAATAAAACTTCATACTATGGCGGAATACCACTTCCAGCAGTCCATGCTTTTTGCAAACACTGTTTTTGATCTCCTCGACGTGGCCAAATATTGCATTACATCGTCATAGCTTAAAATATTCTGGGTGTATTGAACATCGCTAAAGACCTTCCACCAATTAAATTATATGGTTGCTTATAGTCCCTTGCGTACACACAGAGTGAGAACACTTGATACCTGCCAAATGCTGAAGTTTGGAAGTAGGTATTGATTCTGCTCTGCGGCGTGAGGCGCCAGCACATGATGCTAGCCCTCAGTGATAGGGCGTAGGAATACGTTGACACTGTTGTCTCTAGGTCCAATTTACTAATAAATTACACTGTCTTTGTGTGAGTTCACATAATCGAGTTTTATTGTTGCTTGAACAGGTTAACTGGTACATGAACTCAAGAGACAAACTCCCTCCCTTTTCTGTACGTAGATTACATGAAACTTGGCGCGGCGATTTTGCGTCGTGGGAGTGAGGGAAGATTCTTCGCACTTGGTGTAGAACTACTTATCTGACACTGCATCGCTGCATTCCCTCGGCTGGCGGCTTGGAACTGCTCTCGAACTTGGTGGGCGTCTCGGCGCCTGGCTTCGAAGTTCCTTCTTCCCGGGTCCACGCAGTACTCTGCATCTGACTACGGCCGGCTGCCGTCGACGTCTGCTCGCGGATTCGCTCCATCCTCTTACGTTTCCATCGGCCGACTGCCCCGCTTGGTCCTGCTTCTCGTGTTTATGTAGGCTTGATCACCATATTCAACCTCCCCCTTCTCTGCACGTGGTACGGGGTGCTTGTCGTCGTCCCGGGTCATAAAACACGTGGCCGCTGCTCGTGTGGTCCGCAGCCGGCGTGGCGTCGTCCCTTGGTTCTGGCCTGGAAGTTTATTCTCCCGTTCTGCA
>NQII01001371.1:191020-233452 GCA_002778355.1 Clitarchus hookeri
AAAACCCTTAATCCTTATTGCGGTCGTACGCCCGCGAGCTTCACCAGAGCGTGTGTTCTGACGAATAAAATATAGGGACGCAGAATGCGTCAAACTCTTCACCGCTCCTTTCGTCGGTGCACGCTCTGAATTTCGTCATCTTATGGTTGTCCTCTGGGCTCATCGCGGTTCTATGTGTGCGCGCAGCGCTGCGGTTGTGCTGCTGGGAGGCAGCGAAAGCAGCTGGGGCGGCCTTCTGCTTCTGACCTCGTTAGGGGTGGGGAGGTGCTGTCCCCCTCCATACTATGTCGCGTAGCCCTGGCAGTGTGTCTGAGGGAAAGTTAGGGCTCCTGCGTCACAAACCAGTTTGTGAGGGACAACCCTCTTACAATTTTAGAACATCGCAGGCCCGCAAATCCTAGGCAATGCTGGGGGGAAGGGAGGGGAGTTGTCTCACACTTTGAAAATTGACAAAAAGTACAAACAAAATAAACCCTGGTCACATAGATTATTCACAATCTCCCTATACATTAACATTGCACGATAACTATTTACAAGCCCTTACACACTAATACTTATCAAACAACTTATTCACAATCTCCCTACACCCTAACATTACACGATAACTATTTACAGGTCCTTACACACTAACACTTATCACACAACTTATTCACAATCTCTGGCGAGCTAAAATCACGCTAATGTAAACGTCTTTGGATACTGCGGCACCGCTACTTTACCGCATAAAACCACTACATTCTTTAAGAATTTCTTACTAAAACTCTAGGCTAAATATTTCAAAAAGACCGTAAAAATTTTTGCCACTTGTAGAAATTTTCTTCAAAAATTTTATTTCAGAACTTTAAAATCACCGGTTAACCTATAAATGGGTCACTTACAAATAATCTAAGTTATCTCGGACCTTTTAAATAACATAACCTTTCGCTCTACCAAACTCGCGCCATTGAAATAAAACATTTAATTTTCCCGATACACTACCTGTACTCACCGTGCATCTCGCGTCTCACACATCCGCGCAGCCATTCCTCCCGGCCTGCGAGAGCCCCGTCATTGGCCGGAGCTTCGGTCACTCCCGGGCCTTTAACCTCGTAGATTAAAAAAATTACTAATTCTTGCTCGTTTTTCAAGCGATGCTTACTGACCTACGGACTTTTTTCTGTAGTAAAACATGACAAAATATAAAAACGACTGATTTAAAACCATGATTTTCGCCCTCATCGTCGTCACGCGAGATATATATTTGTCACAAGCCGCCCTCTCATACAACAAGAACGTATTATGAAATTACAGCCAACGTCATAAGCCATGGCAATTGAGAAATTAACTAACTCAACTATGGTTCTCTACCCTATATTTAGCAAACAGCCTTTTTTTTTCTTTTCAGTAACACTTTAAATACTATATACCTCCAGTAACTGGTATATGAACATTACAATCATCAAAAAAAAAAAGTACACTCTTTATATATTCATTCTCAGAATTTTCCTTGTGTCACGAACCAACAAACTTTAACGCACCTTAACCAAACTTCGGTAATTAAAAATTATTAAGGTTATTGCGCACAAAAACCTGTAACTTTTTTTCTCTAGACATTCTTGTATATCTAACTTTAACATTCCCCCATTTTCTACACATAACTTACCAATGGTAAACACAAGTAAACATCGGTAAACAACTCTTGTAAGCAATGCTTTACAGTGGTAAACAAAAAGTAAACAGAATACAAACATCGGTGAACATCTATTAATTGGGGACACACCAGTGCACACAATCAGTAACTGGCAAACATTGCTACTGATGAATTTAGCTCGGGTACAATGAGACAGATGTCCTGCCACTTTGTCGCGGACTTTCGTGGTTTTCACTGTGCATGTTTGAACTCATAATTACACTACAACATTGACTTGATCAGTTGGCTAAAGGCCTCTCCACACTTCGTATTTGCGGTTTTGCAATTAATGAAATTAATCGGTCCCTTTCCTTTCGGTAAACACAAAACAAATTAATTAAAAAAATTATAATTTGTTGCACTTATTTCTGTGTCTGATGGCTTCGCGCCCTGGTGGTTCTCAGCGGGCGGCACACGGTACACACTCGCACTTGCGTCGCACAGAGTCTGTGTCTAGGATCTTCAGTTAGGTCCCTGGGCTGCTCGAGGCCTATAGGTGCGGCGATCCCTGTAGAGATGGGGCCTCTCCCCTTCTCGACAGCTGCGCCATGGTTGGACCCACCGTGATTCGTCCGTCCCAGACGTGATCTCGTCAGCTGGGCCCTCGGATGGTGCGCGGCCTATAGGTGCCATGATGTCTGTCCCGTCCGTCCCAGGCGCTGCTTCCGCGGCCATCGGTGGCGGCAGGGAGCGTCCCTTGCCGGCAGGAGGCTGGGCGCCGGTTGTAAGGGGCTCCACTGCTCCCGGGTTCGATTCTCCCTCGGTGTTCCCCTGTAGAGGACGTCTTGAATTTTCTTCGCTTGCGTCTCTCCGGTCCCGGCAATTACGCCATGGTTCGATTCTCTCTCCCTCCTCCCTGCTCGTTCGCTTCTGGACGCCATCTTTTCTTTCATCCCGCCTCTCTCCTTCATCCATCCCTCTCTGTGTGTGTGCTTCCGGCTCCCCCTCTAGCTCGCGCAGTTTTTCCCCTTCAAATTCTCCCTCGCTGGTTCTCACCGCCTGTTCCTTCCGTCTGCGGAGTACCTGCCCCTCCTCCATTCGCTCCCCGCCATCTTTCGTTCCCGCGCGCCGCCCTTTCTCCCCCGGCCAACCGTCAATGGTTCCTCTCTCCCGTGGCCTCGTGGCCCGGGCATCACTCAGGTACGGGGTTACCTCCCCTGACCGTCGCCGCCACGCTGTCTGCTGCCCGTTCATTGCCCCTTCACCCCGGTCCATACTGCTCATCCCGTGCGCAAGTTGCATACTACTGGCTTCTTCTGGGCAGTCCTGCTTGGCTTTCCTGGGGTCCTGAGTGCGGGACTCGGGTAAAGGGCGTATCTGGTCCCTCGCTACCTTCCGCATTTTTCCCATTTCATCTTCCGCCCAGTAGACATTCCCTTGGCGCCCCGCTATGATGNCAGTAGACATTCCCTTGGCGCCCCGCTATGATGTACGGTCCTTCCCATTTCGGCGCGAACCCTGCACAGTATTTTTCACTGGCCTGGCTAAGAGGATGCTTGCGCAAAAATACATGCTGCCCTTCGGGTAGGTGGTGTTCGTCGCGGGTTTGTTCCGGGTACTTGCATCGGATGTACCTTTGTTGGTTTCTCCGCANAGGTGGTGTTCGTCGCGGGTTTGTTCCGGGTACTTGCATCGGATGTACCTTTGTTGGTTTCTCCGCACCGTGCCCTTTCTTCGGATTGCTGCTTTCCTTATGGCTTCGGGGCCGGGCAACTCGGTCGCCTCGGTCTCCCACTGCCATTCTCCTGGGCGGCGGAGATTGTACCCGAGGATAAGTTGGCTGGGCGAAGTGCCTAGGGCGTCATTGTGCCGGAGCTGCAGTTTGTATAGTATCTCGGGGATGTGCATGTCCCATTGTGTATGATTGTCGCCCATCTGGATGCGCAGGTTCTTTTTCAGCTCCTGGTTCCGACATTTGGTGGGGTTGGCCTGGTGGTGATATGCGGGCGTCGTCCAGTTCTCCGCCTCCCATGTTTCACACGCCTTCGCCCATTTTCTGCCGGTGAATTGGGAGCTGTTGTCCGTTAGAACGCACTTTGGGAACCCCCACCTGGGAAAAACCTCCCGCTCCATTTGTCGGATAATCATGCCTGCTTCCTGATTAGGTATAGGGAAGGCTTCCGTCCACGGGAGAACTGGTTGGTTACAACGAGCAGGTACCATTTTCCCCGGGGTGTCCTAGGATAGGGGCCCATAATGTCCGCGGCAATGTGCGTCCACGGAGTCTTCGGTCGTCTGGGCGTATACCGCGTCTTCGGCACCGGGTATGCCTTGTTTGCACAGCAAGTTTGGTATCTGGCAATGTACTCTCGGACTTCCCGCGCGACTCTGTGCCAGGTGTATCGAGTGGTCAGGGCCCTTAATGTTTCTTGGCACCCGGGGTGTCCCGCGTGGGGATGGTCGTGATGGTGCTCGCAGAGGCTGGGTCGTAACTCTTTGGGGACCCAGACCTTCCACTGCTCGGCTCGCGGGTGGGTCCTGGCCCAGACTACGCCGTCTCTTATCTCGTATTGCTCGGGCTGCCGCTCCATTAGTCCCGGTAGTGCGGGATCGGCCTGCTGTAGGTCTTGTAGCAGTTCCTTGTTCTCCCGGAACTTAATTAGTTGCAGCCCCATGTGCCCGGGCTGTGGAGACTTCGGAGGGGAGGGGGGAAGCATACGGTCCCAGTCGTCCGCCCCTCTGTTCTGGTCTGACCCTTGTGGTTGTCGGGATAAGGCGTCGGGTAGCTCGTTGGCAGACCCTGGGCAATGCTCTATTGTGAAAGAGAATTCCATTAGGAACAACGCCCACCGCCCCAATTTTGCCCTCTCGCTGCTCTTGGTTCTTAGCCAAGTGAGGGCCTTGTTGTCGGTCCGGAGGACGAAGGGCCTGTCCTCTAAATAGTAGCGGTACTTGCGGACCGCCCAGATCACCGCCAAGCACTCCTGCTCGTTACTGTGGTACCGTCGTTCGGCCTCCTTGAGCATAGTGCTGGCGTATGCGATGATTCGTCGTGGGCGCTGTGGCTGCTCCTGATACAGAACCGCCCCCATTCCGGTTCCGCTTGCGTCCGTCTGCAGGATTAGTGGTAACCCGGGCATAGGGCGATATAACATGCTTATGTCACTATACCGCGCCTTAATCTCTCGGAAGGCCCGTTCATGTTGGTCGTTCCACCTCCAGCGAGCCGTTTTGGGTAGCAGCTCGTTGAGGGGAGCCATAAGAGGGGCGACATCCTCGATGAAGTCGCGGAGCCAATTACACAGTCCCAGGAACCGCCTCAATTGTCTCCGGTTTGTCGGCGCCCTGGCGTCTTCGATCTCCCGCACCTTTTCGGCTTTTGGGTAATTCCCTTCAGGGGTGATTATGTGCCCTAGATATTCGACCTGGGTTTTGCCGAAATGGCACTTCTCCAGTCGGCACGTCAGCCCGTGGAGCTCGAATCGTTCCAGCACCTTTCTCAGGTGTACCTGGTGCTCCTCCCATGTGCGGGAATACACGATGACGTCATCCAGATACGCCAGGCAGAATTGTCCGCTGTAGCCGGTAAGTACCACGGCCGACATAAGCCGCTGGAAGGTAGCCGGTGCGTTCTTTAAGCCGAAGGGCATTACTCGGAACTGCAGTGTTTCGCCCTCTGGGGTGGTAAACGCGGTATATTTCCGGGACTCTGGGTGCACGGGGATTTGCCAGTATCCGCTGCGCATGTCCAGAGTGGAGAATATACGTGCGTCCCCTAGGTCGCGGAGCATATTTGCGATGTTTATCGCGGGCGGGGCCATTGGGTGTGTGATGTCATTTAGGGCTTGGTAGTCCACACAGAATCGGAGTTCCCCACCTTTCTTGGGTACGAGCACTACCCTGGCATTGTATGGGGAGTCAGTCGGCTCCACTATCCCCTGTTCCTTCATTTCGGCCACCTGGTCGAGGATGATCTGTCGGCGGTGGGCTGACGGGTTACCTGGGCGGCAGTATACGGGGCGCGCATCCTTTACCCAGATTTCGTGTTGGATGGCTGTGGTCTGTTGTAATCGGCCGTTGTTCCCGAATATCGCCACGTGGGTGTTCATTATTCGTACTAACGCCCGCAGCTGGTCGGGTCTTAGCTGGTGGTTCACCTCCTTGTCGGATATGGCTCTTGGTCCTTCCGTGTTCACGGGAGCCTCCCAGTTTATGGCCATTCTGTCCCGCCTGCCCAGGTATAATCGCCTTTGCCCGCAGTCGATTATACAGCCTTGGCTCGACAGCCATGGTTGCCCGAGGATCACTTCTTCCGCTAACTGCGGGGCACAGAAGAACTCCGTGGCTACTGTCTCGACCCCTGTGTCTACTGGCAAGGTGATTTTTCCCTCTATTGTCAGGCGGGATTCTGTCTGGGCCATCTGGACGCGTCGGGCGTCCTTCTTCATCGCTTTTCTTTGATCTGGCGTCAGCAGCTGGCTTCTGATAAAGTTGCCAGCTGCGGCGGTGTCTAAGATCGCCTTGATGGTGTGTCCATTAATCCGGGCTTCTATCCGAGGGGCTTGCGTGCCCGATCCCGGGTCGCCCACTATGTATATCTGCCTCACCCTTTTATTTATGCCGGGGATGCAGGGTGGCTCAAGGCCCCGGCGGCGGCGTTTCCCGCCCCTCGCCCCTGGGGCATTGCCTTCTCTGTTCCAAAGGGGGCCTTCTGGGTGGCTCTTTCCCTTTCTACAGCTACCCGGGCTTTTATGGTGGGACAGTTCCGGTGGAGATGCCTCTCGAGGCTGTACCAGCACTGTGGAGGTCCCCTGTTTTCGCTTTTGTCGGCGCTATTCTGTATTGTGCGCTCTGGGCGGTCGGCAGGGAGGGGCGTGGGAAGGTTGGTCCTGACCCTTACCGCGCGCATTTCGCGGTAATCGATCTCTGCCTCCCTCGCCCGCTCCACGAGTTCCTCCATTTTCATTGCCCATGGGTGGCGAAGAACGCTCCTTAGGGCTGGTATTAATAGCCTCGTAATTATGCAAACTCCATCCACTTCCATTCCTTCTGATGCGATGCGTGCATACATTTGCGCCTTCCTCCTAATGAAAATTTCTACCTCTTCCTCGTTTTGTTGTTGTTGGGTGTAGAACTCTGTTCGTAGCCTAGTTATCACCTCTTCTCCTGCGAACTTGCTGCTTAGTCGGGCAGCGAATTGTTCCCATGTCGTTATAAACTCCCCATACCTGTCCCACCAGCTGAGGGCGGCTTGTTTTAATTGTTCGCGTGCCTTCTGCACCCACCGCTGCCTGGGAACACCCCCTGTCCAGAACTCGTGTTCGCAATTCTGTATGAAACGTTCTGGATCTTCGTGGGATCTTCCTGCGAACTCCGGCAGGACCATTTCCTCTCCTATTCCTTGTCTTCCCTCTGCCCGGGTGTCCCGGGTTTGACCTGCGTTTGAAGGGGGCTCCCTGTTTGTCCGTTTCTGGCACACCCCGCACTGGTATACCCAGCCTCTCGTGCCCTCGGCTCCTTCGGGCCACCCTATACATAGGTTGTGGAATGCCTGTGTACAGGTAGCGTACCGAGTCAGGCATGTGTTGTGTCCCGGGCAATTCAGGAGGTCGCACTGTGTATGCGGCTCCTGACAATCAAGGCACTGGTACTCTGTTCCTTGTGTCGGCCGGAAAACATCCGGCCAGCCGATACATTGATTGCATTGCCGCCGCGGGCAATTGCGACACTGTACTATGTATAGTCCCGTGCCTTGGCATCTCGGGGCTCTGCACTGCTCCCTCGTTTGCCCCCTGCTTTTGATATGCGTTTGTATGTTAATTGGGGATGACTTTGTCCCTATGTCGTCCCCTTCTTCCTGGGTCTGTGCACTCCCCCTTTCTTCTAAACTCCGCGCACGTCTGCGGCCTGCCATTTTCGCCTGGGTTCCTACCTTGCTCCCTTTTTCGGTTATACTGTCGGTAACTGGGCGCCACGAGGGATAATTGTATTTTTATTTTTATTTTATTTTATGACCCCCTCGAAGTCGTAAATGTGCTAGCTGCTTGGTCGGGGCACGGTCCCCTTTATCCCGGGTAATTTAGCTTGTCCTTGCTTCCATCTATACAGACTTCAGCGTGCCCCTTAGTTGGGCGCCAAAAATTGATACCTGCCAAATGCTGAAGTTTGGAAGTAGGTATTGATTCTGCTCTGCGGCGTGAGGCGCCAGCACTTGATGCTAGCCCTCAGTGATAGGGCGTAGGAATACGTCGACACTGTTGTCTCTAGGTCCAATTTACTAATAAATTACACTTTATTTGTGAGTTCACATAATCGAGTTTTATTGTTGCTTGAACAGGTTAACTGGTACATGAACTCACGAGACAAACTCCCCTCCCCTTTTTCTATGTAGGCTACGTATGGTTTGACGCCGCGATTGGCGTCGTGGGGGGGGGGGGGAGATTCTTCACACTTGGTGTAGAACTACTTATCTGACACTGCTGCGCTGTCTTCCCTCGGCTGGCGGCTTGGAACTGCTCTCGAACTTGGTGGGCGTCTCGGCGCCTGGCTTCGAAGTTCCTTCTTCCCGGGTCCAACGCAGGACTCTGCGTTTGACGAAGTCTGACTGACTTTTCTCGTATTCTTCCCGCCGCACGTCCCGCTTGACGGCCTCCGACTGAGGTCGACGTCGTGATGCATTCTCGATCCTCGACTGACTCCGGCTGACTGACTGACTGCTCGATCCGCGACTGACTGATTCGACGTCTCTCCACTGACTGCCCCGTTGCTCCCCCCTTCGTGTGGTTTTGTAGCGTCCATCACCATATTCAACTTGCCCCATCTCTGCACGTGTCCGGAGTGCTTGTCGACCCTCCGGGTCATAAAACACGTGGCCGCTGCTCGTGTGGTCCGCAGCCGGCCTGGCGTCGTCCCTTGGTTCTGGCCTGGAAGTTTATTGTCCCGTTCTGCACACACGTCCGCTAAAAGCTCTCATGGTTTATTGTGGTACAAGCCCGGGACAGGCGCAACTGGTTGTGGGATCTCGGTGTCCCTTGGGCAGCTGCAAAATGCAGCTGTGTCCGCGCCCTGGTGCCTTCCGTTGTCTCCGGATGTCGTCTGCACGTGCAGGAACAGTTGCACATGCAGAAACCTTTGGTAGGGTGCCTTTGCAGCTGCGAGGCTCCTGGCGTCACTCTGCCGGCACGTCCACAAAACCCTTAATCCTTATTGCGGTCGTACGCCCGCGAGCTTCGCCAGAGCGTGTGTTCTGACGAATAAAATATAGGGACGCAGAATGCGTCACACTGTACGCCAGTTCCCTGCGCGTAGCGGCGATGGCGTATTTGATATGCTTGGCAGTGTGGTGCTTATCGCTCCCTCGCTTTCCGGCCTCAAACGTGGAAAATAAGCTCCAGGCTGTAACACTGTGGCATGCTATAAATCCATAATACTATACATACTCGAGGGGGATCGTTCGCTTATTAGCTGGTATCCACGGATTCATTCAAATCTCCTGTTCGGCTCGGTTATATAGAATTGAGCGGTGACTGCACTAACATTTACCATTGGCTCAGAGTTCTGCAATGACTGTCGGATGAGCGGAGGTCCTATGAAACAAAACGTGAGAGAATAATATGTCTACTAATTACTACGGACCGAATAATTTCTCGCGTTCATCTTTTTGTCATTTTTATAAGTTATTTTTCATTTTGAGTTTGTTTAATAAGGCAAATTTTAAATAGTTCATCTCCATGTACATGATACTAACCTTTTCTGAGAATATCTTTAAAAATATCCTTAGTACATGCCTTTGCTGAGACGCGCATGCACGTGTAGACACAGATTTTACATAAACTATTTTCAAAGTTAAGTCCACTTAAGGCGGTTGCCTACCTATGACTATTTTCTCCTAAGGGCGACACTGTCACGCGTGAAAAGTGCGCTATCGCCCCTACGAGTAAGGTTCTAAACTGATGTGCAGCGTTCTCGTCGTGTTAGTAGTTGAAGCGGTGACCCTGTCTTCTTACTTACGAAAAGCCTGTAGCGAAGTTAAATACAGGTCCCTATCGTAGTTTTGGCCGAGTCCGGGTGGTACGTTTTGATATAACAGCAGTCTGAAGAAGCCGTTATTTCAATAAGTTGGAGGACTCCAGACACTATTTATAGCACGCGTGATATCTTGAAACTGCCGTTCCGTCCTCGTCTGGGCTATGTTTTCTTTTCCTAGGTAAACATATTGAGGACACGTTTATTTGTTTCGTTAAAAAATACCCTCTTTCAAACATACTTCAACGCAGTTTGAAGCACCGGGCATTTGTTCTGCGCTGTAGAGTGTTTGAAATACATTTTTTCCCACAATGATATTAAACGTGCGTCCACTGTGTTGATCTACGAAAATAACACACACTTCAGTCAAGCCCTGTTGAGTTCTTTCAAGACGTTACGTACATTTAAAACTCCTTTTCAGATCACTCCAAAAGTCCTTTATCTCAAAATATGTGCCTCTGATACATACAAAAATACCCAAGGACCCTGCAATGAACCTTGCCACAGACTTTCCACCAATAAAATGATGGGGTCACCGCTTAATGTCCCATAGGTACTCGCAGTGCGACGAGAATACTGCACGCCAGTTTAGAGCCTTGCTCTTAGTGGCGATGGGGCACCTGGTGCGCCAAACAGCGTAGCCCTTATTGCTCCCTCGCTTCTCCGCCTCAAACGCGGAAAACAGCACTTGATTGATTTCCGTGGTTGGTGTGGATTGGATTGTGCCTAATATGAAGATAATGGCACTCTTTATCGGGGTTCGAACCCAGAACTTGATGGTGCGAAGGCGACGTCTTTGAGACTGACCACGCGGTCGCTTATCTCGTCCGAGCCTCGTTGTCGCGTGACCTTGAGATACTGGTGGTTGGTGAGAGGAGACAAAGCAGTGGGACGCCCGGGATGATGTGGTTGGTCTCGGGGGCGGCCGGGTCTGGACTTCCTGACCGACGCTATTTATAGCGGCAGCCGCTTCCTCTTGCGCTCATGAGCTGTAGCCCCACGCACTGACCGCTTCCTCGCGACGTAAACATCAACAGGCGGCTCGCTCGCCTGACGTCGCGTCGCTCACAAGCTCCGTTCCATTTCCCGTGCAGGCTGGCTGAGTAACGGCGCTAGACGCCATCTACGATCCTCCCGTCACGTGGAGTGAAGTCTGTGACGTCATTACACCTTGAAGACTTCACGAAACTCCTTCAAGAGTATACTTACAAAAACACAGGAAAAAAGAATAATATGGGAAAATACAACCTAAGGTAAAATAATTTCAAAAAAAAATTATTATAACTGAAAACATTTAAATAAAATAATAAGTATGCGATATTAAGGTTTTAAAAAAAGGTTAAGAAATGGTTAAAAAAATAAATTTCAACCAAAATCATTTTACTGGCAATCTGGAGCCTTCTCCACGCCATAGCTGCTTGGAGTAGGGGTGTAGACTAGGGATTAAGGATGTTACAGAGTTCAAAACTCCCCCTCTCCAAAGGAAATTTGAAGGACACATTAAAAAAAAGAACGGAATGTAGTTAGTTATCAGTAAAATGAGAAATTAGGTAAATAAAACAGTGTAACAAAACTGTAGAAATAAGAAAAAATACTAATACAGGTATCCAAATCTACTGCAGTCGCAGGGTAGAAACGTCGTGGTAAATAACCACGAGCATGCTACTAGTTCTGCCGCACCTCTCATAAACGATCCTGACGCAGAAACTCCGAACACCAGTGGGATACCGGTGTTCGGTGCTCCGCCAAGCCTGACACCATTCACCAGCGGCGAGGGAGGGGAAGCTCCGAAGGATCTGGTTGTGTAGGCCTGACCCCAATATAACATGGCGAAACAAAGGGGCAGAGCTAAAATTCCTACTTCAGCACACATACACATACATACTAATAGTTATTATTACATACAGCAATAAAGCAAAATGTGATTTAGAGTAAAAAGCAAGATGGTTGATAAAGAAAGTAGAATTTACTTACATCCGTGTGTCCAAAGTGAGTTTTAATGAAAGTGAAATAACATAACAATAATAAAATATTCTGAGTGTGTAACAACACTAACAAAGGTTTGATATATAATATATAAGGTATTTAAATAACATCAAACTGTCGTTATAAAATAAAAATAATATTTATGAAAAAAATTATCGTTTAATTATCGTGATCCCGCAATAAAAAAATAAAATTCAGAAAATACAAAATATTTTGAGAGATAGTAAAAAAATTAGTGGTTACGTTCTGTATTTTTATACATGATTCAGTCCAAAATAAGTTTGTTAAAAAACGGTGACTTGATTTCTGTATATTTCAAAGATTCATGCACATGCCGAAAATGGTGGGAAAATGACTGGACTATCCTGGGACATTGCCCATCTTCGGGACATCTCCCTTGCCAACGCCAGCATCGGTGTTACATCATCATTAAATCGGCCTCAAGAAGACGCAAGGTGACTTCAAAAGATTTGCCACGCCTCGGTAGCAAGGTAGTGAAATGGCCTAACACAGCATTTTCCGACCCGACAGGTCAACTGCTGTAAATACAGAAATTTACGCATGAAATAAAGATACAAGGACAAAATAATACATTACTGAGGCGACGATAAAAAACCGGACAAGAAACACTCACCCAAAGCGGTATAACTCAGAAGATCACTCCATTAAAACTAGATAATAGCCGGAGCTAATAAAATTTTGTGTCGCACCATAACGACTAGAAAGCAAGAAGAAAGCTGTAGGGTATGTTCCGAAAATAACAGTGACTATCACAGATATCATGTCGCTTGACACAAAATCAGTGATAGTATCCTTTTTCATTACGCGGTGTTTTTACATTAATACCTTGAATACATTATAAAATTACATTGACAGAAAATAATTTAAATATGAAATTCACAAACCAAATACAGGAAATTTCATTACAAAATNAATAGCCGGAGCTAATAAAATTTTGTGTCGCACCATAACGACTAGAAAGCAAGAAGAAAGCTGTAGGGTATGTTCTGAAAATAACAGTGACTATCACAGATATCATGTCGCTTGACACAAAATCAGTGATAGTATCCTTTTTCATTACGCGGTGTTTTTACATTAATACCTTGAATACTTTATAAAATTACATTGACAGAAAATAATTTAAATATGAAATTCACAAACCAAATACAGGAAATTTCATTACAAAATTTACAATTCCTTTAACTAAAGTTATTTCAATCGGTTGACACAACAGCTTAACCTGATCAGAGTAACTGGTCACCGATAAATTTCAAAATGAAAAGTAATGATCTTGGAGCATTCCTAGTTAAATAAACGAAATTACAGAAACAGTGACTAAGACATTATCTGACCTTGCTTGTACATAGAAACAAGCAATTAAGAAAGCTAGGTGCTGGAAAAGAAAACAAACGGCTTTGCCCTGAAAGAAAATAGAAGGTTAAAAAAAACATGGCTAATAGTAAGCGAGTGCCTACAAATGGCACACTGTTGTTCTTCAGCTGACAAAACATGGCTAATAGTAAGCGAGTGCCTACAAATGGCACACTGTTGTTCTTCAGCTGACAAAACATGGCTAATAGTAAGCGAGTGCCTACAAATGGCACACTGTTGTTCTTCAGCTGACAAAATATTTGCAGGCAGTGTTTGATTTATCAATATCCCCACCCACCGAATAAAATAAATTTCTACCGTACGCCGCCGGAATCGAGTGAACGTTATATCACCAGGAGGTTCTTGAAAGAAAGAAATCTAGAAGACTTGATTCAGTGGCACGTCATTCTTTCTAATAACGGAAGCCATTATATGAAGCAAGCAGGTTCCGCGTGAGAGAGATATGAGTAAACTAATACTAAAGACCGTCTCAACAACCTGCAGAAGTGATTCAACAACCAACTAAATACTTTGTTTAGTGAGAAATTTTATTAAATTAATAAATGGATCGGTTAATTCAACGGGTGTAATTTGTTTAGATTCGTTGGACATCAAATATTCATCCCGAAATTGCTGAATTATTATTTTGGAAATTTAAACCTATAAACAACTATTTTGTTGTCTCAAAAATATCTCCCTTTCTTTGTGTGTGTGTATATGTATATATATATGTATGTGTGTGTATATGTATATATATATGTATGTGTGTGTATGTGTGTGTGCTTGGGTGGGTGTGTGTGAATATGTATATGCGTGTGTAGGTGTGTCTGTATGCGCGCAAATTAGTAACACGCTTGATGGATAAAAGGGGTGTACATTTTTCCTATTAAAAATTAATGTACTAAACACAAAATTGTAATAATTTTGTGTTCAGTACATTAATTTTTAATTAAACAGTGCGTGCGTCCAGTGAGAAGTGGATTGGCGAATATGAAGTTTGCAAACATAATAGTTACTTGTTGAATAAGGAACCCGATATGAACCTTCTAAAAGCACTGATCGGCAACAGGCGGGCCCGGGTTGCGGAAGGCAGAAAACTGATCCACCCAAACTTAAATATCTTGCTTTTTTCTCGCTCGATGTACTCATAGTAAATGTTAAAAGTTCTCAAAAAATATTTTGTTCTCGTGTCAGCACACGTGCATGCATTTATTTTCGTACTGATACATCTTCTGTAAGCAGCGCGAGCGACATTCAGGAGGTCTTTAAATTAAAAATTTGTTCTTATTAATTTTTATTTGACGTGTAGCAGTCTTCCAAATCAATCTAATATCCCCATTAGTTGTAAGTTTTAAAGAGGAAATAATTTAAAACGCATTATAATTTTTTTTATTGTCGAGTCGTTTACAAAACGCGTTTTTATAAGCCACGTTTCTTTCTGAGAAGAAATGATTACCTGCAGTGCATGTCAATTTTTTTTCTGTAACTCGATAAAAATTTCCAAAAGCATCCGGACACCATTATAAATTACTTGCCGGCGCTTGTGCTAAAGGATTGGAATATTACCAGTTCGAATTCGGACGCAAACATGTGGCGAAAGAACTTTCCGTCCTCAAGAGATTAGGAAACCTTGCACTCATCCTGCAAGTATGAATTATTGCTGTCCAATATTTGTATGGTTCAGAAACTTTTGTGTCAGGTATCTGCGGTGTACAAGTAGTAACTCTGACTTGAAATTGCGATGGCTCGTTCAACAGAATTTTAAAATGTATCAATCACATTCTAACGCTAACGTTTCGCGCATTATCCTCTGTTCAAAACTGTTGGTAGTCTCGCCATAAAATAAATTTTTGAATGTTTAATTTAAAGTAATTTTGGATGATTACTCAATTTAAGTTTGAGGACTATGCAGTATGTAAGTGTAATAACGTAAATTGTCAAGTAAGAATTTTGAATTTAAAACCTGATGACATTTACGTCGATCACGCCGAACAGACAGAGCGGACAGTACCAACGGTTGTTGTTCACATGTTGTCTCGTTACTAGTATGCTGGTTGGTTGCATAAAGTTTACGACCACGCTGTTTGGCTTTTTATTTTTATTACCAAGATTCCAAAATATGTGATGGACAACAAATTAGGCGCTTTCATGTTTCTACTCTATTTCGTCAATTCTATTGCGGTAAGAATTTCTAGTAAATAATTTTCAAGAGACAAAACCATTTGTTTTATACTTTAGAAAATACTTTACACTTAAGTGCTACCTATCGGCCCATTTCCAAACTTAATTTAGTTAATGCGAGTGTTGAATAAAAACATGTACATTGAACTATTATACAGGCTGCATCTGAACTTCGTACAGAAAATGAAGCCATTCCATCTGTAGGCCTAAACAATAAGAAAACCATAGTGACATAATGTCCGGAAAAGTAATCTTGTATTACTTGAGTGACTTTGAAGTTAGGTGCAAAGGGACATTTGGTACTTACTTTATTGTAGTGTATTGTTGTGCAGAATGTACTACATGACTTTTCTTTTTGTATTGAATAACCATACCTTTGTTTAGAAAATGTAATAAGCTCATTAATTTATTTGTATTATTAGTAGTTAGAAATGGTATGTTCTGCGGGACAAGGGACAAGCCAACCGCCATCATGGATGACGTCACAAAACTTTTTTTTTTTACTTTTTCCCCTCGGAATTTTCCTATTTTCCCTTAAAAACGGCCAAAATCACCAGACTTTGCCTCAAAAATTTCCTAATTTTCCTCCAAACCGGCAAATTTTTTTACAAAAAATGTGTTTTAAATAATGCGGCTGACTATTGTACAATTTACGACGATGACCCCACAATGTGGCTAAGTGACTGACTCCTTTTTGGGGAATGAGGAGTGAGGAGAGGAGAGATTATCCTGACATTCACACTCTATCATACCTTGCCGGCACCATCCATATTGCCTGAAGAATGTTTGAGGTCATTGCTCCATCATGCAACTTCTCTCATCATGCTCTGTCATTCCGCCTTGGTTTTCTCATATTCCTTCTGGTCTCCTTTCACCTGGCATCTTGGCGGGGACGAGTCTCATACTCGCGACACGGAGCGAGGCCTTCCCACGCACGCTTGCCTAGAATTGCACCGCGCACATACGTCAAGTACGCCCAAACAAAGTTTAAGCATGTCTAGAAAATTACGCCAAAGGGACTGCGCACCGCGTTCTTGCGCACACAGTGTAATAATATTTTGCATAAGAACTATTTTACCATGCATTACCAACACTCCTGTATTCTCACCGTTTTTATTCATATAAATTATAATTAAATATTATAATTCATAGACAAAATATTAGTAAGATTTCAGTTTAACCAAACATAAGGTACTTTTCCGTTTACAGAAGTATAAAACGCTTGTGATACGTGGTATATTAAGGGAATAACAAAACATGTAATACATGTAGTGATTTTTCAAAGGTTAAATTCAAAAAGTGTTAAGTAACCGCGAATAGACTATAAATATGCTGATTCTTATTTGTACACTAAGTTAACGGATATGTTCTTGAAGTGAGTGAGTAAAGAGATTTGGGTTGCTCTCAACAGCGAGGTGTCGCGAGTCAATGAGGGTGATTGAGGTGAGTATGGAGCAGCGCCGGAACGAAGGGGCAGAGGAAACGAGAGATCCCCGAGAAAATCCGACGACCAGATGCATCGTCCGGCACGATTCCCACATGCGAAAATCTGGGAGTTACCCGGCCGGTGATTGAACCCGGCTCGCCTTGGTGGGAGGCGAGCAGGGTAACTGCTCAGCCACCGTGGCCCCGATTAGCACTTGAAGAAAATCCGTCCGAGCACGGTACGTTCTGTTTTCGTGAACCTGTTATTTTTTAAATGTGATATTTTTGCTCTCGCCAGAAACATTTTTCATTGCGCGATGAATGGTTCTTTCAATTGAAGGAAAAATTACTGCTCTGGGGTTCTGAGAGTTAAACTTATGCAAGAGAAAGAGACTCGTGTCACCGTAAAAGTGCTTGACGCTGAGGGAGTGGTGTTGGTTTTGGTTGGCCGAAGGGAGGAGTGGAGAGGAGGTGGCGACATCAGGAGAGGGACCGAGTCACAGGCTTCACTATGTATGCTGCCACAGGCTTCAGTGTCACTAATAAGGAAAACGTATCCTTACCGCAGATACCTGAAGTCAAAGTTGTACGGACTTACAATTTCAGCATTAAAAAAAGGTATTGCATAGCTAAACAGAATATTTACTACCTGCGCATCTCAAAATATAGAGTAAATTATAGTGAATTTTCATTTTGTTGGTGGTAGCACAGTATTCTTTGTAAATGTGGCTTTAGGGTTTTACACAATGAAAAACGTATGCATTAAGCAGCGGAACTTAAAGAGTTTTCCATCGCCTTGGTTTAAATCGAGGTAGACTATAATTATGAAGTTGCTCCTTTTTATTGCTTAAGTTTCACAGTAGAAGGAAAATGGAAAATATAAAAATCAGTTCTCAAGTCTTAGATTTAGAGATGCACAGAAGAGCATACATTTAAATGAACATGGTAACTTATCATCATGGGTTGCCAACATAAAGTGAACAGTCGTTGTTTACCCTGTGTTCTAACTTTGGCAGTTCCGGAGAACCTACTTCTACAACCAAATGAAAATAGGCTGACTGCGGTTAATTGAGCGCTTTAGAAATAGACGTTTTGAAAACGTCACTGCCCGAACCTGCGTGTATTTTAACCGGCACGCTAACTAGCACGAACCCAGTAAAGTTCGTAACGACGGATGGAAAGTAGTTTCAAGTCTTAAAGTTTAATTATAAGTGCCAAGTAAAAATTCGTGAAAAATAAAATTATTTTCTTTTCCTTTTTGATTTTTTTAATGCATATAAGAGTAAGAATTGACAAATCAGTACCGTATTTATTTTTATAATAACTCCACAGAATCGCTTGGCTGGCGCATGAATAATGTGATCAGGTATACGGCAGTGTCAATTTTACATATTACGGTATACTACACTAAGTGCAAGCAAGTAGATGTTAAGCATGGCTTTCAAAAGTGCTCAGTTTCCCGTGAACATTCTATAAAATAGGGTTCGCTCGTGCAACAATTTCCTTGTTTGCATCTTGATGCTGCCTGGGTGCCTCGTCGCCATTCACTGCGTTACAGTCCCTGCTTTTATTGCCGGTATTTCCGTCGACGCCGACCAGACAGACGCCTGTATGGTTGCTTGTGAGGGGAAGGGAGAAGGGACGACTCACTGCGCCTGCCCGGCGTCGTCGGTCGTGCGTCAGCCCGGTGTCCTGCTGGCGTCTCTTGCGAGACTCGGAGCGTCTTTTCGCCTTCTAACCACCACGCCTGAGAACCACCTACCTGCCTGCTGCTTGTTTGTACCCTTATACTACTAGACCGATTTTCATCTTCTGCGCATGTCTCCAACATTGAGGGACTTCGGTGGTTTAGTGGTCAGACTACTCGTCTCCCACCTAGGCAAACCGGGTTCGATTCCCGGTGG
The DNA here is from genome assembly GCA_002778355.1 of Clitarchus hookeri. Taxonomy (NCBI): domain Eukaryota; kingdom Metazoa; phylum Arthropoda; class Insecta; order Phasmatodea; family Phasmatidae; genus Clitarchus; species Clitarchus hookeri. The sequence goes on from NQII01001371.1 coordinate 209,522, forward strand.
GGTAACTCCTGGATTTTCGTACATGGTAATCGTACTGGACGGTGCCGCTGATCGGCGGGTTTTCTCGGGGATTTCCCGTTTCCCTCCCCGTTGCATTCCGGCGCTGTTCCATACTCATCTCGCTTCACTCTCATTGGGTCTCAAGCTTAATCTCTTTACTTCATATTTATAAACAGCATGAGCTTTCACCTTGAGGAGGAGGGGGTGGAAAACCAGTACGGAGCAGCTATTCCCAGTGCAGTGGGCCTGGCTCGAACCCACGACCTTCAAAATGCTACGCAGTAACGCCTTAGAAGCGATGGAGCATTTGGAAGGAATGGCTAGGTCGCTTTTAGCTCCGCGTTACTCCTGCAACGCGAGCTGCAGTTCTAGGGGAAGAAAACTCGGCAGTTTCCTGGTCGGACGATGCGCCTCCTCCGCCGACCATACATGGTCACACCTGCGAAGGCGGAGCGACAGACGACGATGAGTACGTCGCCCGGGGGGTGGGGGAGTTTGGTGACGCCTCTACAGGGACTACTACTCCCGTCACGGCGGCGCCAGACACCCTTCCCGCGAGGCGTTTACCCAACATCCTGTACTGCGCGTCACAAATCTACGAGCCTCATAGCTACGAGCCACATAGCTGAAAGCCTGGACGATGGTTAAAAACAGTCCTGCTATAGATGACTATATCAAAGTTGGGGGTACGGAGGAGGATATTGTAACCTGAAGATAACAGCACGGAATTCATCCAACTGACTTATCGGGATATATTAGTTCCTTTGAGAAGTTAAACATTACGAAGATAAATTACACTGCTGGCCATTATTATTGCAACACCAAGAAAGACGAACCTGACAGACTCACATTGAAGAAATGTGTAGAGCAGGGTGGGAGAATTACATGATTAGTTGTCCAGCCGAGTGGCACAGCACTTGCGCCAGTGGCTACATGATAAGGGTTTATAAGTGGAGGTCGAGTAGTCTCTTGAAGCGGATATGGGATCAGTTGGTCGATGAGGGACAGGCTGAGCGACGTCAGGAAACCGAGGGCCTGTCGCATCAAGCACCAACGAGCGCTAGGACAGACATCTGATGCGCATGGCGATTACGGACCGTACGGCCACATAAAAAACCCTCGCTCAAGAGTTCAGGCATGTTAAACAACAGTATGTATCCTCAGATACAGTTCGTCGCCATCTGCAGCATCAGGGCATCAAGTTCAGGCGCCTATTACTGTACTTACACCATGCCACACTCCTTTCTTGGCCTGTGCGTTAACCGGATCTCTCACCAATCGAAAACGTGTGGTACATGGTCGGACCACGACTGTCCTGCCACAGGATAACCGTGGCCACAACGGATGAAATTCAGGCATGCATCGAAGCAGCATCGGCGGAGATACCCCAGACTGACATCTAAAGTCTCTTCCTCTCGATGCCGCGTCGTGTAGCAGCGGTTATTGCCACCCATGGTGGGGTTACACAGCACTGATTTCACCATGTTCTGTACATAATACCTAGCGGCAAGTGTAAACACGTTACCTGTGTATGATGGATATTCTGTCCAATAAATATTGTTGTTGTGTCCTTCGTGGTTTGCAATTTTAATGGCCAGCAATGTCATTTTCAAAGTTCAAAGTTTATACACATCTTCAAAAAAAGTTTTGTACCACCGGGATTTCTGAGCTACTCGGTTCCTCACGGCCCAAGAAAAATTATAGGATAAAAATACACACTGTCTATACAGAATACTACGCCAGACTTAACGAATGTATTTTTGTAATGTGCCAACTTTCTCAGTGCAACCAATTACAGGCGGTACAAAACATTATTTTGACGAGTGTGTGAAATAACAGTGTATCTAAGTAGTGTTAATGGTGAAAGCAGAGAATTGATAGTAGTGTACTCTCGTCAATAGATGTTTTGAAAACAGAAAGGACTATGACCGAAAAGTCGTCACCACGAACAATGTTTTCTGCCATACTTTATATAATATGGTAGGCTCTAATTGCTCTGGGGCTGCGGTGGCACAGCGGCTACGGCACTTATCTCTCACCAAGACGAACCTGGTTCGATTCCCGGCAGGCTCGATCTCGAATTTTTGCCTGGATGATGCCGCCGCAGGTCGCCGGGTTTACTCAGGGATCTCTCGTGACCACCGCCCTTGCATTCCGACCCTGCTCCACTCACCCCGCTTCACCCTCATCAGCTCTCAAGACTTTGATGTTAAGAGAAGACCAAAAAACTCTCTACTCCAATATTATGTGCTTGGTTACACGCGTACCCCTTGCGATCTGGGAAATGGATTTTATAAATTGCAATTTACTTTCCCCTCTCCATTTTCCTATTAGCGTTGTTTAAACTCGCAGATATCTGGCGCGCTGTATACTGTTACGAGTTGTGGTCAGACCCTTAGCTGAGCGGCCTGCCTGATCACACCTTCATTTATTTATATAGGACACGGGCCGTGATCGCTGAAATTAGTTATGAAATCTCAAACCACAGAAACCTCCTCCATCGGCATGTAAACGGGGACAACGCAGCCGATATAGGACAGTGTAGTCCGTGGGTGGTGTCTTTTGTCGTCGGGCCATTGGAACGAAAAGACCACTGAAGATGGGTGTGTCCGGCCGTCGACTTGCGCCATCTTAATCACCCTCCAGAATCATGAACAAGGTGGGGACTCTCCAATTAGGCTTTACTCAGAACGTGACTAGTTAAATATTTATAAAATAATATATTTTAATATTTGTAGTATATTTTTGTATAACTCTCCCCGTTCATATTCAGTCATATTTATATTAAAATAATATTGNAGCGGTGTCTTTTGTCGTCGGGCCATTGGAACGAAAAGACCACTGAAGCTGGGTGTGTCTGGCCGTCGACTTGCGCCATCTTAATCACCCTCCAGAATCATGAACAAGGTGGGGACTCTCCAATTAGGCTTTACTCAGAACGTGACTAGTTAAATATTTATAAAATAATGTATTTTAATATTTGTAGTATATTTTTGTATAACTCTCCCCGTTCATATTCAGTCATATTTATATTAAAATAATATTNTATTTTAATATTTGTAGTATATTTTTGTATAACTCTCCCCGTTCATATTCAGTCATATTTATATTAAAATAATATTGTACAATCTTAATGTTGAATAAACCTCTTCTATATAGTGTTCATTACATAATTCTTATCAATAACGTGTTACGCCCCTATATCCCCGTTAAGGATGAACATCAACAAAATGTCGAAATCCATAACAATACACCTTCCTGTCCGCCGACAGCCATCCGTCACGCTTGAGTCGCCATCGACAAATAGTCACGTGACACGCTCGCGGGAGCCGGTGCCCTCAACGTCCCCGGCTGTCTTCAGCACGGATGTTATAGGTTGTTCACGGTAAAGTGAGCACTTTTAAAGCCCTAGTTATTTTTTTTTTCCTATCAGCCATTTTTCATTATTCCGCCACTTTTTAAAATAAATATTGCCATGCAAGTAATAAACACAGTGTATATATTTAACCGAACTAGAAAGTTAACGTCCAAGAATACAATAAAATATATTTATTGACTATTATTCCAAATTAGAGGGCTTCAGAAAGTGTTCCTTTACCGTGAATAGCCTATAGACCGGCATTATGACGACTTCACGTTTCATGTAACACGTACCACGGTACACATTCACGTATAGCCTGTTCACGGTTAATTATAAAGCGTTTTTGAAACCAACCTTTGAAAAAATTTCAATGGCCCTACCTGCATATATTTTAACGGGCACAGTGGTGGCATGCGCCCAGTAAAGTTGTTAACGATAAATTTAAATTTTTAAGCATGCATTTGTGGATACTGAAATTATTTATTTTGTTTTTCGTTATTATCACGCATATGTATGAATTAGCACATTTGTAAATATTTCCTTTTCTAATAATTTCAGAGTTTCACTTGACCGACGATTGAATAAAGTATTCACGCCCATAGCAATATTTATTTAACGTATGATGGAATAAAACACTATTTCCATAGTAGAAGAGCTTAATAAAGCCTTTATTATGTGCTCAATTTACCGCGAACAGCTTATATACTTAAAACGCGGTCAATTTTGGTGATATGTTATAATGCTTCACGTTACTAAAAATTGCAAACTTAATGGTAACCATCCTGCATTGCAAGAAAGCATTTTTATACTTCTTAGAAACATAATTAATTAACTGTTGCAAAGTAAATTTCCCTAAATAACTATGAATTATATAGCAAAATTATCCTAACCTAGCCTTTCTTATTATTTCGTCCTCATTTACGCGAGAAAATTATGTATGTGGTAGATTAAAAAGTTGAGCGCACGGAATCACGAAAATAGAAACGAAACCATGAAAAACAAAACTAACACAACATCGTCGATATTGTGATTGGCCTATAAAAGTACGTGGCACAGAGTATACGGATAAGGCATCACGCAGAACCGTTTAAGTGCAATGATCTTAATAGGTCTCATTGGAATACGTTCGTCAAGATATAGTCGGCTTACGTGAACGTGTTACGTTAAACGTGAAGTCACCGTAATGCCCGGCTTTAGATTCGGTTCACTATCCAATGCGTGTACGTAGGTTGATTCTGTATAGTTATTCATGGTTACTTACAACTTTTCTGAAGCTCTGATGCTTAAGTTATACTTTCTGGCTATTCACTTCGTATACTTCTGTCATATGTAAACTAAACATATACAAGCCTAGAAAATAATACCAGGAGAAACCGACGTGCTTTATTTGTGCATGGACGTTTATTTAAATATACATTTTTGTACATAAGAACAAAATGTTTTTCAAAAAAACGTATTTCTGACAACCCAGAAACGTTTACTTTACAAATAAAGTATTACTGACTTATAAATCTGTTACATTATAACTATTTCTTACTAGCCATAACCAACATACCTCTTTTCGCTATATATATATATATATATATATATATATATATATATAATATTGGCTATGATGCATGTACGTTATGCAAGTATGTGCATTGTTGTTAAGGGACGTATAAAACGCTTCTAATATATTATTTATCTGAGAACAGCCAAAGACGTCATGCATGGGATGATTTTGCGAAGGTTTGATTCAGAGACTGTGAGGTTACCGTGAATATATTATACAACTAGTACATAAAAAGTATGGTTTGAAGTGAATGTACTTGTCTCATGTTTAACCACACACGAACAGAAATTGACTTCATTTTGGTGAAATAGTGATTTACTGTGTAAATACATAGTTTAATACTTTTTCTAGATGTGTAAATACAAATGAAAACCTAAGTTTTTTCGAATTAAAATCTTTAAATAAATACAATGTTATTACTATTCAATATTTTATACTGTTATCATGTTGGCTGAAGACTTCATGTCAGAATAAACTCGCATTACACTCGAGGTAGTGAAGTCACTTAAGGCTTGGAGGAGGATGAGAGGAGAGGGCAACATATCTGCATTGAGAATCCACAAGTGAACTTTGCATAAAATGCATCTTTTTAATTTACGAGTAACATACTCTCTCTTTCTTCTGTAATAAAATCATGCGTAAATTCTTCGAATTCGGATGGATGTACGGAAATTACGAAAAGGATTCTGCTTCGTTATTTTTGACATGTTTTTCTAATAACCAGTCGTTTTATACAAATACGCTTACATTTCAAAAACATTTAATGCAGATATGGGTGACAACCCAACTCAATAATTTGATGATAATGAATGTTTTGCAGCGTTTGTTTATCTTTGCTCAGTTACAGATTGTATAGATACTCAGAATTCTATATTTTATCATTTCTCCAATATCTTAAATGAATGCGTTTTTCTGATTGAAATTCCAAAGCGTGCATCGCCCTTGAGAAGTTGTAATAATGCAGCTAGTAATTATAGGTGCTAGTAATTTCAATCCTTGCTTGTGTGTGTGTATCGACACTAGCTGTACTCTACCACTTCACCCGACCGGAATATATGAATTTTTGTGAGTGGCAGTTGGAAAGAAAACAAATGTTTTTGCCCCGTAGATACTTCTATCCGAAATTTGAACTTCCAGCAAAATTTGGGTTTCCAAGATGCAATTAGCCATGTATTTCGAATCATATTACATCACAGGTATAAGGACCCTTTAATATTTAACGGTGAGTATCAATTAAAATTACTTACGATAATGTTATATTACAAAACATATTTATATAACCGTGTAGATATTAGGCCTTCTACTCTGCTCATTAGTGGCACAGTGTGTTATTTACATATCGATTATAATCCAACAATGTAATTAAACAATTTAACAATCTAATTTCATCCAGCAATGTTATTTACATAAAAATATATTCACAATAAAGGAAATTTCTAATGAATAGAAAAGTTTAATTCCTACTGCTCTCATCCCTGTTGATACTCCTTAATATACCCCCGTATTTGAGTTGGTTGTTTCGACCTTACAATGACAATTTCATATAAAAAGGACCCAGTAACATTTGTGGTGATTCCAAAACAGATATATAAACAAAAAAAAAANCAATGACAATTTCATATAAAAAGGACCCAGTAACATTTGTGGTGATTCCAAAACAGATATATAAACAAAAAAAAATTTTTTATGACTGTAAATAGTAGGAAAGTATAACTTTTCAAAAAATTTTCGCTATGTACAGGCTAAACACTTTGAACGATTTACAAATGAGCATACACATATCTGTATGTGTATATATACACAGGGTATTTGTCCACTCACCGGNCAATGACAATTTCATATAAAAAGGACCCAGTAACATTTGTGGTGATTCCAAAACAGATATATAAACAAAAAAAAAATTTTTATGACTGTAAATAGTAGGAAAGTATAACTTTTCAAAACATTTTCGCTATGTACAGGCTAAAAACTTTGAACGATTTACAAATGAGCATACACATATCTGTATGTGTATATATACACAGGGTATTTGTCCACTCACCGGAAGAACACAACATGCTCTTAGCGATTGTTTATTTGCACTGACCTACCAACCTACTGCTTACCATTTCTCTAGTATTCCTGCGCGTATTATGAATCACGGACCGCATGGAAGGGAACAATTTCTAATGAGCCACCTTGATCTTGATAGTATAACCTTTCCTGGAATACAGACGCAGTAGTTCACTGAACTCTCCTACTTCAGTTGCGCAACCACGGGCTGAGTTTTTAACTGCCAGTATCTAGTCAGAGATACTTTTTGAGATTGTAAATTATTTGTTAGCAGCGTGAGATTTTTGGTGATAAATGACCATCAGTAAATCAAACTAGACAGCAAAATACCCACTTGTGTTGCCAGAAGTGGCACAGTTTTGACAGCTACGAAAAGGCAGCTTGTATCGCTCCGCCGCATCTGGTGAGTGTCAACATTTGCCAGTCAACGCTTGCAGAGTTTTTCAAGAGGCTTGACGACTCGCCCAGATACATACGCGAGCACACTATATGTGTATATATTCATATATATATATATATATATNCACATTCATACGAAAAACCTCCAGGAATACTTTTGCAAGCTGTAATTATTGTCAAGTTGTGCGAAAAAAAAAAAAGACAAATTCAACAAAAGCAGTATTAGCAACAGACGTCAGTTATAAAGTGACAAAAAAATTTTAAGGAATTTCGTAACAATCCTTTCTTAAATTGTCATGATGAGTATGTTGACGTCTTATGTAATATAAGAAAATTTTTAAAAGTAATTCACACGTAAAAATGGTAAATATATTACCCTGGGTTAATGCAAATATTTATGTATCTCAATACCACCGTTTAAAATGTTACAAAATACTATTATTCCTAACAATAGTATATGTTAGTAACCAATAATCTTAACGGAAGCTCACTGACTGACTCATCAAGGCAATAGTTTAGCTTTAAATATGATTTACGAATTATTTCCCACGAGCGTAGACAGCCAGGGATTTTTCGAAATTCGCGCGTTAAGTGGAAGGGGTGAAATGAGTTTTCACGAATTCTTCAACATCTTTTAAACCCAGTGTTATATCACGGTGATTCTTAAATCAAAATACTGCAAATACAACTTGATTAAAAATACTCCATATGCAGATATACAAAATGAGGATTTTCCTTAGCTTTAAAAGGAGTAGCATTTGTTTCACGGATTCCTGAATATCTCTTAATCCTGATGTGATAGCGTAGTACTTTTTGTTTCAAAATCCTACAAATACACATGGTAAAAAATTATTTTCAGGTTTCTTGGAAATCCATTACTTAAGGGGTGAAAAGGGGTAGCTTGTGTTTTCACGGAAACATATCTCTTGAACCTTTTTACTTCAAAAACACTGGTTTAATTTTTATCTCTGGTATATAATTATTCGACTAAAAATCCAAATTCCGGACAGGCGTAGCTGCAAGAAAATAATTCTATTATTTAAGTCCAAAAAAACAGAAAATTCCTAGCGGGCAAAGTCAGAACGAAAATTTTGCATTATTCAAAAACCAAATATAATAATTTTCGTTGCCACGATGAACTCTGGATTCTAATCGGGATTGAGCTATGAAAACGTGGTTTTTTCATAAGCAGTACATCAGATCCATCTTTATGTGTAAGCCACGTCCCTGTTAGCTGGGCGGAGGGGCAGGGTGTGTGGCATCATGACAACATCGGTAATAATTACTAGCGACTAATAATCACGGACTCCGTCGTTGACCAGTGCTCATTCGTATATCATCTCCGACCTTATTATTCCGCTATCCTGCCCCAGCATTGCAACCACTCGAGATACGACACGCGGCGAGTGTGCTTTATCGGGCTCAGTTCTGTGGCCACGTGTCATTTATCAATGCTACTGCGCACTTGCTCGGGCGGCTGCTCATTTTTTTCGTACAGACAGGGGATTCAAGTTTGTATGAAAATCATTTTAGTATGAGGACATCGTCTGCTTTAAAATAGCATAATCATAATAAACTTAATATACTTTCATTTTATTTTCATACTTTATTCTGTTCCCGACAATTTAGTAATATTTTATTTCAATAAATGAAATCAAGAAATGCATTCACGGAAACAAAAAGTAGCCTGTTCCCCTCCGGTGACTTGGTGTTTTTAGCTGCTTTCTGTGAATTAATATATCTCGGTAGCCTTTAAAAATTTCAAGTGCTATAAAAAAAATTAAATAATCTCTATTTTACGTTTTTCTGATACTTTGCTAAAATTGAGTGTCATTTTAAGTTATTCCCGGCATGTATACCTATGTCTTCACTTGTGAAATGCCGTAACAGCCGGGTTGCAGAAAAAAAGTTCATTATTTGATCCGAAATAATTTTCCGCACCTGATCCAGGATCAACGGACAGAAACGTTGGACAAAACTTTGATCATGAGATGAACTGAGATTTTGAACTCTATCCCCGAACCGCCCATTTTCTTTGGTTAATTTCATGATTCGAGATCATTGAATACTCTCACGTCGTCAATTTTGGTTTAAATAAGTGTTTTGGTGAAAACATATAACATATATGCAGTTGATTTTAGAAACATTTATTGCTGAAAACATTCTTGTCACGTGTGCAAGCTATTCTTTTGCCTTCAATTTCAGTTTTACATTTACAAATCGTGAATGTGTTTAAACAGTTAATATATATCCAATTTACGTATATAATATTTGAAGGGGAAAAATTATTGGGTTTTTAAATTCAACGCATATAATCACGAAAATATGTGTAAAATTGTAAGTTCGTTACAACGTCTCACATAGAGAAATAAACTCCAATATATTATACAAACCAAATAGTTATGAAATAAAACTTTTGTGTGGCCATAACATTTTCATTACATGCAGTTCATTTTCAAATAAAACAAGTTTTACGACATAAAAAATTAAAAACGTGACAAAACTGCCAGCAAGCATTACAGCTCGTAATATATGGTCTTTAATAACATTCTCGGAGGAGCACTGACGTCATACTCTTTTAAACATTATTATTGAACAACATTACTCTGTACAGCTTTGTCAGCTCTACTATTCGGATGAACTTCGGTTCATGGGAACTTCAGCTTTTGTTTCTGCAACACCTGTAGTTCTAATCCGTAGGTAATTTTTTAGCTCTGAGAGATGAATCTCGGTCCAAAAGTAGAATGGTGCAACCGGTGTTAAATCTCATAGCTTCCCTCCTTGAAGTTTGCTGTTATGTAGACCTACATTAGAAACGTTTATACTTCAACTTGTCTTTACAGAATCTGTAATGACGAAATTAAAGAAAGAAATGTTCTAGGTCTATTCGCGGTTTCCTTATATACATATATTTTTTTTTAATTAAACCTTAGAAATATCGAGGTGTTTTGTTGTTTCCTAAATATGCAATGTATCTATCACAAGTAAGTTATTTTTGGTTAAATTGAACTTTTATTTATATTCTTCCTATAAATCACAGTACCATATTTTATTTATAATTAATGTGAACAAAGGCAGTGAGAAAATAGGTGTATTGGTAATGCCTAGTAATAAATACTTCCTATTCAAAATATTACTACACCGAGTACGCGCGAATGCGGTGCGTCGTCCCTTTGGTACAATTTCATAGACATGGTTAAGGTTTGTTTGCATGAGACGGAGGAATATCCTGGAAGTAAAACTTTAGCAGGGTTTCATAAAAGTTGGAGGAAACCGTGAGTGTATTATAATGCTTCAGGGTGCCTATTATAAGCTGAATGTGGATATAAGAACTTCTGTACTGTAAAAAAAGAGACCAGCCCCGGGAGATTGCGCTCGCACATCCAGGTGAAGATCCTGGAAAGGAGGATGCGGTGCAGTTAAACACAGACCTGGGAAAATTTATTAGTTCACATCAAACTGAAATTAATACCGTGATTGCTGGTTACATATGGAGTGAGGGGTTTTTCCAATACCTGCGTTTTACCAGAGTAGCTGTAAAATGGCGGTTTCCCGTCACCTGGCGTCCTGGCAGGGTGCTACAGCGGCCATATTGGATGTCGTCACGCTGAAACCCTCTGCTCTATCATTCCTCGCCAATGGCGGCCATCTAGAATTTCCCTTTTATCCCTCCTACTCTATCATTCCTTTCAATCTCTGAATGCTTTTGCATTCCGATTCTTTTTCTCACACTCTGACATTTCGATTTTATTTTTTTGTCATTCTCATTCATTCCTTCCGGTTCTATCCTTTGGGGTTTTTTTCTAGTATTCCTTCCGGGTTCTTTTATTTTCTCTCTTGTCTCCCGCCCCTTTCCTCTCTCTCTCTCTCTTGCTTTTTGCGTCCTCCATCACTGTCGTTGTCTGCTGTAGGCAGCCATCTTTAATTCCCACCGCCTGTCGTTTACTGTAGACGGTCATCTTAGATTCCCGCGCCCGCCACTAGTCGGCAGCTGTAAGCGGCCATATTTGATTCCCGCACCCGCCACCAGAGTGTGTGAAGTCCTACCGTTCGTAACTAGGAGCGTTGGTATCGATGCGGCCATTTTGTGTGTGTTGGTATCACTCGTTGCCTGCAGGGACGCGCTAGCATTGGGGAGTGTAGGTCAAACGGTGGCCGCCAGGAGCGCTGAGAATTTTTTAATTGGTAGTTGTTTCGGAACTCAAAAATACAGGAGGGGTGTGGTTTTGATCTGACCACCCTTCGATCGTCAGTCCGACTCATAGACAACTCGGCTACAATTGCATGGAAAGCATTAGGAGAAGAATTAAAGTAAATACATGCATCGGCATATGCACTCCCCAGACAATAAACTTGTCATAGCAAAAAAAAAAGAGGATGTTTAATGTTGAATATACATATAGGAAAAATTGCAGCCACAACGCGCGCGTGCGCACACAGTCACTTTTTACATGTGTAAAATTCATATATAAAAATTAATGGCGCAAAAAAAATACTGTCATTCTAACCAGTGCACCGGCCACAGTCCTGCACGTACGTATATAAAAGCAATAATAATATACATAAATTACCATATTGAAAAATTAGCAATAAGGACGCCAAACTATGGCGAAATGGAGTATACACACGTAACACACAACATGTGCGACGGCGCGGGGACGAAACAGAGTACACACTACATCGTCGACGCCGCCATCTCTCGCCGTCACACTTTAACGTCCGGATGGCATAACCGTGCGGACGGCTACTGGGCTTGGGACCGGGGCAGTACACAACGCTAGTAAAAACACCACCGGGAATTTTCCTTATACGCAACAAGTCGAGTACAGTATGCGTATAAAAAAAACACCAGTGGCGTTGCAAGCATAGTGCACTGGCGGTTTACGAAGCAGCGAATGGGAAAAAACTACCCACCTAAAAAAATTCAAAGCGGACAAAGGAATTCACAGACGGATGACAGCAACAGAAGAAGATTACAGTAAAGGTAGATGGAGAGAAAAGTAGGGTACAGCACTATAAAAAAGAGTAAATGCATGTACTATGCGACCACTAGTTACTACAGCGCGAGCGTGAAACGAATACAATTTAAGACTCACAAGAACCGCTAGGATAAGCATTATGTACTCCAGAAAATAACTATAAACCCAAAGTTGGAGACCCTACATAGACGCCAAATCCCGTGCACAAGTACGTGCATGAGTGATTGTGGAATGTTAAATAGTACACACATCACGACATGTAGGCAACACGCCTGATCAGATAAGGATACCTCTTGCGCGGGCAATAGCATGCCACCATTAAAAAGCGCCACCATCAACCAACAGCAACACCTTTGGCATGATGAATATGGTTCTTACATGTGCTACAGAATGCTGCTAAAAAAAAACACATCATTGGATCAGTGCACAAGTATGCACATGAGCGATTGCAGAAACAGTAAAGACTGCATACCTGGCAATGTGAATATGGCTCCTGCATGAGCTATAGTACGCTGCTGAAAAAAAACACATAAGTGGAATAAATCATCACACACATATAATTCGCTATGGGGGAGGGGAATATAGCGCACTTCAACTTCGACAAGCCCGGGGCGAGGAACTGCTTCCTACTACGCATACCAACCCCATTCACTCTCCCGGCGACAGACACATGTATGATGACACATGCCTGTCCCAGAAGTGTATGAACAGAACATCATCATCCATGATAATCATAAGGGATAGTATGAATGCCATCGTCCAGGATATTGCGTTTGTCGTCCATCCACGTGAATACCAGTTTGTTGGAACATTTAGTATATACACTGGAGAACCAAAAAAACTGGTATAGGCGTGTGTATGCAAATAAGAGAGATATGGAACCAATCAGAGTAACGCGATGCAATCGGCAACGCCTACATAAGACAACAAGTGTCTGGCAAAGTTGATAGATCGGTTACTGCTGCTACAATGGCAGGTTATCAAGATTTAAGTGAGTTTGAACATGGTGTTATAGTCGGCGCACGAGAGATAGGAAATAGCATCTCCGAGGTAGCGATACAATTTGGATTTTCGCATACGACCATTTCACGAGTGTACTGTGAATATCGGGANTAGCGATACAATTTGGATTTTCGCATACGACCATTTCACGAGTGTACTGTGAATATCGGGAATCCGGTAAAACATAAAATCTTCGACATCGCTGCGGCCCGAACAAATGGGCAAAACGATGACTGACGAGAATCATTAAACGTGACAGACGTGTAACCCTTTTTTCAAATTGGCGCAGATTTCAATGCTGGGACATCAACAAGTGCCAGCGTGCGAACTATTCAACGGACCATAATTGATNTCTGTAATGACGAAATTAAAGAAAGAAATGTTCTAGGTCTATTCGCGGTTTCCTTATATACATATATTTTTTTTTAATTAAACCTTAGAAATATCGAGGTGTTTTGTTGTTTCCTAAATATGCAATGTATCTATCACAAGTAAGTTATTTTTGGTTAAATTGAACTTTTATTTATATTCTTCCTATAAATCACAGTACCATATTTTATTTATAATTAATGTGAACAAAGGCAGTGAGAAAATAGGTGTATTGGTAATGCCTAGTAATAAATACTTCCTATTCAAAATATTACTACACCGAGTACGCGCGAATGCGGTGCGTCGTCCCTTTGGTACAATTTCATAGACATGGTTAAGGTTTGTTTGCATGAGACGGAGGAATATCCTGGAAGTAAAACTTTAGCAGGGTTTCATAAAAGTTGGAGGAAACCGTGAGTGTATTATAATGCTTCAGGGTGCCTATTATAAGCTGAATGTNGTAAAACTTTAGCAGGGTTTCATAAAAGTTGGAGGAAACCGTGAGTGTATTATAATGCTTCAGGGTGCCTATTATAAGCTGAATGTGGATATAAGAACTTCTGTACTGTAAAAAAAGAGACCAGCCCCGGGAGATTGCGCTCGCACATCCAGGTGAAGATCCTGGAAAGGAGGATGCGGTGCAGTTAAACACAGACCTGGGAGAATTTATTAGTTCACATCAAACTGAAATTAATACCGTGATTGCTGGTTACATATGGAGTGAGGGGTTTTTCCAATGTTTCCCGTCACCTGGCGTCCTGGCAGGGTGCTACAGCGGCCATATTGGATGTCGTCACGCTGAAACCCTCTGCTCTATCATTCCTCGCCAATGGCGGCCATCTAGAATTTCCCTTTTATCCCTCCTACTCTATCATTCCTTTCAATCTCTGAATGCTTTTGCATTCCGATTCTTTTTCTCACACTCTGACATTTCGATTTTATTTTTTTGTCATTCTCATTCATTCCTTCCGGTNTTGCATTCCGATTCTTTTTCTCACACTCTGACATTTCGATTTTATTTTTTTGTCATTCTCATTCATTCCTTCCGGTTCTATCCTTTGGGGTTTTTTTCTAGTATTCCTTCCGGGTTCTTTTATTTTCTCTCTTGTCTCCCGCCCCTTTCCTCTCTCTCTCTCTCTCTCTCTCTCTCTCTCTTGCTTTTTGCGTCCTCCATCACTGTCGTTGTCTGCTGTAGGCAGCCATCTTTAATTCCCACCGCCTGTCGTTTACTGTAGACGGTCATCTTAGATTCCCGCGCCCGCCACTAGTCGGCAGCTGTAAGCGGCCATATTTGATTCCCGCACCCGCCACCAGAGTGTGTGAAGTCCTACCGTTCGTAACTAGGAGCGTTGGTATCGATGCGGCCATTTTGTGTGTGTTGGTATCACTCGTTGCCTGCAGGGACGCGCTAGCATTGGGGAGTGTAGGTCAAACGGTGGCCGCCAGGAGCGCTGAGAATTTTTTAATTGGTAGTTGTTTCGGAACTCAAAAATACAGGAGGGGTGTGGTTTTGATCTGACCACCCTTCGATCGTCAGTCCGACTCATAGACAACTCGGCTACAATTGCATGGAAAGCATTAGGAGAAGAATTAAAGTAAATACATGCATCGGCATATGCACTCCCCAGACAATAAACTTGTCATAGCAAAAAAAAAAGAGGATGTTTAATGTTGAATATACATATAGGAAAAATTGCAGCCACAACGCGCGCGTGCGCACACANTGGCCGCCAGGAGCGCTGAGAATTTTTTAATTGGTAGTTGTTTCGGAACTCAAAAATACAGGAGGGGTGTGGTTTCGATCTGACCACCCTTCGATCGTCAGTCCGACTCATAGACAACTCGGCTACAATTGCATGGAAAGCATTAGGAGAAGAATTAAAGTAAATACATGCATCGGCATATGCACTCCCCAGACAATAAACTTGTCATAGCAAAAAAAAAAAAGAGGATGTTTAATGTTGAATATACATATAGGAAAAATTGCAGCCACAACGCGCGCGTGCGCACACAGTCACTTTTTACATGTGTAAAATTCATATATAAAAATTAATGGCGCAAAAAAAATACTGTCATTCTAACCAGTGCACCGGCCACAGTCCTGCACGTCCGTATATAAAAGCAATAATAATATACATAAATTACCATATTGAAAAATTAGCAATAAGGACGCCAAACTATGGCGAAATGGAGTATACACACGTAACACACAACATGTGCGACGGCGCGGGGACGAAACAGAGTACACACTACATCGTCGACGCCGCCATCTCTCGCCGTCACACTTTAACGTCCGGATGGCATAACCGTGCGGACGGCTACTGGGCTTGGGACCGGGGCAGTACACAACGCTAGTAAAAACACCACCGGGAATTTTCCTTATACGCAACAAGTCGAGTACAGTATGCGTATAAAAAAAACACCAGTGGCGTTGCAAGCATAGTGCACTGGCGGTTTACGAAGCAGCGAATGGGAAAAAACTACCCACCTAAAAAAATTCAAAGCGGACAAAGGAATTCACAGACGGATGACAGCAACAGAAGAAGATTACAGTAAAGGTAGATGGAGAGAAAAGTAGGGTACAGCACTATAAAAAAGAGTAAATGCATGTACTATGCGACCACTAGTTACTACAGCGCGAGCGTGAAACGAATACAATTTAAGACTCACAAGAACCGCTAGGATAAGCATTATGTACTCCAGAAAATAACTATAAACCCAAAGTTGGAGACCCTACATAGACGCCAAATCCCGTGCACAAGTACGTGCATGAGTGATTGTGGAATGTTAAATAGTACACACATCACGACATGTAGGCAACACGCCTGATCAGATAAGGATACCTCTTGCGCGGGCAATAGCATGCCACCATTAAAAAGCGCCACCATCAACCAACAGCAACACCTTTGGCATGATGAATATGGTTCTTACATGTGCTACAGAATGCTGCTAAAAAAAAACACATCATTGGATCAGTGCACAAGTATGCACATGAGCGATTGCAGAAACAGTAAAGACTGCATACCTGGCAATGTGAATATGGCTCCTGCATGAGCTATAGTACGCTGCTGAAAAAAAACACATAAGTGGAATAAATCATCACACACATATAATTCGCTATGGGGGAGGGGAATANGTGATTGTGGAATGTTAAATAGTACACACATCACGACATGTAGGCAACACGCCTGATCAGATAAGGATACCTCTTGCGCGGGCAATAGCATGCCACCATTAAAAAGCGCCACCATCAACCAACAGCAACACCTTTGGCATGATGAATATGGTTCTTACATGTGCTACAGAATGCTGCTAAAAAAAAACACATCATTGGATCAGTGCACAAGTATGCACATGAGCGATTGCAGAAACAGTAAAGACTGCATACCTGGCAATGTGAATATGGCTCCTGCATGAGCTATAGTACGCTGCTGAAAAAAAACACATAAGTGGAATAAATCATCACACACATATAATTCGCTATGGGGGAGGGGAATATAGCGCACTTCAACTTCGACAAGCCCGGGGCGAGGAACTGCTTCCTACTACGCATACCAACCCCATTCACTCTCCCGGCGNCATCCTCATGAATCCATGGACCCTACATGTCAACAGGGGAATGTTCAAGCTGGTGGAGGCTTTGTCATGGTATGGCGCGCGTGCAGTTGGCATGAAATGGGACCCCTGATACGTCTAGATACGACTGTGACAGGTGACAGATACGAAAGCATCCTGTCCGATTAGCTGCACCCATTCATATCCATTGTGCATTCCGACAGACGTGGACAATTCCAGCAGGACAATGCGACACCCCACACGTCGAGAGTTGCTACCGAGTGGCTCCAGGAACACTCTTCTGACTTAAGACACTTACATTGGCCACCTTAATCACTACACATGAACATTATTGAGAATATCTGGGATGGCTTGCAACGTGCTGTTCAGAAGAGATCTCCACTGCCTCGCACTCCTATGGATTTGTGGAAGGCACTGCAGGATTCATGGTGTGAATTGTCTCCTGCATACCTTCAGACATTAGTCGAGTCTATGACATGTCGTCTTGCGGCACTTCTGCGTGCTCGCTGGGGCCCTACACGATATTAGGCAGGTGTACCACTTTTGGCTCTTCAGTTTACGTCGTGATGGTGTGACCAAATATTATACACAATTACCCTCATTACCCACTGATTCATCAGCACATTCTTATAATCTTCAAACGTCATACGATTCTTAACTACACATTTTTGGATTCCTTTGTTCCGTTTAACATCCTTGCTAGTGCACCGGTACATGTATAGCTTGGTCCTCAGCCCAACAAACTCGATCATATCGTCCCCACCGCATTCATCCTTAAATTTACCAATCATATATTTTTTGGCAGATGAATAACGCAGATGAGCGGGTGGGCAGGCGCTCGTGTCGAACTCGGACATGAGTATCGGGTCTGGGGCAAGGCCCCTGTAGAAATCGTCTGTCCCTATCTGTACCGCAAAGGAATCCGTGCCCATATAGATCAACTCTAGCTTACTACCATATCTAAGCTGCATGACATCGTAATGGAACCTGTACATGAGGGTTTTGACAGGTCGGGTACTGCAAATCCTGCATATATATGGATATCGAATAGGATATTGTCATGCTCCAGTTTAACAAAACATAGTGTTTCATCGTATATTGTTCGACATTTAAATTAGGGCTTAGCAATAAGTTTCTTGGCATGTCATTCGGTGCCCACGAGTTTCTTATGCTGACGCTTCCTCTTGTTTTCCATGAGTTTCCCATATGTAACTTTATTGATAAGTTTATAAAATACTTTTTCGAACTTGATGGTGGCTGTCTTAAGCATCTCCTTATGTAGTGCTATGTAAGGCTGCAGCCATGTCTTCCGAATGAACCTCAGTACTCGATGTATTTTCGTGAGCCGTAACCCATGAACGATCGCCTACTTTAAGGTAACATAATGTACGATGTAACTGGATTTAGCTTCAAGCATGGTCATGAGTTTCGTCTGTTTGGACCCGGGAAGTCACTCATTCACAGCCAGAAACGGGAGGTCCTTGTGAGTCTCGTAGAGGTCAGCAGTGTACTCAACATCCACCTCCAGTATGTAGCCAACTTTGTTAGTGTCGAGCATGGTCATGATGTCGTGCCGGTTNCAGTGTACTCAACATCCACCTCCAGTATGTAGCCAACTTTGTTAGTGTCGAGCATGGTCATGATGTCGTGCCGGTTCACTTGAAGCCAGAGTAAGCGAAAGGCAGTGACATAGCCCAACCATACAAATTATTTGCGTCTACATACTGGAGGTACGTAGATGGCTGGCTAGAATCGTACGTGGCAGGTACATCCTTACTGTTTGCCANTTTGCGTCTACATACTGGAGGTACGTAGATGGCTGGCTAGAATCGTACGTGGCAGGTACATCCTTACTGTTTGCCATGGAATGCCTCTTTATGCCTTGAAAAAACCCTCCCTGGATACCAGCCTCGATAAATAAGTGTACGTCGTAGTCACTAATCAGCTCAAGTTATATCTTCATCTTCTTTAGCTTGGCATCGAATGAGAATCCGGGGGCACTCATGTAACGAACACAGTATAGTCCGCACACCGTCAAATATAGCCCCTGGAAATTCAAAAATATGTCGCACAGCAGTAGTACATCCATCTTGAGGTAGAGGCTACTGTAGTTTCCTAATATGCGACAATTAAATCCCTCCCAGACCATCTGGGCAAGCTGAAAGTCGTGGAGACGGTGTAANTGTAGTTTCCTAATATGCGACAATTAAATCCCTCCCAGACCATCTGGGCAAGCTGAAAGTCGTGGAGACGGTGTAACGGTTGTAGAAAGCCATCGATGAGACGGTTGTAGAAAGTCTCAATGGGAGGTAGCTGCATCTCACCAAGTTTGGCCANGGTTGTAGAAAGCCATCGATGAGACGGTTGTAGAAAGTCTCAATGGGAGGTAGCTGCATCTCACCAAGTTTGGCCAGTCAGTCCACATAATCATAGAAAAAGACACCCTTCCTGGTCATCAATTCGAGCTTGTCGGAAGTGAAGAGTTGTGCAGTGGTTTTGAACCCAGACGGCGGCTGGTTCTGTACGAGCGTTGCGAGGCTGGCACACATTAATCGAAATGTGTCGATAAACTGTATCGTTAATTTGTCACCCAAACATTTGCTACTAAAGGTGATTAATTTCTCCTCAGTGTGCAGGATAATGTATATTTCTTGTGTATCATAGGCCAACTGCTTAATTATAAAGTTTTCGTCGTAGGTAAAGTTGTGGAAGAGTATAGGCAGTCTCTTGGGGCGACGACGAAGCTTGTTACAATTATTACATGCCGCTCCAATGTAGTTGCCAGTAAAGTGGTCGTGATCGTGCATTTTACAGTTCGCTGGAGTGAAGGGGTCGGAACAGTAGCAGCAGGCGCTGACTAGAGCATAGGCGATCTTCTCTTCGCTTGTTAACGCTGTCATAGGTTCGGACTGAGTATAAATAGCTTTCACATGATTGCCAATGTGAACAATCTCTTTCAAAAACTTATGTGCAGCATCTTCCCCTCGATATATACTAACATAACAACACAGTTGGGACGTCATTGAGGCGGGAATCATACCATCGTCGATTTAGATGTAAATACCATAGCTGTACGGTTCATGTTTGTGGTACCTGTATGTATATGAGGCATCAGGGTTCGGCGGAGATGACTGTACCAGGACTAATATTGCCTCGAAATCAGCATATTCAACTGTAGTTACTTTGTCCGCATTCTGGCAGTTGGCAAACTTGAGTACAGGAAGCCTAACGTTCTTCTCCAACTGAGGCATTTCTGTAAGTACTGATGCATTTTCGTTACAGTCTGCTCAGCCAGCGTCTTGGTACTTGTAATCCCCATGACATAGGAACGTCGTGGTACCCCTTGAGACAACTATTTCAGATGTGCACCAATCTGTTGTGTGATGTCACCTGCGAACGTACCAGGTGGGAGAAATCAGAAATATAGCAATAATATGAGTTCTTGTNAATCTGTTGTGTGATGTCACCTGCGAACGTACCAGGTGGGAGAAATCAGAAATATAGCAATAATATGAGTTCTTGTTCTTAGTCATCAAAAGTAATAGGTCAAAGTGTTGGGCCAGTTCTTCCTTCGATGTCTGTATTAAGACTACTTTATATTATCGTTGTCGATAGCGTAGATGTTAACGCTGACCCCAGAATTGGTCCTCTCGAACAGCGGTATTTCGCGCAGAGGGGATGGGAAGTCAAGTCCGCTGAAATCTAATCATGTCTCCAGGCCATAATATTGTTGGATGGCGTGTGCAGGATTCTCACCTTCTACATATCGCGCCAGGATCGCCCATTTGAAGCACTGCTGGTCCTGGTTCCGTTGGCTAAGAATTGCATTCTTGGCTTCAATGTGTGCAGTCTGGGCGATGTAGCAGAGCACTCTCAGTGGGTCAAGCTTGTTGACTCGCAGCTGAAGCCGTTTCACAGAGGTGAGGGTCCAGCCACAACCCTTCCCCATGTACTCGTCCTCCTGGTATATATTGGAAATGGCGGCCATCACAGCATATTCAGTGTCGCTAAGATTGTAGAGGGGTACGTTTTTTGTCTTGAAGGTGCGCTGGTCCGTCTCGTCCTCCTGGTCCTCGATCTTCTGGTCCAGCTGGCCGATGATATTCTCCTTCATTCGCTCAAGGTAGCCGCAAATATCCATGGCCTGGCTCGAGGTATTCTAGGAGATTTATGTCTTCATTGTGCCCCGAAATGCGCTCTCCGCCTCGACAAACCCATGTGCATTACATTCGCTGGCACCAGTGACGACGGACCCATGGCGAGATCGGCCTTCTGTAGCGATAATGCCAGCTGGCGTCAAATGGTATGGACTGTTGTGCATTGAATGGCCCTTGCTGGGAGTTAGTTGCCACAGCCACGCCAGCTCATTTTGCTTGCGGTGGAGCAGGTCCATTGCACTTGGCACTGTGTGTACGTAAGTGCGTGTGAATTGCCTCCCGCACTTGTTGCACTCCAGAGTTTCAGCCCCGGGATTCTCCCAGCAACTACGTTCGTGGCGTCGCGTATCGCAAGTGTGTGTGAAATTGACCTTGCAGAACTAGCAGTGGGTCAAAGCACCCTGTCTGATCAGGCTTGTGCATGCTGTGAGATGGTTAGCGAGTTTGTGGGTGCGAGCGAATGTTATCCCACACCTCTCACACATGTGCTGTGCCTCTGAATGGATTAAGCGCGCAGGTGCGTTCGTGCCGCAGCCCAGATTTGCAGACTGTAAACACCTTGTCGCAGAAACTGCACTGTAGTGCAGGTGGCTGCAGCATAGATGCGATAGACAAAGAAGATGGCTGTGATGTGGAAGACGAAGGAGAAATGGATGATGACTGCGAAGATGATAATGATGATGATGCGAAAGACGAATTGGATGAACGGTCTGAATCCAATTTGACTGTGAAGAGACAGATAAAACCCAACGACAGCGAACGACGGGACGTCTCGACTGGCTGCTCGACACCGGACGACCAGGAGGGAACCCTATGGGAAAAATGCATACTGCCAAGCTAGCCTAATGCACCCACGACNGCTCGACACCGGACGACCAGGAGGGAACCCTATGGGAAAAATGCATACTGCCAAGCTAGCCTAATGCACCCACGACAAGTATCCATCGTGTACCCACACACATAGTATAGGGAATGTACAAATAAAAAGAGGTTCACTCGGGGTGCTCCCACTCCCTCCCCATGCACAATTGCATTCCATCACAGTGTCATCCCTGCCCCGTGCTGCCAGGCGCGTATGGTCAGTTCCAGCTGCAAACACTCGTGGGTCGGCACACAAGAGAGGGTCGTATCGATCGATTANGCCAGGCGCGTATGGTCAGTTCCAGCTGCAAACACTCGTGGGTCGGCACACAAGAGAGGGTCGTATCGATCGATTACCCTCCCACACACAAGGGGTGTAAATAAATCTCCTAACGTTCGTACTACTACATGAACTGTAGCCTGCTACGTGCAGGGTAAGCTGTATGTAAGAAACTTGAACATGTTTCACTCGGGATGCTCCCACTCTCCCCACGCCATTGCATTCTGTCACAGCTCCATCCCTACTTCGTACAACAGTGTTTCAGACATATGAAGGCAGCACACCGGCCTAGTACAGCCAGCGTGTGTGTGTCAGTACATATACGTAGTTCGGATGTACGCCAGTTATTCTTACTTGTCCCAAGTCAAACATCTAACTTTGATCGCCGCCACCGCCACTTGTACATTTCTCCTCTTACGTATAATGTTACTGGCAGTCAGGTACGGTACAGTGTGTGCTGTGCCGCGGTAACAACATACATTAAAAAAGTACTGTAAATGGACATGAATCTACCGCAGACCCGCGAGAGAGCATTAAGTCCTGAGGGGTTGGTGCTTCTTTTCCTTTTTTGTAGGCTTTCACCTCCACAGCCTCGCCTGCGAAGGGGGCGTAACCAAACAGGATGTTATACCCCCACCCCGTGAAGGGGCCTGCCAGTATCACACATTAAGTCCTGAAGGGGCTGTGCACTTTTTTGTCTTTATTACACCAAACGAGGCACTTTAGTCACAGACGCACAACAGACACCTTGTTACATCATACACCGGATTTGGTGAAAGTATATTTGAGTAAAATTTTCACGTTAAAAATTATTTACATGGCGCTAGACTATATTAAATGGAGAGTGGGTGTGACTTCAAACAAATATTTCTGAATACCTTTTACCTGCCAATTTCCAGCAGCCTTTTGAAATTGAAGTCTCTACATAACTTGACTCGGATCTCAAACTGTACTCCACAATTGCAAACAGTGCNAGCAGCCTTTTGAAATTGAAGTCTCTACATAACTTGACTCGGATCTCAAACTGTACTCCACAATTGCAAACAGTGCCAGCGCCACTGTAGAGATCAAACAAAAAAAATGAAATTGTTTATGGCAAACATAATTTGAAGTGGTTCATATTTAACCAATTCGTTTCTGCTAGGAATATCCTAGCAGAAACGAATTACGTGTTGCACCAAAGAAAGTGTTTTCGGGTTGGTTATACCACCTCCTGTTACACTTCCGGTCAAATATTAGCTGCTGACTAGCATTTCATTTTATTTTACCTCTTCAAATCAACGCTTATCGTCGACTTTAGCTTCCAGTTGATAGTTACCGATGATGAACCGGCAGCCAGC
>NQII01001371.1:242314-254854 GCA_002778355.1 Clitarchus hookeri
GCGTTGGCGTCTCGACGCCCTCTTGAACTCCCGGCTCTCTCCGCACTGCTCGCTCGACGACGTCTGACTGACTGATCGATCATCGCACTGGCTTCATCCGGCTCCGACCTGGATGCCTCGCTTCAGGTCCCCTGACTGACTGCCTGACTGCTCGATCCTAGACTGGCTGATCCGTTCCTCCCTCCTCCTCGTGGTTTTGTAGGCTCGATCGCCATGTTCAACTTGCACCATCTCTGCACGTGTCCAGGGCGGCCGCCGTGTCCCCCTGAGTCGTAAAACACGTGGGCGGTGTTGTCCCTCGGTTCTGGTCTAGAAGTTTTAGTGCTTCGCCCTGCACATGCTATTTGGTGGGTCCCCTGGTCGTAAACACATGTTCGGCCCTCGACTCTGGTATGGAAGTTTATTGTTCCGTTCTGCACGTGCGGGAACTCTTGGGTGGCCTCTTTGGTTCGGCGGACATGTTGTTCTTATGCCTCCGGATATTGTGTCGTTATTATCCCAGCACGCCCGCCAAAAACTCTCAATGTTTATGGCGGTAGCTAGCCTGGGACAGGCGCCGCTGCTGGTGTGGGCTCCGCGTCCCCGGCAGCTGCGAAATACAGCTGCATCCGCCTTCCTCCGCACATGGTCGTTCCGCCGGGCCGTCCTGGCGCCATTCTCCCATTACGTCCGCCAAACCCTTAATCCTTATTGTGGTCGTCCGCCTGCGAGCTTCGCCAGAGCATGTGTTCTGACGAATAAAATATAGGGATGCAGAATGTGTCAAAATCAAACACATATGTATGCTAGTTGTACATATACTAATCGCACTTATGCTGATCACGCACAAATAAATCGCCCTGCCATCTTGCCTTCTACACCCCACCATCATTAAGCCCACTTATAAGCATAGTTAGCTGTAATTTCATAACTATTGAAGTTTATGGGTTTCTTCTGTAATAAAATTGAGATTTTTAGTATAACTGTTTTATTCACTACACCATAACAATGATACAGAAAGAAAGACACAGTTTTAACAAAAGACGCCATTTTACAATGGCACCTCCTAGTGACAGTTATACCAACCACACAGGTGACAATTATGCCAACTAAACAATTCGTTTTCAAACAATGCAAAATTTTAAACTTTTATATTTAATAACTGTTTGTGATATAACCACCAAATTCATAACATAGGCATCACCCTCGATGTCGAACAAGGCCGCATGGTCAAGCATGCCCTAANAATAAAATTGAGATTTTTAGTATAACTGTTTTATTCACTACACCATAACAATGATACAGAAAGAAAGACACAGTTATAACAAAAGACGCCATTTTACAATGGCACCTCCTAGTGACAGTTATACCAACCACACAGGTGACAATTATGCCAACTAAACAATTCGTTTTCAAAAAATGCAAAATTTTAAACTTTTATATTTAATAACTGTTTATGATATAACCACCAAATTCATAACATAGGCATCACCCTCGATGTCGAACAAGGCCGCATGGTCAAGCATGCCCTAAGCTCACTTATAAGCAAAGTTTCCCACCATTTCTCACCCACGGAAGCTATAGTTGCCAAATTCTTATCATAATCATCAGCTACGATTACAAACAGGGTGGTAGGGCTATGAAAATTTTATGTCTTCTTATAAGCATAGTTGCCCGACATTTCCCATCCACCGAAGCTACGGCCACCAAATTCATATCACAGGCATCGCTCCCAACATCGAACAGGGCAGTGAGGTGAATTATCCCTTGAGTCTTCGTATAAGCATTGTGGTCTGCCATTTCCTATCTGCTACAGCTACAGTCATTAAATTCATATCACAGGCATCACTTCCGACTGCAATCAAGGAGTTAAGGACAAGTAAGCCTTAATCCCTTTTATAAGCATAGTAGGACATCATTTCTGAATCATTTAAGTTTGGCTAACATATAGCAGTCAGCCATACATGTCAAGAAAATAACGGTAGGTATACATACAATTGCATTGCAAGCATGTCATAGTAGTTAGTAGATTCTGGTGCATGTGGGAGTATAGGGCCTGAATAGCACTCATATGCACCGGTCTGCGCTCACTTGTTAACTACCCACCACCATCCTCGTAACCAGCTACCGCAGGTGTTATATACATATATAAACGTTAGCAAAGGTAACATGCATTAACCAACCATACCGAAAAAGGTAAGGTCTACACAATTATGCTGTGAGCAAGATGTATGTAGTCGTGGGGGATACAGTATAATTAATATATATAAATAAACACCATCAGCCTGACATGAGGACCAGCAGCCCGAGGCCTCGTTAGCATGAGTAACCCTTAACAATCACCCATACATTGGAAAAAATAAGAGATGTATACAATTGCACCAGAGCAAGATGTAGGTAGTCGTCGGTTACATGAAATCATGTACGTGTTAATACAAATAAATACCGTCGATCTAACACGAAGGTCGGGGATAACCACGTGTAAAAGATATGAAACTTTCCTGTACATGAAAAATCAGTCACATAACAAATAATCAAGGTCCAACATATACACAAGTATGCATTAAGCCCACTTATAAGCATAGTTAGCTGTAATTTCATAACTGTTTGCGATATAACCACCAAATTCGGTAATGGCATATCGAAACGTTACAATAAAAAATACCCGCCGGTTCTGCAGACCGTAATCGTGATATCACTGTTATCAATGCGCCAAGAATTTTGGTAAAAAGCTGGAATACTCGACGACATGAAAAGAGTATATGTTCACAAGGACCAACCTTAAAAAAATTCTACACGGTTTCAAGTGTGGTACACTATCTACTAGCGGTGATAATTTGAAGACACATTACACGACTTGNAAAAAATTCTACACGGTTTCAAGTGTGGTACACTATCTACTAGCGGTGATAATTTGAAGACACATTACACGACTTGTAAAGGTTGTGTTACTTTGCATGCCACTAAACGATATACATTTAAATCATTGGTCATGCAAGAGACGACAGTGCTATGCATTGATGAACAGATACAAAAAATAAATGTAAAGGAAAATAGCTATAAACACTTACCAACTGTCGCATACTGCACGAGTATCAAGCGCTGTACATTAATTTTGGCGAAAAAATTTCAATTGCGAAGTGCGGGAGCGATAAGGAAAACACTGCTACACACTGATGCGAACAGATTTAAAAATAAAATGTAAAGGAAAATAGTTATAATCACGTACCAATTACCGCAATAACATATTACACAAGCGGCGGGTGCTGTACACTGCATTAGACGATGCTAGACATGACCAGTCCTCCCTGGTTAGTACAACAGAATAGCAAACGACTTCTTTACGAACCAATTGAAACGAAATCGTCAAATCAGAGTACAGTAAACACTCACTACACTAACAGCGGATCACGTCAGACCCGTCCGACGTTGTGCTATCAACTAATATCATAATAATGTGTAAGGCAGCCTAGGTGGTCGGCGGGCGGTGTGGGCACCTTGCAGATCTCGGCAAGTCGAAGGGAAGGCGCATAACACTAGGTGCTATGTCAAGCATATGTGAACTCAAGCTCTTATACTACTATGCAGTGCTGACTCCTCACTGCTACCTTCATGCAGTACTGGTGCTGCACATGTCAGTTTAACAACTGTGTCATTTTCTGTGATTGCAGTAACTTATACCACCATTATGCCGTTCGAAGACGAAGCTATATTGTAATTATCTGTAATGGGGTAGAGGTAAATCAGTATGCACCTATTTGCTAAGTGGATAGTGCCCACTTGTTCTCAGCTCTAGATTATTTACTGAAGCCAGGGTCCAACCCGAACCCTTGGAAACCATTTCTTCTTCCTCTTGACATATTTTGTGTATACTATCAACAACAGAGCTTTCTATTGCAGATGCATTATACACAGCTACATTCGAGGTTTTTAAGGTTCTTGTACAATATTTGCCATCGTGGGGCTTTGGTTTCGTATAGCTACAGTCCAGTCACATATTATATTTGACAGCCCCATGTTGTTCTACCTCATCGATAAGTTGGTATATTATATTAAGTTTCACACTTGACAGAAAAGAGCAAACATCTTTCAATGTAGTTATCATATTTGGTGCAACATAATCTTTTAGAAGCCCCCTGAATGAATATCACTTTAGGAAAAAGCCAATAACATTAGACTTTGGCTCGCAGAGCACTGACTTAGGCTGTGTTGTACAATCAGATGATGATGATGATGATGTGGCATGTGTAATATCCTATATACTATTAGTGGCAGCTTGAGAGCGATTTGGTGACTTACAAAGTTTTAAATGTCTATTTAATCGTCANTATCCTATATACTATTAGTGGCAGCTTGAGAGCGATTTGGTGACTTACAAAGTTTTAAATGTCTATTTAATCGTCAACAAGCGCATACATTTAAGACGTTTATCAGATTGATATGCCATACGAATGGTGCTCCTCACTCAAGTACGTTTTTCGTGTCTCCTTGCGTCGTATGCATACGTAAACATCTTGTCACAATAGTTGCAAGTTGCATGGATGTCTTGGCGGGAGCAAAGAACTGTTCTCAACATTTGTAGNATCCTATATACTATTAGTGGCAGCTTGAGAGCGATTTGGTGACTTACAAAGTTTTAAATGTCTATTTAATCGTCAGCAAGCGCATACATTTAAGACGCTTATCAGATTGATATGCCATACGAATGGTGCTCCTCACTCAAGTACGTTTTTCGTGTCTCCTTGCGTCGTATGCATACGTATACATCTTGTCACAATAGTTGCAAGTTGCATGGATGTCTTGGCGGGAGCAAAGAACTGTTCTCAACATTTGTAGATGAACCTTCACATTTACTTGCTACTCTCCGCAGATATCGCTTGGCAGGTAGTACAGGCAGACCCTTACAAGTTTCAAGATGTCTTTTCAAGTTCCTACAACTTCCAAACTGAGATTTACACTTTTCACACGTGAAAAGTGTGTTCTGATAACCTGTGTTCTGATAACAACCATCTCCATGCTGTCTGCAGTTGTTTATGTTAGAAAAGGTCTTCTTACAGTAGCGACACAAATAACTTACCTGAATATTTTCCATCGTCGAAGCTCTGGGACTGGAGCACGCCGAGCCTACGGCCTAGGGCAACATCCGCCAGGTTCCACATGCGGAGATATGGGTGTGACCTGGCCGGGAATTGAAACCCAAATTCCCTTGGCGAGAGGTCGGTGTACTAGCCATGCAAGCTTCATGCTAGAGGTGATAAGCCAGCCAGAGTTGCAGTAAGGTTTGCGCCCGACCCATCACCGGCCCTAACTCCCAGCCAACCTTGTAGAGCAACCCTATAGTCCATTCATTCACGGTTACTTCCAACTTTTCTGAAGCCAGGTTCCACTTTCAGGCTATTCCTCCGCCTTCTGCAAGCACCTTAACTAAGTGTAGGAAATTACATCAATGGGACGATACACCGGATTCGTATGCACTCAGTTCAATAAAGCTCTTCTTCGACCTCGGTAATAGAGTGTATTTTTTCGGAATAGCGCGAGGCCCTAGGCGAACACCTTGATCGGGGCGATGCTTAAGGACATCTTTGCCCTGCGGATGAAAAATGTTTGAGTGATTGAGGGAGGGGGGAGGAGCACATTCTCGATAGCAGGGCGGGCGAGGCCGCTGTGTGGACGCACCACTTGACTTCACTCTGCTGACATTTTCTCCTGCTGACACGCTGCCCCCCTCCTCACTGTCGCCCTGCTTGACATTTCGCTCCGGCCAATTTGCTGCAATTGACCCCCGGACCTGGCCTGCGGCCACAGCGCATGGAAAGCCTGCTGTTTGTAGATAGGGAAGGGGAGCGAACAGTAATGGTGAGCCGGGGAAATAAGCGAAGTCCTCCCGAAGGTGTCCTGTCCCTGGCGGAGGCAACTGTAAATCTAGACTGCACCAACGATGATGGGGCATAGATTAAAGATGAGGTAGACCGATTTCGCTGGCTGCGCACAACCAGTCTCTGTGTCCCAACATTGAACTGCTTTTCTGCCGATACGGCTAGCAAAAACAGCATGGATTGGATTTGAGGTTAGAACATAGTTTAGTAAACAAGAGCTTTGAGATGTTTGTGTACTTCCTCTGACCAATTTTAAATTGAGATATTAACATAAGCTCTTATCATTGTTGATCACGTGACTTTGACAGTTGTGTTCCTTTGGAGTAAGGNTAAATTGAGATATTAACATAAGCTCTTATCATTGTTGATCACGTGACTTTGACAGTTGTGTTCCTTTGGAGTAAGGCAATGTTGGGTACATGCGAATAATATGTCTACCTCACCTTTAGTCTATGGGCTGGAGTTTTTAGACTATAAATGGTTATACGAACACTTTTTAACGACCTCCCAACGGGCACTTACTACTAATAAATATATTTGATTGAAGCCACAGACTTTAACTTTTGAGAGTAGTGAAATATATACACTGTGTTTATTAGTCATATGGCAATGTTTATATAAACAAGTGTCGGATAGACAGTAATTGGCTAAAAGGAAAAATTTTCCAGGACCTTAGAAAGTGCTTAATTTACCGTGAATATCCTATAGCTAGAAGGATGGAGGTGGGACACCGATGGGTAGCGGCTTGATGTCGTCAGGCCGCACTGCACTGTGTAAACCATAGACTCCTCTAATCGGGCCTGAAAACTACTCACACAAACATGCCACTATCGAAAGTGCCTCGCAGAATTCTGTCATGGGAAAATTGATGCTATTCCCCACCTGTGGGGTACTAGGGTCCACGGTTAATGTTAGATGGCACAGACTGTAAGGTGCCTTGAAGGTTGGGGGTATATCAAACAATTACTTAGTCGCATTTTGGGTTTTAACATATTTATTTGCCCGGGAATTTATTCATACATTCCTGGAACTTTTCCGGGAGTTTATACATACTTTCCTGGCACCTTGTGCCAAGAATTCCCTCATACTTTAATGCCTTGCGAGTTCTTGGTCTGGAGGGCTGATTACAATGTTCTGGCTACGTTTCCGATGCTGTGGGGGCATTACGTGACAGGACACGTCCCTGAGTGACGATGTTGTTACTATCTGTACTTGTTGCGGGGTAGTGGTTCCGGCAGTTGAGGTCTGGTGAGTTTTATGGCCCGGATACGTTCCGGCAGTAGGTGAGATCTGGTGAGTTGGATGGCCCCTGTTACAGGCCCTCTTGGGTTGGCTTGTTGCACTCAGCTGACATCCTTTCGACATGGCGCTCCTCGATGGAGCTCACCACTCTCTCCCATTCGCGGCCTAGAGTTGTAATTGACTGAATACTTCCCTACCACGTCCCGGCAAGGTGACCCTTGGTGGGTCCCCACCCCGGCCTCTGCATTCTTGGCGCCGGATTGCACTGGACTATTCCCACTCTCTCGACATGGCACTCCTCGTTGGAGCTCACCACTCGACTCCGCCTTCTCGGTGCGTTATTGTAACTGACTGACTGGTGACTGACTGACTTGACTGACTGACTCGCGTCCCGACACGATGAAACTACTCGTCCGACGTAACTCTGGTAACTGTTTAACTGATTCTGCCCTGCGCCCCGATATGGCTGACCCCTTAATGTTGTGATTCTCGCTCCGCTGACTTCCACGATCCGGCTCTCGATTCTGACTACCTGCGTGTCCCAGTGTGAAGGTACCGACTGACTGACTGATACGACTGACTCACTTGACTGGGGTCCGATCTCCCCGGCCTCGGTTTCTCTCGGTACGCACTCCTAACTGACTGGTTGACTTCACTGACGTAACTGATTCTCTCGGCGCGGAGTATCGCAGCCTCCGACTGCCCCGATATGACTGACTTCTCCCTTGTCTCGAAAAACTGCTTATATCCTCTATTGACTCCCTCCCTAAGTTCCTATATGTGTCGCCCTTGTTGGTTGGAGGGAGGAGTGGAGGAGGACGCAGCACAAAGCGTACTTCATACACACGCCATGGTTCTTGAAGGTTAATGGGGAAGGGGGTGTTGTGGGCCAGTTACCCCTGCCATATGCTGTCAGCTTATTCTCGGTGTGTGTTCCTTCAGCATGTGTTTTTGACATCGGGTGGAAATTTCCCAATTTCCCTACTATCTCGTAATTTCTCTGCATGTACAAATGTCACGGGGCTTGCTAGGGATGGTGGGGGAGGAGGCCCGTGTGCCGAAAGTGCTACCTCACCGTGGCTTGACCTCGGCATGCGTTAATGGGTAACACTTGTCGTCCGGAAGGCCGTACCGGTTTAAGCTGGTGGGAGGGGGGGATGAGGGTTGTGACAGCGCCGCTTCTAACACTTCCAATATGCGTNGACCTCGGCATGCGTTAATGGGTAACACTTGTCGTCCGGAAGGCCGTACCGGTTTAAGCTGGTGGGAGGGGGGGATGAGGGTTGTGACAGCGCCGCTTCTAACACTTCCAATATGCGTTATGCATCAAAATTTTCTGCTTAAAATGAACTTGGTAAATAGAAAACATAGGTCGTGGATCCATGATTGATTATAACACACTAAGGAAAACGGATGTTGGATTCCATAAGTTTATAGAGAGGTTAGGAATCACAGTGTTAAGTTTTTCGGGTACTTAAGAATTAGTCAAGAGTTTTTTGTTTTACTTTTGTCGAAAGTAAAAAAAAGAACAGTTTGCAGTNTTTCGGGTACTTAAGAATTAGTCAAGAGTTTTTTGTTTTACTTTTGTCGAAAGTAAAAAAAAGAACAGTTTGCAGTATGCTTGACAACAAATTACAGGGAAACGACATCTGCTGAGAAGCACCTTGTAATTACATGCAAGAATTTGTCGTATATTGTTTCTGTTTATTGTAACAATCGTAAACAGCAATAAAAGGAAAATAGTAAACAAATAGGTATCCTGTTGCGATAATACTGATAAANTATTGTAACAATCGTAAACAGCAATAAAAGGAAAATAGTAAACAAATAGGTATCCTGTTGCGATAATACTGATAAAATTATTATTATCCCCTGGTAAATTACGACACAAACGGTATTCAATGAAGGAATGACCAAAATTATTTCTCCGTGTGATATTAAATTTTCAGTCGGCTACGCATAAAATAGTCAGTAACAAGTTAAAATGTGAAATAATGTAATTTCCAGCACAATTTTCAAATTTAAGGAACAGTTAAACGTTTTGTTACTAATTGTTTGTACGCATTTTGTATTGAAGGTAATAAAATTGGGTACCAATGTCTTTGGTTTTTGTTTTATCTGCGTCCTAATCATAAATAATTTTTAATGGTTGTAAATATGTGCCAAACTACACAGTATAGCGGTATCATGAAGGCAGTAAATAATGCATTGTTAAGATCCGCATGTGATACATCATGACAGTGCACATTAATACACAATAACGCGTGTGCTTAGTGTTTTTATATTTTAACCTTACATAATAACTAGAAACGATTATTTATCGCGGAAAACGTTCATTGTTTGCTAGGATTCAACGTACTGTACACGTGATCGACAATTTTCTTTCCTTATTGGCCGTTGTGCATGTATGAAACTACTATCCCATTTAATTGAGCCAGTAAGGATTCTGATACTCTGAAGAAGAACATTCGTTATTGGACTGCAAACAACTGAGCTGAGTCAAAACCTTAATTATTCCCATCATAAAAGAATAAACTAGCTATTGTGTTATCAAAGACATGTTAACTCAAAATTTTTTTCGTGATTTTTCATTATCTCTAATAATAGCATGTCTCTGTTTTCACATGTGGAACTTTACAAGGCATTATTGACTGCCTTCATGATAGCATTATACTGTGTAGTTTAGCGGTGTCCCACGCACGATCATGCGTTAGATTCATGAGTCTGCTGAAACCAAACGGTCGGCTATAATATAAAATGACCCGCATATTGTTCGTCTCCTTTTTCACTTTACTACGGAAGTCTGGTGTTACAGTCCGCCATTCTTTTACACTGTGTATAACAGTGAGAACTTTATAATTTACTGAAATCAGTTTGCAGCCTCGCTCGAGTAGCATCTATGGTTGTCGCCCGTTTCCAGAACATTAATGTTTTTTGTAAGGTAACCACGGCGGGAATCGTTGGGTGCTGTCCAACTGGCAACATTCCAACGGCGAACGCACTCTTCATTGTACGAACATTATAATTTGGCCAATTTTTTTTTCAAAACCTGGCGTCCATGGTCACTCTGATATTGGCAGACAAGCTAACATTGCGTCACCGACAGGTTTTTCTGCCGCCAACGCAGAAGTCCTCGCAAGATCTCACAGATAACAGCCGTCAGCAGGTTCACATGTTCTGATGTTGCCCCCTGAAACTCGTCAGCCTTCGTGATGGAGTTGGCGGCAGAGCCTGAATTTTAAGTGTGCGCTGGTTCTCCGTACTCGACGGGCCGCGGTGGTGTAGTGGTCGCCTCCCACCAAGGCNGCCTGAATTTTAAGTGTGCGCTGGTTCTCCGTACTCGACGGGCCGCGGTGGTGTAGTGGTCGCCTCCCACCAAGGGGAACCAGGTTCGATTCACGTTTCTCATGTGGAGAACCTGGTGGACGTTGCCGTTGGCCGGCAGGTTTTCTCGGGGCACTCCCGTTTCCCCCACTCTTGCATTCCGACTGTTGTGCCATCTTCGCCTCATTTTACCCTCGCCGGTACTCAAGACCTCGCTNGCCTGAATTTTAAGTGTGCGCTGGTTCTCCGTACTCGACGGGCCGCGGTGGTGTAGTGGTCGCCTCCCACCAAGGCGAACCAGGTTCGATTCACGTTTCTCATGTGGAGAACCTGGTGGACGTTGCCGTTGGCCGGCAGGTTTTCTCGGGGCACTCCCTTTTCCCCCACTCTTGCATTCCGACTGTTGTGCCATCTTCGCCTCATTTTACCCTCGCCGGTACTCAAGACCTCGCTNTTTCCCCCACTCTTGCATTCCGACTGTTGTGCCATCTTCGCCTCATTTTACCCTCGCCGGTACTCAAGACCTCGCTGTAAGCATTCCGCCTGGTTGCAGGTATTTTGTGAGTTAGATGCCTCGAAACGCATGAGCTTTAAGGCTGACTCATGCCCACTCAGAAATTGCCTCATCGCCTCTACGCGCAAAGCACTCTACCTGGCATGCAGTATTTCCGCCGGCAAATCGCCAGAAAGTGACTTTAAGCGGTGACGCTTTATATTAACAGCACGTTAATAAAGATATAAGTATAATGAATTTCTCAAGATAACACTGATAGGAAAATCTAGCGTCTAAAACGGATTCTGAGACCGCTCTATTCAGCCATTTTTACGTCTGATAAAATAATCCTTGAAGGTGAAATGAGAACTTGAAACTTGTCTTTGGGCACGAAACATTACTTTGTTTTTTGTGTTTTAGACACCACTACAAAATATGCAACAATTTGTGTGCCATGTGTTTTCTACTAAGCATCTGCAACGCACTTAATGCGCCAGTCTCTTAAGTTCTTAAGCGCCGACCTAACCTCTCAACTCAACTCCGTTCTCGAATAAAATGTTTTTTTTTANGCCAGTCTCTTAAGTTCTTAAGCGCCGACCTAACCTCTCAACTCAACTCCGTTCTCGAATAAAATGTTTTTTTTTATGTTGAGCAGTTAACATGCTTGATTTGAATTCGAGAGTTCGTGGCCTCGATGCCAACCAATTGCTTTGCATGTGGTGTTTTTTTCCCCCTTCATTTTGTTCCTGTCTTCCTTCCTGTAAATTTTCGATGCAGTTCCATAATACGCGCCTCCCCATTTTATCTTCCCCGGGTTGCGTATATAAAGAGGAAGAATCGTTATTTGTTTTTCTTTAGTGTATAATTTAATTGATTCTTATATTTCTAAACAGTCCCAGAAGATAGGTGCAAAGGCAACTAACAGCAGCTTGCTTGCTACTTCAAGTTACCAGGTTTGAAACACATAGCGAAATAGCAAATGAGATTGCTGTGTGTGGTCGGCGTCAGAGCTCCCATTTGACGAATCCACCCCATTCCCTGTCCGTAGACATAATGAATAAAAAGACGATGGTTTATCGCGTGAAAAGTTTATTGTTCGCTAGAACTCAACGTACTGTAAACATCTCCAACAGTTTTCTTTCGTAATTGGCTGTCATGGATGTATGAAGCTGCTATCCCATTTAATTGGGCATATGAGGAATCTGATACTCTAAAGCAGAAAGTTTGTGTTTGGTCTGTAAATAACTAAGACAAGACAAAAACTGAATAATTCAATCATAAAATAATGAACTAGCTAGAGTGTTATCGAAGCTATGATGACTCAACAAATTTTAGCGAATTTCCAGTCTCTACAGCAACCCATTTTACTTTGATGGTTCATTTGTTTTGTTTTGAAGAGCAATTTGTAAAACCAAAACTGGATTTGTTTTCATGGCTTTGGCAACGCAGCATCGTGGACGTGAGGGTATCTGTTCCGCGGCGATAGAATAGGGTAGAGGACGTGTGCAAGT
Source organism: Clitarchus hookeri (assembly GCA_002778355.1). Taxonomy (NCBI): domain Eukaryota; kingdom Metazoa; phylum Arthropoda; class Insecta; order Phasmatodea; family Phasmatidae; genus Clitarchus; species Clitarchus hookeri. Next base: position 254,740 of record NQII01001371.1, read on the forward strand.
TGTACAGTAACGAATTTTAGTCCCATAATTGAAAATTTTTTGCTACCACAGCTGCCAAACTACGTGGTTTCATAACACGGTCGTAGCATCATGGCTGCACAAGGGGAAATTGTAA
>NQII01001371.1:254859-278205 GCA_002778355.1 Clitarchus hookeri
GGGGGGGGGGTGATCGCGCCTCCAAGTCTTTAGATTTTAAGAGTTTTCCCCCTAAGCATACAGTTATCGTGCCATTTACATTTACTTTGTTATTGTAGAGATTGTTCTTTGTATTTAAACAATTATCACTAATCACGCATATCAAAGAAATTCATAATTTAATTGAACTTATATGGGTAATTGATTGGTAGTTAAAATAACGTATAGTTTCTCGCGGTAGTTTGAAGTGAACAGCGTACTATTTTTTTTATATAATCAATATTTATTAACATCGAACATAAGCAAACGATAAACCAGGTTCCAAGCAATGTGTTTTATATAGTAAACGCAGAATGTAAAACGTAAGTAATTTTTGAAGTACGTAGTGTTACGTTAAATAGCGGGACCCAAACGTATAGCTTTGCTCCTGGCCTCCAAATCCCTCGTACTACCCCGACCACATTACGTACATATAGAANGGGACCCAAACGTATAGCTTTGCTCCTGGCCTCCAAATCCCTCGTACTACCCCGACCACATTACGTACATATAGAAAATACATACTTCGATTGCACGTATTCTGGGCGAGTTTTAATGGTGTCAGAATACATTCAGTTCAATGAAATACTTTTTTTTTTATAAAATAATATGTGGTTTGCGAACTCGGATATAGAGTATGTAGCCTACACGTCACTATTCGATCACATCATTTTGGCAATGAGTCATTGTGTGGCTGAGAATAAGAAAATGTGTTAACCCTGTCTTACAGTGTTTGATTTGTTTACGGAATCACCGTTGCCTCGTCGGCAGCGTTGGGTCACAGAAAAGGCGAAAACACAGAAGCGAATGGCGTTGCGGTGTAAGCATCTTCAGAGTGTTGATTGGCTGCTTGATGCTATGGGAACGAACTTCGTGTCTGATCGCCTAAAGCACAGCGATGGTTTGGCTGGCGTTTGACAAGTTCGTATCTTAACGTTGATAGACGGAAGAAGTTTCACTATATACCTAGATATCTTAATTATTCTAATTTGAATTGTAATAAAAGTAGTTGTGTGCGATTTTGTTGACCTAAGTACGCCGGCCTGTAGAATGATGGTTTTCGGTTACATAACTGGTGTAGGTATGACTATACCTTAATGCTCAACTGATCGGCCAATGACTTAGCACCTGGGACTGGGAAAGTATCGCCTGAAGTCAAGTTCTATCAAAAATTAATAATTGAAATGAAACGAAGTTACTTTTGGATCACGAGGTTATGGGTTTGATTCATTTGGGGTGTAAGTGTACATTTTTAGGTGTTTTGCTTAGTTACGTTTAGCATGAAAGGCGCATCCCTATATCTTACGGCATACGGTTACGTTAATAAGCCCTTTCTACTCTCGGCGAAAATGTTAAGGCTCGGCATCAGACATTATATATTACTTGTCTTATCCTGCATTACAGGCACTTAATCGTAAAATGTCGTAAATAGCGTAACATAAACTTTAAAATACCAATGCCTTCCTACATTTTTACGAATACCATAGTAAAAANCCAAAATGTCGTAAATAGCGTAACATAAACTTTAAAATACCAATGCCTTCCTACATTTTTACGAATACCATAGTAAAAATTAAGTACGAAAATATGGAACAACCGATAAAATGTAAATTTTCTAAACTCAAAAATTCTTAATAATTGTTTAGAAACTGAAATTATGACACGAAAACAAATAATTTCTGCATAAGAAGTTAAGGCAAGCCTTATGAGAAGCATTCGCGTCCAGAAGGATAACTACGGGATATCTACGCGTGCCTGTAAAGATCTGATCATTAGACTGGCTGTTGCAGTTTGTTTTCGTCGTATCCTTGTTTAACTAGACCACAGATAACTCGCCTGATCATAGACAAATGCCAGTTAGTGGCCCGCCGTGTTCTAGGTTGAACGGGTGCCTGTAACACGAGCGATAGTTATGAACCATTTTTACCTGTCCGTCTTTCCCAGTCCAGTATTTTATGGTTAAGGGTTTATTTTCAGCTGCACAATAGTTTTGAAATACATACTTCTCGTCGTACAGAACCCGCGGTTGGCCCAGTGCTCGCCTACCTCCGCGGCGCAGTTGGATGCGTGCCAGCTCACGGCGTTAGGGGTTCAGGGTTCGAGTCCCGGGTACAGCATGGGGGTGAATTTTTGTGTGTTGGTGGGAGTCACTGCATCATAAGAAATTTCACCTGAATTAAATCAGAAATGTCAACTGTCACGCAGTCTAGGGAGAAAAAAAACAACGTGGTTTAGATTCTGACCTCCCATCGCTAGGGTTCCTGGTTGGATCCCAGACCCCAGTGGAAGGAGGAGGGTGGTGGGTGGGATCTTTTCTGATTAAGATCTCATGTGGAGAGTATGGTGGGCACTGCCGTAATGTAGGGGTTTTCTATGAGTGTTTCCGTTTCCTCCTCCGTCGTTATTCCGCCACTGCTAATTTATAGGCAATCCATTTCTCTGGCTGGCCGGGAACAACAGGTTTCCCAGGGAAGTCGATTGCACTTAGCACAAGCCTCCTCTCATCGATGGGGGCAGGGGTTAAGAGTATAGGCTGTTAACGCTAAAGTTAGCACTTATGAGGCCCTAATTACTTTTTTCATTTCAGCCATTTTTTAGCCTTTAACCACATTTCTAAATAAATATTGCCATGTAAGTAATAAACACTGAGTGTGTATTCCACCGCACTCGGAAGTTAACGCCTAAGGCTAAAATAAAATATATTTACTGAGACCATTATTCCAAAAAAAATGGGCTTTCAAAAGTGCTCACTTTACCGCGAATAGCCTATACACGGGTGAAACAGCTTTTTATACCGCGAACTCCAGCCGCACACGCCAGCAAAATGGCGTCACTGGCCAGAAACACGCTGAGACTTCGTACGCTAGTCAGCGCCTGGTAACCTGCCCCCCCAGCCGGAAGGTCATCAGATAGGGGAACGTTCGCAGTATGCAGTAGTCAATCAGACACAAGGCCCGTTTACAGAACCTCGCGTGGCCAATCATATAGTGCGCACGCCGACATCAAAGAAACCGCCAAGCCATTTCGTCTCTATGTACTTTTCTACTCCGCGGAACAATCTTCCAGTCAGGCGATGGGAATGAAAAATTAAAGGAAATAAAAATGCCCGTAACCGGGCAAAATAGAGTTACGTGCTCCCAAGAGCAAACCAAAGGCCAAATGAAATCAAAAGGAGAGAAAAGATAAACAAAAGGAATCACACCGTAGCTTTACCCAGTTGGGGCAAAGGTAATAAAGCCAGCGTAGCTGGTCTGCGTCTGGCAACAGGGCCGCGGTGATGTAGTGGACTGACTAATCGCCTCTCACCTAGGCAAACCGGGTTCGGCAGGCGGGGTCGCTCCCGAATTTTCGCTTGTGGGAATCGTGCCGGATGATTCCGCTGGTCGGCGGGTTTTCTCGGGGATCTCCCGTTTTCCCCGCCCTTTCATTCCGGAGCTGCTCCATAACTGACTTCGTTTCACCCACATCGACTCTCAAGGTCTGTATGTTAAAGAGCCGCCCATATCTCTCCACTCCGGCTGGCAACGAAAATGAAATGCTTTGCAACAGAGAGTGTTGCGCTTCTGTAGGATGCGATGGTGCGTGTCTGCGCTGAAGCCGTGGGAAGAGCTAAGGTGCGACCTTGCCCCTGAGACCTCGGAAGGCCGCCCGCATTGCAGCTGTTAAATATCAATAGCCTAAATACATTCGTTAAGATATTACAGTAATCAGTTTTCATTCAAGCCAGTGTAATGTACATGCTAATACCTCTGTGTGCGTCGGTCGTGATTGATTTCCAGTATAGAAAACTGATGCAGTTAAAGTAATATTTGTTTCTTATAGATAACTTCCCCATTAATACATAAAAATACCGTGCATGACTTTAAATGCACTAAATAACGAGTAGTGCAGATATATTATACAAATGCAAATTAACAAGTAAATGCTTTTAGGGTTGTATATTAAATATTATACGGGAATCGTAGTAGTAATAATCCAGTATTGCATATTAATTAGCACACTAATTAATAACTCATTAATCACAAAAGTAGAAATCACGCGCTAGCTAGCCACCATATAGTTGCGAACTTGGTCGTTGCATGCAAGGAGCAGCGCGACCCAGTTCAAAGGAATTGCTGTGCCGACACTGTCCGCGGCGCGCTCAGCGTTTTAGAGCGACATGAGAGCCGACACGGTTACGCCACGGCGCCGCGTGTTGTGATGCGCTTTGTTTCAGCACATGTCTCTCTCTCTCTCTCCCCCCCCCCCTCTCTCTTCCTCCACACTCACATCCTCCTGTATATTCATACCTAGTTATAAGTTAAAATAATCCCCCAGCTCCTTGTATACCCATAAGTAGTCATAAGTTATGATAGTAAGTAAGTTATAATAATCCACTTAGTTCCGACTTAAAAATTTTTCTCACACATCCAATTCCATGTATACCCATTGGTAGTTATGCCATAAGTTAGAATAATTCCCCAAGCCCCGATTTCAAGATTTTGACGCACTTCCCACGAATACGAATACGGACACGGGTGGAAAGAATATCGTCGGAGCTAACCAGTTCTGTGATTAACCGGGGCTTTCGAATGTGCAGAAATGCGCGCCAGTCCTGAAGTGGATATGCAGACTGCTAAACCTGACGTGAGATGGAAGCTGGAGTGAGATGTGAAGGGTATTTTACGAAATGGGAATTATGCTAATGCTGACCCTTTTCTGCAAGCATCTGTCCCAGTAGAGTGTAGCCTTGCGCAGGAGGTCAACCTTACGTTTCGCGTGAGACGCGGAGCAATATTTGGGCCTCTGGTGGAGTAGTGACCCGACCAGAGAGGCCTGTGCTCTACTGGCCTGTAAAGAGTTTTAGGCAGTAGGGGCGCAATTTGGATATGTTTGTACTTTTGCTGTGGGTCCTTCTATGCAGCACAGTATCTTGGAGGCGTAACACGAGTGCACTTTCCATTTTCCGACCTCCTTAGGGTACGTCATGCGTGCAGTAATTTTCCATGTATCGTATAGTATTTATGTTGCTAGAGTATGATAATCCAGTGTGTTATTACATGTCATGTTACCAACTAATGTGACCCCCCCCCCCCNTGAATTTAAGAGTGTCAAAAGGTTACTTAAATATCACATGGTATTTATTTTTCCATCGCCGCGCACACAGACGGTAATAACAAAAAAATTAAATTAAAATTAAATTTCCATAATTTTTGTGGCAAGTTTCATCCCCTTTCTCAATAATTGAATAAACTATTAAGATACATTTTATTTAAATTTCGGATCCATGCAGTTTAATTTTGCAAACAAATCGAGAAAAAAAAAGGAACAGCTTGGCTAGAGAATAAACCACTTTTGGAATAAATTCAAAATTAGGCGTCATTTTAAAAGAAAACTTGGAAATTACTTACAGTCCCACAAAGAAAACCCAACTCAATAACCAAACATAATAAAACCTACATATAGTCCCACTATTACTATCTATAACTAGTATCAACTCTTNACCCAACTCAATAACCAAACATAATAAAACCTACATATAGTCCCACTATTACTATCTATAACTAGTATCAACTCTCACAAGGTTATACAATTTGCCAATGAATATTCCACTCAAACTGTTTTTGTAAGTTTCAGACGGCCGAAACACAACTGNACAAGGTTATACAATTTGCCAATGAATATTCCACTCAAACTGTTTTTGTAAGTTTCAGACGGCCGAAACACAACTGCAGCACCGAACTCGGTGACGTCATACGTCATAAGTATCTCCGGAGGTGGCGCTAGTAGCAGCGGCAGCTGCTACTAGCGCCGTCGTGACGTCACGCACAGCCTCAGCACTGCGTTTACAGCCATTCCGCAATAGCAGCGTTACCGTTTTAAACATTCCGTGAGACGTAAAGTTATTCAAACCAGGTAACCAGCGTTTCTACTACTACACACCTCACTTACACGTCATCCTGCAGGCAACACATAATGCATACATTTGCGCCCCAACAATTTGCAATAAGCAGCTCCCATAGAACTAATTCAGCATGCTTAGGCTTATTTTGAAAACACAATTTCCGCCAAGAAAAAATTAAACTGTTCTTACAACGTAAAAGAACATTCAAACTTACAATAACAAATATTAGCAAGATTTTTGCGCATAAAAATATGGATACATCCAATGTAACACACAACACTCTCATCAGATCCCTCCGCAGTCGAATTGAGATATTTTCTTCATAAAAAATAAATTATTCATTTAAAGTGCATTGAAGACTTTTGTGTCACTATTGTGGTAAAACTAGACAAAAACTCAAAAAGAAAACCATGAAAAGTACATTTATTAGAATTTTACAAATAAAAAACGAGAGTAGTTTTGTGATAAAAGAAAAATAAATTGTCTGCAGAAAACGAAACAAATATTTTGATATATCTACATTTACTGAATTCAATTGTTTACAAGTCAGATAAATATGAATATTAAAACTGCGTAAACCANTTTTGATATATCTACATTTACTGAATTCAATTGTTTACAAGTCAGATAAATATGAATATTAAAACGGCGTAAACCATACATCATAAAAAATCAAACTAATAAAAGAACCAGTTAATTAACAATATTACATCGTATATTTCCCCAAAATTTGTTCCTGATGTTTTAAAGAATTTAATTGTATTATAATTGAAACTGTACATTAAAGTTAAGTTATTCTTATGATGTATACCTTCCGTCCTTCCAAAATCAATTGATTTATAGGAAGATGCAACTGCACTCTTATACTGTTTACAAGTTTATTTTACTTAAAGTAATATAATAAAATACCTCCTATGTTTCAATTCCATTCCATCTATTTCCCTCCCATGCGAGCTCGCGTAGATGAAGATATATGAAGAGTAGATTTAAAACTGAACAAATCAATTAATCAATGTGATAATAATGTAAATGTCTTGAATGTATTATATGTGAATTCCCTTCCAGGTTCTCATAATAATGTTGTGTGCGTACATATTTTGTGACGGTGGGAGCACAGTTTTTAAATTACAATTTTACGTTCAGTTCCTTTTAATTTTAGTTAATTGTACATATATTAGGTTTCCAAACTCTTTTTTAAATTTAAGTTTTAGAGTAGCATTAAATGTAGACAGTCTACAAATTAAAATCTTAAAATTAATAGTCGGAGCCACAGAGACCTAAAAACATTTATTCGCACGTACAATTGAATGAAGCCTAGTGAAGAAAAAGGCTGAAGGTATCGCGAACCGTCCGCGGGGCGTCTGCCGCGTCCACGTTCAAGATTGCACAGCAAAGCACATCACTTAAATTCAAGGTNCGCGAACCGTCCGCGGGGCGTCTGCCGCGTCCACGTTCAAGATTGCACAGCAAAGCACATCACTTAAATTCAAGGCACGACTTCTATCTTGCCATTACCAACACCGTAGCGCACCACACATAACAGCCCACCTGCAAGAGCGAAGACGAAGGNCGCGAACCGTCCGCGGGGCGTCTGCCGCGTCCACGTTCAAGATTGCACAGCAAAGCACATCACTTAAATTCAAGGTACGACTTCTATCTTGCCATTACCAACACCGTAGCGCACCACACATAACAGCCCACCTGCAAGAGCGAAGATGAAGGNACGACTTCTATCTTGCCATTACCAACACCGTAGCGCACCACACATAACAGCCCACCTGCAAGAGCGAAGATGAAGGCAGTTTCCTAACCTAGTATTCCTTTGTAACCTTTACAACTCGTACCCACATATCCTACCGTATCGAAGAGGCTTCAACCCAGTCCGTATTCCCACTGTCAGCAGCCCGGAAGACCAACGAAGATGCCCAGAAAAAAAAAATTTAACTCTCCGAAATCCTTTTTGAGATGAGGACATCTCGTGTCGTTAAGATGGAGAGAGACGTTACCATAGCGTGAACATGCCTTAATTCGACGGCCTGCCTGAACACGCCATCACTTATGAGCGGTAATCAGGACAGCCAGTTGCCGCAATCGGGACTCGCATTGTCCAAACCCCGGTAAGCAGGAATCCCCTCTGCCAGCCAGGGAATGAGGCCATGTTGCGTTATGCGACGCCGATATGAGGACAATGCAGAGCAGCAGCAGGGGTGTTTCTCCATGTGGCGCCGGTGGAGATGGACGTCACAAGAAGCCTGCTGTGCCGACCGCCGTAACTCGTCATACTTCATCAGCCTTCGGATACTTGTCAAGGTGGGACTATTACAAAATATTAACGTGGCTCTCAGTACGGTAGTGGATGTAGTTAACTTAACAATGCTCCCCCGGCCATATTGTATTTTATGTACTCTCCAGAAGTATTATTATTTAGACATATTGTAACCTATAGCTTACGAGTATTTACCCCGCATGCTCTACCATCATAAGATTCCTTCAACCTTAAAAACAATTACGGTTTGACCACAATATAAACAAAATATAATAGTAAGTATTCAATGTTAAAGCGAATATAAAAATACGCACTGTTCGCAGTTGCAGGAGGCACGACTGCTAGTTCGTGAATGGGAGCGGTTGGCGTGATTTCATCTGCACGCCCACAGTTCACTCTCGGAGAGTGCTACATCGAAGCGATGGTATTGCGCAACGGCTCGCAAGCCAGCTTGTGCCTGTTGCCAACTTCTGTGCAGCATTAAGTCTTACCTTCGAGCATGTTACAAAATTCCTGCATGTAACTTTTTTATCCGTAAAATACTATTATTTCATGATTTTGCTCTTTTTCCATAACGCTAAATGGTTTTATTTCCCCGCCTATAACAATGCTCATATTTTCCATTTCCTTAATACAACGAACAAATTCTGTGAATTTCGTGGCTACGACTCAGCTGCAAATTTTCTCTTAGGTGAAATTTCAGGCATAACAATGCAGTACTTTAAAAACTGATAAAAGGAGTTATTCATATTTGGAGTATCGCTATGCATAATTATTTTAGTGGTGGTAATCGCGAAGATGAAGATCATGACCAACAGCAGATAATTAGGCAAGTCTACAGAATGTTTTTTAATTTTGTGTTCATAAGAAGACATGCATTAATTGATGCTGCTATGGCCTCACTATGGCCTCAGGGAAGTCAGATTACTGGTGATATTTGTACGTCACATGTTCCAGATGAAGATGCTGAATACCTTGAAGGGAATAAAATATTGCTTCCAATTTACCTTCAGACCTCTCAAACCTCCCAAATGCATGTGAGTTAATTTTAAACCCAAACCTGTATAACTAGATCATTATGTTGGATTGTGATTTTCTTGATATGTGCTTTTGGCTGTAATATTAATTCCTACTTATAAAGTTTTCCTGCCCATGAAATTGTATTTTACTGACTCCGTGAAAAAATTTATTGCAAGATTCTTCTGTATACCTACCTAGAAATGTATTTGGCTATTGCTTACTAAACTGTGTTGTAAAGCCAGGATCACCATCATTTTATTCATGTAGGACAGTTGGTCGGAGTTGTTCAGTGTAATCGTGTATGAAATTGTTTCGGACAACTTCCTGGTCTGTTTTAAAATAGCGGCAGTGCTGTGCTTCAATATCGAGGCGTTTATGCCTACCTTCATTAATTTTTCACACCAAGTGTGTTTTTTTACATCGGTTTTTTACTTCGCCATGTTACTCGTTTTGAATGGAATGACTAAAAACAAAATATTTAAAAAACTATAATTTTGTGTAAAATATTTCATTAGAGTTTATAGAACTCTGTTACAATTCACACAAGGGAAAATCGGGGGCTGAGTGAGTACACGTGAGGTAAAAGATAAATATGCCACAAGTACCTATACGTAAATTTAATACAGCCTACAAATTTACATACAGTACATAACATTAAAATAGGTACACGGATTATTAAGTNGATAAATATACCACAAGTACCTATACGTAAATTTAATACAGCCTACAAATTTACATACAGTACATAACATTAAAATAGGTACACGGATTATTAAGTGTGCCTCCTCATATTTCAGACAGCCAAAACACTGTTCCATTGCTTCCTTGAAAATTGAAAAAAAATGCTACTTGGATATCCCCACATTCAAGTACATATTTGAAAAAATATACATGATAAACAGCATATATGTATACATATCTAAAACAACATATGCAAGTATACTCATAATAATTACCAACAATAAACGTGCACATTTGGTAAGAGTTCGATAATAACTTCAGCATCACTAAAGGTATACCAGTATTAAATTAGCACACTATGGTAAAGCCTCAACACAATTTACTGCCACTAAAAGTTTTTACCAATATTAAACTTGCACACGAGGATAAGATGTTTAAACTCGTGTAATTACTAACATCCAAAACTTTTCTCCTTTCATTCTACGTGTATTCATGCTCCAAATATTCTCGTTATGAATAATTGTATCAAACTAGACTTAGACAAGATCCAAAATATGCAGGGTATACTAATAGTCGTAAACCAAATCATCAACCACTTGGTAAAAACACAACCTAGCTCCATTATACCAAGTGGGAAACGAGTAAATATCCTCTATTAATCTATTAAGCTATTTACATCAAAAGTAACGCCATTAAAAATAGTAATAATAAGATACATACCATCAGTATTCCCTGCTACAAAAATAAACACGTCAAGAAAAATCCTAACTGAAACTGAACTCTGTCAGTGTCCCTGTTGACACATTTTCTCAGATTAACTCGTGGAAAACAATTACATTCTCATTACATTTAATAACTGCCTATAGTGCAGGTGCAACAATCGGTGTGACGAGACAGTAGTTATAAAAGGGGCATTCGAACACAGGTTCATGACAGGGAGGAAGGGAGGAGGAATGCAAGAGCAGCAGAATGCATTTGCAGGAGAAGAAATGCATCAGCAGGAGGTCGGCCATGTTGGTGGCCATTTTGNATGCAAGAGCAGCAGAATGCATTTGCAGGAGAAGAAATGCATCAGCAGGAGGTCGGCCATGTTGGTGGCCATTTTGGCAGCCAGTTGGCGGCAATTTTGCCATCCAGTACATTATAGAACATTCGATTCCATGGCGGCCATTTTGCTAGCCAGTAAATTAAAACTCATATTAAAAAAATTTAAATAATGTATTGGATGAGGCAGGGAATAACATGGTGGCCATTTTGCCAACCAGTACAAGTTGGCGGCCATTTTGCTTGCCAGTAAATTAAAACTTATGTAAAAAATATATTAAAAATTATAGGTAGCCATATTGGATGAGGCATGAAATAACATGGCGGCCATTTTGCCTACCAGTACAATTTGGCGGCCATGTTGCCAGCCAGTAAATTAAAACTTATGTAAAAAAATTATGAAATTTTTTTTTAATAATCGGCGACCATGTGTGCAGTAAGTACAAGTTGGTGGCCATTTTGTCAGTTAGTACAAGTTGTTTTTAATAGTAGTATCCATTTTGTCAGCCAGTAATTAAATAGTTATGTAAAAATTTATGTAAAAAATTTATTAAAAATTTTTAAAAATTATCGGTGACCATGTTTGCAGTAAATACAAGTTGGCGGCCATTTTGTCAACCAGTANATGCAAGAGCAGCAGAATGCATTTGCAGGAGAAGAAATGCATCAGCAGGAGGTCGGCCATGTTGGTGGCCATTTTTGCAGCCAGTTGGCGGCAATTTTGCCATCCAGTACATTCTAGAACATTCGATTCCATGGCGGCCATTTTGCTAGCCAGTAAATTAAAACTCATATTAAAAAAAATTAAATAATGTATTGGATGAGGCATGCAATACCATGGTGGCCATTTTGCCAACCAGTACAAGTTGGCGGCCATTTTGCTTGCCAGTAAATTAAAACTTATGTAAAAAATATATTAAAAATTATAGGTAGCCATATTGGATGAGGCATGAAATAACATGGTGGCCATTTTGCCTACCAGTACAATTTGGCGGCCATTTTGCCAGCCAGTAAATTAAAACTTATGTAAAAAAATTATGAAATTTTTTTTAATAATCGGCGACCATGTGTGCAGTAAGTACAAGTTGGTGGCCATTTTGTCAGTTAGTACAAGTTGTTTTTAATAGTAGTATCCATTTTGTCAGACAGTAATAAAATAGTTATGTAAAAAGTTATGTAAAAAATGTATTAAAAATTTTTAAAAATTATCGGTGACCATGTTTGCAGTAAATACAAGTTGGCGGCCATTTTGTCAACCAGTANTATTAAAAATTTTTAAAAATTATCGGTGACCATGTTTGCAGTAAATACAAGTTGGCGGCCATTTTGTCAACCAGTAAATTAAAAAAAGTGTGTGTAATATAAGTATACATTTTTTTGAATTATCGGCGGCCATATTGGATCGTGCCACCCCTCCGTAACGGCGGCCATGTTGACGTCACCACCTCAGCAGGAGCACCAGCAGCAGTGGCCATGTTTGTTTGCAGTCAGTACAAGTTGGCAGCTATTTTTTTTGCCATTCAGTGTCACCCCTCCGACGTGACCCCTCCGTAGCGGCAGCCATGTTGCCACCACCACCCCTCTAGCCATTAAATCGTGCAAGGCTGCGCACATTGAAGTGTTTTTTAAAAAAAGTACTTGATTAGCAGCATAATTAATGGAAAAGTATTAAAAAATTAATATGTTGTGTTAGTTTCTTATGTGTTGAAGATGAATATATATTCGAAATTAAAATTCTTTCAATTATTTCAGCCAAGGTATGTTGTTGTTGTGTTAGTTTCTTATGTGTTGCAGATGAATATATATTCCACATTATATTGAATTTAACTCAACACAGTATTTAAGAAAAAAAGGATTGTTTTTAATAAAAAAATAAAAAGCATGACACAGGCTTATTTGCGCCTTTTATTAAACGAAATACACATTGTATTTCGCAGTAAACAATATAAACATGCAAACGAACCCTGTCCTCCCATTTACCATCTGCGTGGCATAACCATGCAGACGGACCCCGGACTTGGAACCGGCAGTACGCTATTCCTGCAACACTATCAATACATATATAAATATATATATTGGTAACATAATAGATATAGCGAACAGGCAGGTTGCGGAGCAGCAAGGGGGAAAACAATGAAGCGATTGCTTCGTCAACAGGAAAAAAAACATATACAGACGGGACACTACAGTATGATAGCGACGACACGGGTGTGATGCCAACACACACAGTGCGATGGAGGGTGCGGAGAACAGTCAAATAACACTATTACATTAGTANGACACGGGTGTGATGCCAACACACACAGTGCGATGGAGGGTGCGGAGAACAGTCAAATAACACTATTACATTAGTATGAGTAGTACGAGTGGAAACAATACACATGAAAAAGTAGAATGCTATAATCTAGCACATAAGCTTGACAAGCGTTTTGCAGACGACGACGGTGACTCTACACAGATGAATACAGAGGGAGGTAATTGAAACATGCAAAAGCAAGATAGTTAATATGCAGTGAAAAAGTACAGCTAGTAGCATTTGTGGAAAAAAAAAAAAAGGGAATGCATGAATGGTTTACCTGGCAAGACTACTACTTGCGTGTGCTCCAGTGTACCGCAGTAAAAAAAACATGTACAGGACGTGATGTTAAAATGCAATGCAAGACTTCTTGCATGCTACCACCCAGTATACCTGACAAGTCGAAGATTGCAAGGCTTGCATGAGCTATAGTACACTGAATCAGACTGCGCGGGCCAATGTTTGTATACCTGACAAGCCCCCCAGGCTTGCATGTGCTCCGGTATACTGCAGAAATAAAAACTGATAATCTACCTGACAATGTTAGGAACCTGCCTCTTGAACGAGCTACAGTAGACTATCAGCCAGCATACCTGGCAAGCCTGCAACACACTTGCATGTGCTACAGCATGCTTATCGAGAAATATGACTACCAAAACCCTCGGCCATGCACCTGACAGGCGGAATACGAATACGTCTGTACGTGCTACAGTACATGCCGGGAGAATAAGCACTCTCTCTGCCAACACAGAGCTGTTTTTCGTATTAGGCCTGATAGCCATAGGGGACGGTATGTATGCCATCATCCAGGACTTTCCGCTTATCGTCCATCCACGAAAGAGCCAGTTTGGAGGATTGCTCTGTATATACTGTGTGATGGTACGACCTAATACCTGCGACCTGTATTCTCATGTTGCACTGGGCCGAAAGGATGCGCCGATAATCGTCGAACGTTATCGTCTTGGAAACTACGCACCCTTGTATCCCCTTTGCACGCTTCACTACCGTATTCAGGCATCGGTATGCATACAGTTTCACCCTTAACCCTACAAACTCAACCATTTTGTCACCCGCACATTCATCCTTGAACTTCCGAATCACCTTAGAATTGGTAGGTGAGTAACAAAGATGAGTGGGTGGGTAGCCGCTGGTGTCGAACTGCGACATGAGTGTAGGGTTAATGGCGAGTTCACTGTAGAAGTCAGGGCTGGCAATCTTCATTACAAAGCTATCAGTATTCATGTGAAGGAGGTTTACCCTGCCCCCATACTGTGCTCGTAGTAAAACTTGTACATAAGTGTCTTTGACAGGTCGAGTACGGCAAACCCAGCGTATATGGGCTTGTCAAACACAATGCTCTCTTGGCATAATTTGACTAGACTCAATGACTCATCGTAAATAGTCCTACATGTAAATGCAGGTTTTGCGATGAGTTTCTTCGCCCGAACTTCCCTACACACGAGTTCCATACGCTGTCGTTTGCGCTTATTTTCCATAAGTTTACCGTACGTTGCGTTATTCATTAACTTGTAAAAGTCCTTCTCGAAAGCGTTCGTGGCAGCCTGACATTTCTCTGTGTTGAGATCAATATAGGGCTTAAACCACAGCTTCTGCAGGAATTGAAGGACTCTGTGAACAGCCTTCAGCCGTAACCCATGACCCAATGCTTGCTTCAAAGTAACGTAATGCACGATATAGTGAAGCTTGCTCTCCAGTGTCGTCATGAGTTTCGTTTGTTTGGACCCCGGGGGACACTCGTTCACTGGCAAGAATGGGAGATCCATATGCGCTTCGTGAAGAGAGCAAGGGTATTCTACGTCTACCTCCAGTATGTAGCCGACATATCCATCGTCCGGCACGCTCATTACATCGATGTTCGTGTCGGTCCATTCAAAACCTGCATACGGTAATGGCAAGGACATCGCCCAACCGTATAAGTTATTAGCATCTACATACTGCAGGTAGGTAGATGGTTTGTCGGCATCATATGTGTCTGGTATANCCGACATATCCGTCGTCCGGCACGCTCATCACATCGATGCTCGTGGCGGTCCATTCAAAACCTGCATATGGTAATGGTAAGGACATTGCCCAACCGTAGAGATTATTAGCATCTACATACTGCAGGTAGGTAGATGGTTTGTCGGCATCATATGTGTCTGGTATATGCCTGTTATTGGCAACTGCGTGCCGCTTAACACATTGAGCCACCCCTCCCCGGATGCCAGCCTCAATAAACAGGTGCATGTCATAGTCGCAGAGCAAATCTAATTCCACCTGTGAATTGCGCAACATTGCCTCAAACGAGAACCCGGGAGCACTAACATAGCGCTCACAGTCGAAACTATACGTGCGTAGAAAGAGCCTCCGGAAATTCTCGAAGACGTCGCACAGAATCAGCACGTCCATCTTCAAGTAGAGCTCAGAATAGTCCCGGAGGGTACGACATCCGAACACAGACCAGACGGTTTGTGCGTGCTGGTAGTCCTCGGCACTGACATTCCCTCCAGTAAGCCTATTGTAGAATGACTCTATAGCTGGTAATTGAGGTTCTGTGAGCTTCTCCCACGAGCTAACATAGTCGTAGGGGAAGATTCCTTTCCGGGTTACCAGCTGTAGCTCGCGCTCTACCGTGAAGAACGAGACGTTGTGTGTGGAATTCACCAAACGGCAGATTCTTAGCGAGAGTTGCCAGACTGGCAGACATGAACCTATATGTATCAATAAATTGTATAGTGAACTTGTCGCCCAAACTCTTACTGAAGGTGATGAGTTTCTCTTCGCTATGCGGAATAATAAATATGTCCTGGGTATCATTTCCTAGCTGCTTAATTATGAAATTGGCATCATACGTTAGGTTATGGAAGAGTATCGGCAGTCTCTGGGGTCGGCGACGAAGCTTGTTGCAGTTATTACACGATGCCCCAATAAAACTACCAGTAAAATGGTCATGGTCATGCACCTTATGATTTTTGTCGGTGAACATGCCAGAACAGTGGCAGCAGGTAGTGGCTAAAGCATAGTCAGCCTGTTCCACATGCGTTAGTGGACGCATCGGTTCAGACTTGCTATATATATCTTTAACCAGGTGTCCTATCCTAACCACCTCTTCCATAAAGTGTTTCGACGCAACTTCGCCCGTGTAAACAGTTACACGCGAGGGTAGGCTGGTTGTCTTATAGGCGAGGATAATCGAATTATCGACCTGAACGTATATGCCATATGAATAGGGCTCATGTTTTTGGTACCTATATGTGTAGGATGCATCAGGGTTCGGCTGACATGTTTGTACAGGCACAAGGATGGCCTCGAAGTCCGCATACACTACAAAAGGCACCTTGTCGCCATTCTGGTAATTTTTGAATTTGAGCACAGGCGGCCTGCCGCACCTGTCCAGCTGTGGCATGTCTGCACAAACAGCAGTATGGGTATTGCAGTACCTCCTATGCTTAGCCAGAGTTTCGGCACCCGTCAACCCTCGAACACTAGGTCGATTATCGTATGTTTTCAAACAACGTTTACAGACATTAACACTACCATGATGTGCCGTCACCTGGGAGCGTACCATCCCCGAGAAATGCGAGTTGTAGCAATAATGCGAGTTCTGGTCCTCCTCCTCCGCTGTGATGAGAAGCAGCAAATCAAAGTGTTGGGCCAGTTCTACATCTGTCACCTGTATTGGCACGATTCTCGTATTCTTCTCAAGTGTGTATATGTTAATACTAACACCCGGATTGGCTTTCGCAAAAGCTGGTATTTGCGAATCTGATACTGGTGTCACGTCTACGATAAAACTACGTTTAGTATGAAATATTATAACAGTTCACAGACGTACACAGACGACGCCAGACGAGCTTAACCCGCTCTTCGTTGTTCATAGGTTGTTACCGTTACAACAGTTATAATTACTATAGTGTGAGGCAATGAAGTACATGCATTTCTGGAATATTGAATAACTACGCTTTATATTTTGGAAGTGTTTAATTTTCTTATTAGTTATTAGTTACGTGCTAGTACAGCAAGTTTCGTTGAAGTTCCGTCGTGTAAATTACAAAGTTAATGGCAATATTTCACAACTTTCTGCTTCGTGACACCATTCTTTTCGGAGATTTATATATTTCTTAAAATAAAGTAGTATTTAGGTAAGTATTTTATATTAGGAAACTATAACCAATGCCGTTTCGAGTTTATTTTTCCATTAAAAATTCTTTCCGCCGCTGCACACGTACATGATAAAGCCGAGCTATTGATCGCCCTTCCATGGGTTACGAAATCCATCACTAGATGTTAGTCACTCTACTTTGCGCCTCCCATACGTTGATTGAAACGGAAGGGAATGAACGTGGGTTTGGAGACAATGATTTGCTTGGGCAAAACACTTAGCTTTACTCGCCTCGCGAATCACTGCTCAGGGTGTCGGCGGAGAAGTAACGCTAAAAAGTAGTCTCTCTCTCTCTCTCTCTCTCTCTCTCTCTCTTGCTCTCTCTGGTCTGAGTATCCGTACGGAGAAGTTTAACAGTCACCTCACAGCGAGGGCGCCACGCGATGAGACCCACTATCGTATTCGCGCACCCAGAGGGCGTTCTCCGAAACTACGAGCAACAGAACAGGAACTACCAGAAGCCCAGTAACACGTCTAAAAAAAAAATATAAAGATGACTGCCTTGCTGCGAACCGGAAAACTTAGACAGTATTTTCTAGCAAGGGGCTGCTACCGTAAAGTGTTTCCGTTCAGAAGACAGTTAACAAGACTTATTGGGGCATNGTCCGCATACACTACAAAAGGCACCTTGTCGCCATTCTGGTAATTTTTGAATTTGAGCACAGGCGGCCTGCCGCAACTGTCCAGCTGTGGCATGTCTGCACAAACAGCAGTATGGGTATTGCAGTACCTCCTATGCTTAGCCAGAGTTTCGGCACCCGTCAACCCTCGAACACTAGGTCGATTATCGTATGTTTTCAAACAACGTTTACATACATTAACACTACCATGATGTGCCGTCACCTGGGAGCGTACCATCCCCGAGAAATGCGAGTTGTAGCAATAATGCGAGTTCTGGTCCTCCTCCTCCGCTGTGATGAGAAGCAGCAAATCAAAGTGTTGGGCCAGTTCTACATCTGTCACCTGTATTGGCACGATTTTCGTATTCTTCTCAAGTGTGTATATGTTAATACTAACACCCGGATTGGCTTTCGCAAAAGCTGGTATTTGCGAATGTGATACTGGTGTCACGTCTACGATAAAACTACGTTTAGTATGAAATATGATAACAGTTCACAGACGTACACAGACGACGCCAGACGAGCTTAACCCGCTCTTCGTTGTTCATAGGTTGTCACCGCGACAACAGTTATAATTACTATAGTGTGAAGTACATGCATTTCTGGAATATTGAATAACTACGCTTTATATTTTGGAAGAGTTTAATTTTCTTATTAGTTATTAGTTACGTGCTAGTACAGCAAGTTTCGTTGAAGTTCCGTCGTGTAAATTACAAAGTTAATGGCAATATTTCACAACTTTCTGCTTCGTGACACCATTCTTTTCGGAGATTTATATATTTGTTAAAATAAAGTAGTATTTAGGTAAGTATTTTATATTAGGAAACTATAACCAATGCCGTTTCGAGTTTATTTTTCCATAAAAAATTCTTTCCGCCGCTGCACACGTACATGATAAAGCCGAGCTATTGATCGCCCTTCCATGGGTTACGAAATCCATCACTAGATGTTAGTCACTCTACTTTGCGCCTCCCATACGTTGATTGAAACGGAAGGGAATGAACGTGGGTTTGGAGACAATGATTTGCTTGGGCAAAACACTTAGCTTTACTCGCCTCGCGAATCACTGCTCAGGGTGTCGGCGGAGAAGTAACGCTAAAAAGTAGTCTCTCTCTCTCTCTCTCTCTCTCTCTCTCTCTTGCTCTCTCTGGTCTGAGTGTCCGTACGGAGAAGTTTAACAGTCACCTCACAGCGAGGGCGCCACGCGATGAGACCCACTACCGTATTCGCGCCCAGAGGGCGTTCTCCGAAACTACGAGCAACAGAACAGGAACTACCAGAAGCCCAGTAACACGTCTAAAAAAAAAATATAAAGATGACTGCCTTGCTGCGAACCGGAAAACTTAGGCAGTATTTTCTAGCAAGGGGCTGCTACCGTAAAGTGTTTCCGTTCAGAAGACAGTTAACAAGACTTATTGGGGCATGGTAGCCAGAAAATAATATTATCACAGGCTCAACACATCCATTACGCTCTAAAAGCAAAAACATAAATAAATCGTAGTTTCACATTCGAACGTCCTCTGCATCTTGCTAGATGCATGTACCAACGAAGCCACTTTGCTTGTAGTAAAGCAGTTTATCTGATCACAACAGCCACCAGATTGTGACGTCATGCCAATTTTCTTACATTCCAACCTCTTCAGTTTTGCCACTGATATATGTGCAGTATACTTCGGTCATTTTTATCAAGTCAGAAATTATAATATGAAGTTGAAATCCTTGGCCGACTTCCTAAGAATGTGAATAAAAATACTAACCTAATTGGAAAAAAAGGAGGGGGGTTTCTAGGTTTGAATACAAGTAATACATGTAATTACAGTTGCTGTGGGTTAAGTTGTTTAATCTTTTTTAGTCACATGCCTGTTAATTATCGATGTCATTGATGAGCAACAAATAAAAACCCTTTTTTTTTCCTGTGAAAGAGACATAATTGCTATGCCCCATTTTACTTTTATACAATACAGCGAGCAATTAAAACATTGATTTAGCTTAGTCACAATGTTTGTTTTGTTTGAGCATTTATAGTGGTCAAATTTTGGTTGAGGATGATAAGATATATGACTCCAGTTTTGTACAAGGTTCCGGGTTCGAATGCTGGGTAAGCTGCTGTTTTGTTTGNCACGAAAATTTAGTCAGTGACCTTTGAGGATGATAAGATATATGACTCCAGTTTTGTACAAGGTTCCGGGTTCGAATGCTGGGTAAGCTGCTGTTTTGTTTGTAGCTCTAGTGCAGCATTTGCGTCCCGATAAGACTGTCAGCATAAAGTGGAGGCGTCGGTATTTCAAATGGCCATGTACCTNCTTTGTAGCTCTAGATATATCTAGTGCAGCATTTGCGTCCCGATAAGACTGTCAGCATAAAGTGGAGGCGTCGGTATTTCAAATGGCCATGTACCTGGAGGAACCTAAAAACCGACGATTGTGACATTCCAATATATGTCTTTAAAAGTAAAAATATTGTCCTATTAGTTTAGTTTGCCTTTGACGCTATGAAATCCAAAGGATAATCTCAGCTAGTATACATGCATAGCATCCCCCAAGTCATTGTTTTGAATACTTTTCAGACATTAAAACATTGCCATGCTTGCAATAATATTTAATAATTATTATTATTATACTTTTTATTATTTGAAACAGTTTTAATTGCCATCACTTCTTCTCTCAACCTTTGGTTCAACATATGTGACACATTAAAATAAATCATGAGCGTCGCCATGAAACAAAAAAGACGCAATTGCAGAACTCTGTTATCATTTTACAAAAGCTGCTAGTCTGTCTTGTCCATATTTATTGTAACACCACTACGTTGGAATTAAATAGTAATTTTAAAAAAAGGTATCGTAGGGTGCAGTGTTTCCGACTGTCAGATAACCAGCGGACCTATTCTCTATCTTGAGCTTGTTTAAAGACAGTCAATGTGATCGTATTTATCATAAAGAGGGCCATAACGATGGTTACACGTAGGCGTCTTTATGTCGTATTCTGTACGAAATATCCTAAATAGTTTATTAGTGCAAAGATGTACGTTTGGCAATGCAGCGGACTGTGTTCTGAAATCAGCGATCTGCTTGTTTCATTAAATTTTTTCTATTACAGAATGCATTGTGTCTCAAATTTTGTTATTATAGTGAATTTTTACCTATAAGTGAAATTCATTTCCTAATACATTTTCGAATAATACTCCTAATATAAATTTACTTTTTTCTATGGATACAAGATTTCAGGTGGTACTAGTTCATTTTGAGCATCACGAGATAGTAGTACAATCCGTCACTTCATAGTTACGTTAAAACGCGAGTATCACTAGCGAATTATATACTATACTCCTTAAATGTCTTCCAGGCACAGGTTTATTTGAGCGGAAATATAACCGAATACAATATTTCTCATGTTTAGGGCATTTTAAAACATTTTCTTTTCTGTACGACGTATTTGTAGAATACGCCTCAATACGTCGGCCATTTTCGTTCCATTTTCGTTCATAAAGACACCTGGTTGACCGGACTTTATATAGAAACAGTCACAAGGCATTCGAAAGACATTCATGGAAACATATTGAGTTACAGAATACCATTTCGCCTCATAAAGATAGTTAAGCGGCAAACGTCTTTACATAAATACAGTAAAAGGTTAGAGAAAAGGGCTCCAGGACGGTCGCGAAAATTCATCATATGAAGTGATGAAGTTGCGCGAACCGCGCAAATACAAAACAAAACAACGCCACGTTGTTGATTCACCGGCACGGTCTTGTTGTGGAGGTGTTGCCGGGAAATTGATGTTAGGAGGGGGTGAGGGGAAGCCGGCCGTCCTGGCGCGCTATTGGTTGTGACCGTGGCGCTGCGCGGCGACCGCCACAGGAACCATCGTGGGCGCCTTGCCTCGATATAAAGAGATGGCGAGTGTGTGTGGTAATCCCTGTTTATAATCCCAACTCGGTCCAGCGCTATCGCAGCTTCGTCGCGGAGTCTGCGGCATTTTTATTACAGGACAGTGCTTAGCCGCGTGTTTCTTAACGAGAAAAGGAACGGAAAGTAATTTTATTTCGTGCGGTGTATTAATTTTATTTTGTTGTTCTTTCGTCTGTGAACAGCCCTACCAGATATTTTTTCCTCCATTCGACTGTTCGACAACGAACGACATCATGCCTTCGCAGACGACTAATTACAAGTTCTTCACTGACAATCAGGTAAGACAGCTCNTTCGACAACGAACGACATCATGCCTTCGCAGACGACTAATTACAAGTTCTTCACTGACAATCAGGTAAGACAGCTAGCTTCTTTTCTTTCTTTGTTGTGGGTTGTTCGTATCCCGGAAGCAAAATTTTGAGTTACCATCATCCCAGCGCACGTGGATACTGTCGAAAACGTCGAGAGGATTTTTTCCCCCTTCAGTTTCACAGGCTACCAGTTGTTCTGGTCTTGTTTTTTTTTCTATTTGGCGAGAATCCGAAAGCCGGAAATGGAAAAGTGCGTGCTTTTTGCAATTTAGTGGCAGTTTTTTTGTGGCATGCACTGGCTCAGCGTCAGCAATGCCATTGTGTGTAAAGAGGCAGAATTTTCTGTTCTTTAACGTGTTTCGTGTGTCCGTAATGCGAAGCTAAAGAAACACTTCGCAACTCTACACTGCGGCCAAAATTAATCCACGGAGGTCATTGGCCGATATCGTGTGCGCCGTACAGTAAGAAAGGACCTGTTCTTGTTCTACTATTGAAAATTACATGGACACGGTTATAGGCTAACAGAGTTCTAATTTGAATTTGAACTAGTACTATTAATAGCTCGTGCTCGAGATGTTTTTATTGGAATGGCCCTCAAATATATATTTGTTTAGTTGATTTTTTTGTTAGCCTTATATTATTTGTACGAATTGTACACAAGTACTACGCAAATATTTTAATCGTAAATTTAAGCCATAGTTACAATATTTTTTCAGTTTTTGATTGTGTTAACATTTCTAAGTAATTAGATAGATTTTCCCTCACTTTGTCCTCTATTTTTAGGGACAAATTACAGTATGCTTGGTGGTTTACGTGAAGTTATTAATATTTCGTGTGTCGCATAACTTGCTGTTTCGTGCGAGTTAAGTAATTAGCAGATACATGACAAAAAAAATTCCTTGTTTGAGACACGCGTTCTGTATTGCAACAGTCAGTTCGTGCAGCTGTATACATTAACTTGATTATCCAACTTGCAGTACGCCTACCAAATTAATTGATTTATGTAACATGATTATGGTTGTGCTTATGAGTCTTAGGTCGACTAACCACGACACAGTAGCAAGGTTGCAAAAAATAAACAAAACAAGCAGTCATCTGTGTTGGGCAGGAAGGTACATCCTCCCCCCCCCCCCT
>NQII01001371.1:282839-303733 GCA_002778355.1 Clitarchus hookeri
GGGGGGGGGGGTGCCTTCTCACAAAGGCGCGCAGCTAGTATGCAAAGGAAATTTGCAAATGTGCACGTAGGCTATTGAAGTCGAGTCGCGAAAAACAGGTGGCGCTACATACTAAAAAAGATTTTAATGCCCTACAAATTTTGTTTAACATAAAAGTTACATTAAGGGTGGGAAATGTTCTTACTCTGGTCTGTTTTGCTAACTGGAAAAAAATATTATTTAAAACTGCGGTAAGTGTCTTGCAGTGACCTAGGAAAGGGTTAAAGTGGTCGGTCGCCTGCATGGACCAATTTTTTTATTTTTAAGTCCAAAATTAATGGAGCTATAAGGACGACGCTGCTATGCGATTCAGGTGCTCCATCGCCGCTACACGAAAAGCTTTGAACTGTGGCGTGCAGTGGTTTTTTTCATGCTGCGCCTACGTATGGGATTTCAAGCGGTTATATTTTCACACATAACCCCAACCCTACAAAATGTACAACTTTCCGAAAATTGCTGGAAACATTTATTATCATTTAAGTCCAAATTTAAAACCGCAGTCCGTAGGCATAATCGTTCTAGATCGTACTGTAATACGTTTTGATCCCATAGCTGTCGCTACAAAGACACTACGTTGTTTTATTTCTCATTGTAGATCATACAAGTTAAGGATTCTGCATGGCTAGGCCGCCGAACGGTGCGCAGTGTTTCAGAAAAAAAAATTCTTATTCATAAACTGTTTTATGTTCTAAAAATATGTCCTCCTAGGAATATCATTTTAAAACATTTTATATCCGACGACAAGTTTCAATTTTTCAATTTCTCTTTCTAATGATGTATTTTTTGAAGGTGAGAATGTCTGGAACGGGCGTTTTCACAATCATTTTTAGGTACGAAACACCTGTGCAGGATATTTAAAGTTGTCGAGGGACGTGAGGCACACTTTGTCTTTGCTTTCACGCCATAAAATGATAGGATCACCTCTGAGTATCTCAAGATACGAGTTTCCGACATAAAGACTGCCCCTAGTTGAGTGCACTCTAAATCCGAATCAGTGATATCAATGAGTGAAAAATCTTTCACTTAAAGTCAGTTGAAAAGCTACTTCTGACCGGTGAATCAAGCAAATGAACTGGGAACAAGTGATTTATAGCAGTAACATTCTTTACATTCGGTGGGAAATTACAAATAAATAGGTGGAATTCAACCACTATATTCATTAGTTATCTGACACTGATCAGTGTTGCTCAATTCTCACTGTTTTCACTGATTTGGCTCAGTTCTCATTGATTCAAGTTTATAATGTGCCTTGCGCAGAGGCGATCAGGCATACATGATGTTCGGAAACTCAGTGCCGAAACTCTAGACATAGTTTCTGTTGATCAAGTGTAAAACAAAATCCCTCTACACTTACATTCGGAAAATTATTTTTATTTAATTTAACTGTGTTCAGTATTACGGCGTACAGCGCCTGGAGAACAAGGCGGTGCGATCATGCGTGTAGGACAAGTTGCATAGGACGTAGGCGCGAGACGCTGCGTGTGTAATAATTCAGTGTAACGCGCCTACGGCCTATGCAACTTGTCCTACACGCATAACCCGGTGCGCCTTGTTCTGCAGGTGTTGTACGCCGCGATTTTTAACACAATTATTGGATATAAAAATACGTTTCCGGATTTAAGTGTAATGAGATTTTGTGTTACTATTGGTCCAAAGAAACAATGTCTGGAGTTTGGGCACTGTGTTTCCGAACAACCTGTTGATGAGCGTACTTGGGTCATCCGTAGCCATCCCGTGAATTTGTGCTTCGTACACGCAGAATACCTTCAGCCAGGCGGAACTCTTAAGGGGGTAGTATCCATCCCGTATTCGATTTTGCTTACAAATCTTCGTAATGAAAATTTATGACCAGGCATAAAAAATCAAAGTCATGTGACTTAGAAGACTACTAAACGAATTGTTTGAAATGTGTACGGTTTCAATTATACCTGTATTTTCCTATGTGGATTGACATTGCTAAATAATTAGGTAAGAAAAATGATTTGGATGTCGAAATAACTGTTAAGATGTTCCCTATGCCTTGAATAGCATAGTTTTTAAATATTGACTACGAAAGTTAAGTTATGGAGGAACATACGTAAATCCAAGATTGCAAGGAGTCTTCCCCCTTAAGGACTGATGTGGTTTCGCATCTGTGTAAGACGTGCCGACAGTGGTCAGCGCACAGCCTCCTCTGGACCACGGCCAAGCACTCGGATATGTAACCCGGCCTCCCCCCACATGTCCGGAGGTGACGCACGCTGACAGGGTATAAATAAACAAGCAATGCGCATTTCGCAGAAATGTTGCTGATTCCTGCGCGGGGCAGTTTTAGACCGCCACATAACGTTCGATAACTCGACGCCGCGTTCCACGTGCCACTCATAGTGAGGAGTCTCTGTATCCACAGCCTCCTATGTGTTCATGATGCTACTGCTCGGGCGTGCTGCACACTTCTCGTACCAAACGCAGAACCAGTGGCAGGGCGGATCTAGACTTTCTGTTTGAAGGGGTGAGGGTGTCATTTACCCATTGTGCACCGTGTTACAATCTTATGTTTAATTTAAATTGTACACTTAATTATTTAGGGGCTGCGTAGTACTCAGAGATGGAACGATGTAGGTCGGTTAGGTTATCGTTGTATCGTTTAAATATTAGTTACTACTCGTTACATGAAATATAAGTTAAATCGGAGGATCGCTGAGCAGTAGTTAAAGTTAAATATAATTTAACTAAGCCACAGAACATTATTTAGTTTGGTTGCTATTTAAACAGAACGTCTTCACCTGAATCCTGGCTCCGAAGGCTGATGTCTGTGGACGTATTACGGCGGTCGGCACACTTCATCTCCTGGCGTCTTCATCTCGATGACCAAGTACAAAAGACCGTGTCCGCCGTGCTTCCAGCCTTAATATTGGGCGCATGTTGACTAACAAGCTCCAAGGCCTTCCGCCGCGTTGGAGGGGGTTCCTTGTGTTGTGGTTCGGGCGCTCGGCTCGTATCCCAATTACCGGTGTTATGTTTGTGAGAATGCGATCGCCTGTTTGAAAGCTCATAACAACCTGCACGGCCGAGACTTTATAGATTCGTGGCATCGGAGAGGTCTCTCTCTTTCTCTCTCACTCTCCCCCCTCTCTCTCTCTTTCTCTCTCTCTCTCTCTCTCGTCATCGTGTTGTGAAACAATGTTAAATTAATGAAACAAATTAAATATTTTTTACTATCNCCCCTCTCTCTCTCTCTCTCTCTTTCTCTCTCTCTCTCTCTCGTCATCGTGTTGTGAAACAATGTTAAATTAATGAAACAAATTAAATATTTTTTACTATCGTGAAAGGTGGCTAGGACACGCCAAAAATCATTTAACATGTAAAACCATATCCTTTCGCTCGGTCGGTCCCGTACTAGGCAGCGCCCTTAAAACAAATTAAACGCCGACACTTATTTAAATCATCGGGTCGGCGGCGGGACGCCCCGTGTATTTGGGTTTTTAGGCTCACTGGCCGTTTTTATTTTTGTTGCTATCGCCAAGAATTTACGTTTGTGTGTGTTCGGCGATCATGCTGACTGGAATAAATGTACGTGGCGTGACNGCCAAGAATTTACGTTTGTGTGTGTTCGGCGATCATGCTGACTGGAATAAATGTACGTGGCGTGACGTGACGTGTGTCTAACTCGTTACGCTGTTTTAAAGCGNGGCGATCATGCTGACTGGAATAAATGTACGTGGCGTGACGTGACGTGTGTCTAACTCGTTACGCTGTTTTAAAGCGAGCATAATTGTGGTCTTTGACTGGGCCAATCAGAAATAGTTTACTCGGGTAGTGGACGTCTGCGATTCAAATGAGCCAGTTGTGAAAGTGTGAAAGTGGTCGCAAATACAACTAGACCAGAACAGTTTCCGCGAAAATAAGGGATGTTCGTTATTATTAGGAGTCTTAGGTGCCTGCTCGCGGATGTCGCGATGGAAGGCCGACGTTTTGGCGGTACCACCACAGAGTTGGCCATTAAGATAAATCAATCACCTATTAACTTTATCAGAATTTCAAACTCTTTTTTTTTTCGTGTGGATTATCAGTCCACGACTTATCTGTATTGACGCTTTAGGACGTACCCACTTTAACCCATTCAGATCCAGTGTACACAATTGTGGACATTACAGACCTGTATGTAATTTTGGTCTGTACTGCACACTGCCAAGCTCAATGACCAATGATCGTACCTGTGAGTAAATGATTCACAAACCGTCTTACTGGTATAGGTCATAATTGGTTCGTATTACTGTAACCGAACATACAGCCTAAAGCTCATTGGCTGTGACAACGAAACAAGTTTTGTGTCGACTTAAGTACAACACGCATCATAAATATTTTTGTTTACAACACCTGAAACCGTGAATTAGAGTGGGTCTGAAAGTGTTAATCGAAAGTAATTTTTACTTTTTGTGCTTTTGTCCGAGCGAGTAGGGCTTGCATATTTATTCGTCAGTCTATTTTTTTAAGAGATAAAGGTTTCACACTTTATGAATTTGAGTGGTCGTTAGCTCTCAGTACGAAATAGGGCCTTCACTTGAATATTGCGTTCNAGGTTTCACACTTTATGAATTTGAGTGGTCGTTAGCTCTCAGTACGAAATAGGGCCTTCACTTGAATATTGCGTTCTTATTATTATTTGTTCGAAATATATTAGTTATTGCTCTTTAAATATGAATGTCTACTTTGAATGAGTTGTAAGCTCCAGTTTAGCCTTTGTTCTTTACGAATATCAGGAGGGTTCTTTGTTTGTATTCAGTGCCGTATTTAGTGTAATTGGGTTGCATTATTCGGATCGATCAAAACCTACATGCATACACGCATACCTATAGAGTGTTAAAAAAAGGGGGGGCAGGAGGGATATATGCACAGTTTTGCATCTTATGTCCTTCGGTCGACGGGAGGTTTTCCTTCACCACACAGCAGCTGTATGGTGCACAGGTTGNGGGGGGGCAGGAGGGATATATGCACAGTTTTGCATCTTATGTCCTTCGGTCGACGGGAGGTTTTCCTTCACCACACAGCAGCTGTATGGTGCACAGGTTGACTTCCCACCCAGTGCCCCATCNCGGTCGACGGGAGGTTTTCCTTCACCACACAGCAGCTGTATGGTGCACAGGTTGACTTCCCACCCAGTGCCCCATCTATTTTGGTTCCACCTCTATCCCCCCCCTGGGCTTTCTTTTCCCCATCTCTTGACGTCACCGGGCACGAGTCCCCTCGCGAAGATATTTGCTGGGGGTGGAGGGGGTGGGTCGTGGATGCTGCTTGATCATGTCTGGACCTTTTGACGCACCCAGATACTCAAGCTCGCGCAGCATCTTTACCCCCACGTCGTGACCTTTCACCTGAGATGATGCCAGAACGGCTTGGATCCGAGCAGGTGTCGCACAGAAAGAAAATAGTAATTTTATCCGTCCTTCAGCGTCTTCTCCAATTGCGACATTCTTGCTCAGGAATGCACAACGGGCGCTGCATATTAATTTCTTGTGGTGTGTCTGCCTGTATCATTATGTCGTTTTTTCCGTAGTTATAGGTTTAGAATTCAGATGCCTTCCGTGCCGACACGTATGCCTTGACACTCGTNTTATGTCGTTTTTTCCGTAGTTATAGGTTTAGAATTCAGATGCCTTCCGTGCCGACACGTATGCCTTGACACTCGTTATTTGCCCGAACAATACTTGCTCCAGAGGGCATCTGTGTGACCTCGGTAGTGCTGGCTCACTGTCGGCATTTTGTGACACCATTTTAACTATCGTTATTCAGGTTGTATTTGAAACACCACAGAAGAATATCCGCTTCTTTCTTAGTGATTTTTCTTCGGTGAGCATTTCTGTTGGAATATTTCCCTTATTTACGCAGTTTCTTAGCTACGGCACATGGTCGTAACTCCACTGAAAATAGCGATTCATTCATTTACATGCCCTTCATTTATATTAACCAAGAGCTTTTTTTTCTCTTTTACTTTTTTTAGTCACATTTTATATTCGGTGCACTTTCGCAACCTACCTACAGATATGTGATCCACTGACTAGGGGCCGCGGTGGTGTAGTGGCCAGAGTGCTTGCCTCCCGCCAAGACGAACCGGGTTCGATTCCCGGCGGGGTCGCTCCCGGATTTTTGCACGTGGGAATCGTGCCATACAATACCGCTGGTCGGCGGTTTTCCTCAAGGATCTCCCGTTTCCTGTTGTATTCCGGCGCTGCTCCATACTCACCTCACTTCACCTTCATCGGCTCTCAAGACCTAGATGTTAAGCTCTGCCTAAATCTCTCCACTTCACTGACTGACTCGTCCGAGCCATGCGCGGGGTTAGCCAGACCCCAAACACTTGACAGATTCCAAGGGTTTGTGTCGGTATCCGAACCTATATCCTTCCGTGGCGTAAAGGGCAATCTCTTGCCTCACGCCAGAAGCAGTGAGTGACTTTTCAGTAAAATATATCGTGACTCTTCATGAAAATATATCGTGTCTAGATACGTTAGGAAACAGCTTGGTTTCTTTTCACGTTTATGATTGGATGACGTGTTTTCTGGTCCGTCTTAGCTGTCTACGTACAAATCACTGACTTTTAGTACTGGTCAGGTCAAATGGGGACACCGTTTATTGCAGACTTTTAATGGTCTACTACTGTAAACCGGGCCACTTCGCGAGTTCAAGCAGTACTGTCATATATAGGCTGTTCACGGTTATCTAAGCACTTTTTTAATCAACCTTTGAAAAATGTCACTGCCCCTACGTACATATATTTGAACAGGCACACTGACTGTCTAACGTCCAGTAAAGTTGGTAACGACGGAGGGAAAAAAGTCCCATGTTTTAACGATAAAAGCGTTGGGTAAACATTTGTGAACACTAAAATAATTTATTTTGTTTCTTTTCTTTTATTTAAGAATTAACAAATTTGTAAGATATTTGCTATCCCAATCATTTCAGAGTTTTACTTGACTGACGCATGAACAAAGTGCCGAGGCACTGAGACAATGTTAATTTTACATACGGTGGAATAAAAGCCAATGTACATACAGGTAGATCTTAAGCAGGGCTTTCAAAAGTGCTCAGTTAACCATGAACAGCCTTCATTTTAAATACTTGTACTTTTCGTGTTATTTTTGTTATTGGGCCACTTGTTACTTTACACGCCCTGCAGGATTGTGAACTAGTAATACACACATGGAAAAAGACCGAACGAATCACGTACAGTACAATAAACAGGGTGAACTGCTCTGAAGGTACAAGTCAATGACCAAATAACAGCGCCTGTGGTGTATACGCATCTATCAAGTTTAACGTATCCGTCAAATGAACTTGCAAAATTTCCGTGTGTCTACCGATAGCTAGGGACGCCTGTTTTACGCGAAAAGTTCCCACGACTTGTTGGACTACAAAACACTTCAGTTCAGGTTTACTTTTGTGATTGGGAGATTTAAACTGTCACGCGTAGTGTGTGTCTGTCCGCGAATCATGGTCGTGTAGTGTCGAAGTTACTTAATCTGATTGGCCCAGTCGGGTAAGTGTACACTCTAAATTCGAATTTTCACTGATTCTTAGTGAAAATGGCTCCACTTAGNTCACTGATTCTTAGTGAAAATGGCTCCACTTAGAGTCAGTGGAAAACCACTGATTGTTTCAGTGAAAAAATTACACTGATTGAATAAGTGACGGCCTACAGCAGCAGGGAATTAAATATTCTTTTTATTGAATTTAGCCAAATAACTACGATATATAAACATAATTACGATAGGTTACTATTTATATTGCGCAATTTACCGTAACTTAAAAAAGTAGAAAATTTTTGCAACTGCCCGGGGTTGAACTCACACACCCTTTCCATTTCGCTCTTAGATCGTTATCTTACCATATGTTCTCGAAATACAGAAAATATGTATCTTCTAGTTACTCATCGAAAGCGTGGAGTTTTAAATTATATACCCTTACTTTTAATTTTTGGTTTAATTTGTACCGTTAAGATTGTTAAAACGAATAGTAAATATGAATGCACTCTCTTCACCACATTATATACAGTTTTAAACCTTCAAACAGAGCGCTGTGATGATTATATGAAAACGAAACGTAAGACTGAATGTTCATGTTACCTCGACAAATGGTGTTTTGAAAGACTAAACACATTTTAGAAGTATTTTGTGTTGGTTTTATTAGTTTATGCGTTGTTATTTCACTTGATACACGTTGCTTAGCGGCCACTTTTACATGCTGTTTAACTGATCCATCAGTCAAAAAATAAATCACTGAAAAACAGTGAAACAAATTACTGATGAATCAGTGGGAAATGTCACAGAATCAATAAATGAAGGAAAACTGGCTTTTTTGTCACTGATTCATTAGTTAAATTCACTGAAGTGACTGTTGAATCAGTCAGGTACTGTAAACTGATTCAAACAGTGAAATTCTCACAGATTTAGATTTAGAGTGCAATCGTCTCGTAAAAACACACGGCCAATAACAAAAGGAAAGTTGCAACAGTGCACTATGGCTATTGAGATCTAGTTTGCGTCTACCTGTTTTCTCTAAAAATGGGTGACCCTACTACGAACAGCAAAACAAATGCTTCATGTTAATCCATAGTGATTGAAATTTATTCTGTCAGCCATAGTGGTTAAATTATTTCTCCATGTGCATGCCCTACTCCAGTAAACATTTGATGTTCGTAGTCTGTCTCCGCCTGCTGCTGCTGGTGGTAAACTTCCAACCTTACGAACGTGTTTACGTAGTCTGTCAGGCGAACAGGTAGAGGCGATGACAGCCTGAATGTTTACTCAGCANGAGTCAGTGGAAAACCACTGATTGTTTCAGTGAAAAAATTACACTGATTGAATAAGTGACGGCCTACAGCAGCAGCGAATTAAATATTCTTTTTATTGAATTTAGCCAAATAACTACGATATATAAACATAATTACGATAGGTTACTATTTATATTGCGCAATTTACCGTAACTTAAAAAAGTAGAAAATTTTCGCAACTGCCCGGGATTGAACTCACACACCCTTTCCATTTCGCTCTTAGATCGTTATCTTACCATATGTTCTCGAAATACAGAAAATATGTNTTGAACTCACACACCCTTTCCATTTCGCTCTTAGATCGTTATCTTACCATATGTTCTCGAAATACAGAAAATATGTATCTTCTAGTTACTCATCGAAAGCGTGGAGTTTTAAATTATATACCCTTACTTTTAATTTTTGGTTTAATTTGTACCGTTAAGATTGTTAAAACGAATAGTAAATATGAATGCACTCTCTTCACCACATTATATACAGTTTNTTAATTTGTACCGTTAAGATTGTTAAAACGAATAGTAAATATGAATGCACTCTCTTCACCACATTATATACAGTTTAAACCTTCAAACAGAGCGCTGTGATGATTATATGAAAACGAAACGTAAGACTGAATGTTCATGTTACCTCGACNTTTAAACCTTCAAACAGAGCGCTGTGATGATTATATGAAAACGAAACGTAAGACTGAATGTTCATGTTACCTCGACAAATGGTGTTTTGAAAGACTAAACACATTTTAGAAGTATTTTGTGTTGGTTTTATTAGTTTATGCGTTGTTATTTCACTTGATACACGTTGCTTAGCGGCCACTTTTACATGCTGTTTAACTGATCCATCAGTCAAAAAATAAATCACTGAAAAACAGTGAAACAAATTACTGATGAATCAGTGGGAAATGTCACAAAATCAATAAATGAAGGAAAACTGGCTTTTTTGTCACTGATTCATTAGTTAAATTCACTGAAGTGACTGTTGAATCAGTCAGGTACTGTAAACTGATTCAAACAGTGAAATTCTCACAGATTTAGATTTAGAGTGCAATCGTCTCGTAAAAACACACGGCCAATAACAAAAGGANCAAACAGTGAAATTCTCACAGATTTAGATTTAGAGTGCAATCGTCTCGTAAAAACACACGGCCAATAACAAAAGGTAAGTTGCAACAGTGCACTATGGCTATTGAGATCTAGTTTGCGTCTACCTGTTTTCTCTAAAAATGGGTGACCCTACTACGAACAGCAAAACAAATGCTTCATGTTAATCCATAGTGATTGAAATTTATTCTGTCAGACAGAGTGGTTAAATTATTTCTCCATGTGCATGCCCTACTCCTGTAAACATTTGATGTTCGTAGTCTGTCTCCGCCTGCTGCTGCTGGTGGTAAACTTCCAACCTTACGAACGTGTTTACGTAGTCTGTCAGGCGAACAGGTAGAGACGATGACAGCCTGAATGTTTACTCAGCAGCGGCCTCCCACGTCCCTAGACCTGGCATGGCGTGATACCGTTTCGCGTGCAAAACTACACGCACAGTGCGAACTACGTGTAACTCAGTGCGACAGAGGCAGGGCTGTTCTGCATGTTGCGAATTTCAGTCGCTCTACCCTATAAAATTGCCTCCAAACAGGGTTTTACCAAACTTCCAGCAAAATAAAATGTACTTTTTAGTTTTTTTTTTTTTGGGGAAATATTTATTACGTCGCTTAAAAATGCCCAGCTTTTTAACCTGATAGCATTAAATGCCTATGCCCCCTTTCTTATTTATAAACAACTGTATTCTGAGCATACGTGTAGATGGTTGTTCGATAAATAGGTATAGTGCATTCACGGTTACTTCCAACTTTTCTGAAGCCCTGCTAAAGTTCTACTTCCAGAATATTTCTCTACCTCATGCAAACCNTTCACGGTTACTTCCAACTTTTCTGAAGCCCTGCTAAAGTTCTACTTCCAGAATATTTCTCTACCTCATGCAAACAAAGCTTATCTAAATATAAAAAATTACGCCAAAGGGACAACGCTCCGTATTCGTGCGCAACCAATGTAATATTATTTTGCGTTAGAACTATTTCTTACCAGGCGTTACCAACACACCCATTTTCTTCCGTTTTTTAANCTATTTCTTACCAGGCGTTACCAACACACCCATTTTCTTCCGTTTTTTAATTCATGTTAATTATAAAAGACCTATTATAAATCACCACGCGCAAATATATATGGTAGGAAAAGAGATAAAAGCCAACAGATAAACATTTTTCGAGTGTATTGTTAATGTTAATGGACTATGGAGACTAAACGGTGGCTGCCTCCGTTAATGTTTGAAAGCTAGAAACGTCTCTAAATGCCTATATAAACATGTTCTCCTAGATTATTTTTTCCGCCATTTTTGTAGCCACCACAAAATAAATTTTTAGTGGCCATAAACGTTTAGTAGCGACAACTAAAAAAAGTTTATGTACGCCACAAAACAATTATCGTAAGGTGAATACCAAAAAAAAAACATTTCGTGGCCGCCAGAATTTTATTTTTCAGTGTATGATCATTTAGTATAATTAATTTTATGCTCAAATTAAATCGCATATTTTTTAATTAAATGTCCTTTTTTTACGACGTGACTGTCCTGCTTTTTTAATTCCGAGTGTGTGGTAATCCTAACCCCCAAGGATATAGAAATACGATCCCAGCTCATCCGGCAATCAGAACAACAGAGGCGAAAATGCCGGGGCAGCACGCTAACAACTGCATGTTAGACCCTGCACATTTAAGAGAAGCACGCAAGCAATCAGCACCTAACGAACGATTGTGTATCGCTTCTTAGACCTCGTCTATTCTGTGTGCTGTCTGTGCGTAATGTGCTACACCGTGCCTCACTAGTTTCACATTTTTTTCAATGTCTCCGTTTTTTTTTTCAATCATTTGTTGTCTTCTTCGTGAATACCCTTCTAATTTTCTGATTTCGCGAGGGCGGAATTAGGAATTATAAAGCAATTTACACATAGTGTGGAATTATATTACAGATATAAGGTGGAACAGACACAAACAATTGAGAGACAAAGTACAACCCGGTAGAGAAACTTCAGAAAGTAGAAAAAACCTATGTGCCTGTCGCTTCCCAAAGGGACAAAAGTAGGGAAAGTAAACTGGCAGCAGTCAAATAATTCTTCTATCTTCTAATGACTATACATATATTTTAATGTAAACGCTAACTGCAGTGTTAAAAATGTCGTATATTCGCGGATTTTTTTACGGATAGGAGGGGACTGGATGGTTTATGGGTCTCTGTTGGAAAGAGTAGTGGCTCCAGACTTAAGGTTTTTCTTTACTTTTTTTTTAGGGCTAATGAGGGTGGAAGCTGTCAGGAGGTTTGAGTATATGGAATACCTTTGGTAAAGTTTTTGCATTTAAACGTTAATAGTGACTTTGTTATTTATACAGGTCCTCTGGAAATAGGGATATTAAGTTAACTTTTGGAATTTAGTTTAATATCCCTTCTCTTGCTGTGTGGGCTTCGATGGGATTTCCAACCTTCCAGGCCTTCCGTCCTTGTTTACGGTAATTTATAATTAAATTACGGAAACACAGCCCGTAATCACGAAAAAGAGAATGAGCTATGTACAAATGAAGTGTGGAATCTCTTCGTATTACCATTAGATTCCAGTTTCGTGGAAGTACATTGCCGAGGTCGAATAAAGCCTTCTTCGCCGCAACCAGAAAATCGTTCCTGCGACAGTAGGAAAATCGCGCACTGTTTATACTTACCATCAAACGTCAAAAAGTAGTACAAACCACCTTTAACAGCTGACTACGACACTCTGAATACTCTAGTATTAGCAGAAACCTAAAAACCGCTTGCGTCGCTCAAATATAAATAATTTGTTTCAATCAGTTCTTTAAGTAGTGTGTGTGGTGGACTGGGATCCTTCAAGCTCATGTTCAAATGCACTTCTTAAAAAAAAATTGTTTATTGAATTTTATAATACACAATAGAACACCGACATAATGAAAATAATTTATTTTTCGTCCCACATAAACTGCAAACACAGAAAAACAAACTACTAAATTTACGGTAAGTTCCGTGAACTCACGTTAAGTTGTGTGAAAATTGCCGAATGGCCGGTGCTGTGAAAATGAAGGCTTCTTATTTTACGAAGATGTTTTGGATAATATTTTACCAGTACTTTTCCTTAATGTCACGGACAGTTTTCTGTAACTGTGTCACGCCGAATCCTATTAGCGTCTTATCAAAATCGTAATAATTAGATTAGTAGCTAAGGAAACTTTTTTTAATGAACGTTAGCGTGATCCAATTTGTGACTGTAAGCTATCGAAAGTATTCAGTCAACTCTGGACCAACTATGCCATAGCTTTCAGTCGTGTGGTGTTATCTGTACTGACGACTGCCTCGTTGCTCAACACGTTCGGACGCGCAGCACATTCAGCTTGCTTCACCAGAGTTGCCATGATGTAGACCGTGATTTGAAGTTGTAAAAAGGAAAAGAAAAAGGGGGGGGGGAAGTTCGAACACGAGCTCTGTGCGGTCACGTCTTACAAACCGCAACGAGCAATACGGCGCAAATTGCTCAATTGAACCAGTGATCCCCGCGAACCGCTAGCGATAATGTCAGCGGTCCAGTCGGAAAGGGAGGAGGAGGGAAAGATAGGGAGGAAGAGAGAGGAAGTCGGAGAGAGAGAGAGATAGAAACCATTCATCTGCTGCTTTTCATTCATCGAGACCCTGTTGTTGTCCCGCGAGCTGAGCCGTAAGACCAACAGTTTACTTCCTAGAACTTAAAATACTTAGATATACGACAAAGTCGATTACTGGAAATTTCACGCGTTCCGTTATGTGAAGGATTTGAAGGCCAGATGCATGTTAGCATCGGTGTCATTTCATTGACGAGTGAAATGTTTACCCTTGAATAATTCTGTATTGCGGTACACGGAATAAAAGTAAATATTAGTAGTACGTGTGTCATTGGACGTCCGTTCATTCGACACGCCCTACAGCTACCATCACTACAGACCTGCAAAATTCGCGTTATTACTTGACATTCCCTTTCTGACCGGAGTGCACGTGATTGGACTGCACAATTGCGAAGTGTTCATTTATTGGCTCAGAGTTACCTAGGGCGTGTCAAATAAAGTATGGTCAAATGAAAATCTTATTGCAAAGATACACGTGTTTGAAGTTTACCATGTCCCCAAATAATAACGCGAATTTGGCAGGTCTCTAACCATAACTCTGGTGACTTCACTAGGTGTGGTCGGGTGGAACAAAGTAATGTGTTGTGCGGCGGCATCCAACGAACAAGTGACTTCTGTCCGAGTGTGTAGAGGACTGTGGAGTCTAGTTTAGTGTCATCTTATAATGCGAAATTGTAGTGTGTACGGTATAACTGTAGAAACTAGAGGCAATAATTTATTGCGCGAAAAGTTTACTTTTTTTTTTTTTTAGGATTCAGCGTACTCCACATACGTCCGAAAGTTTCTTTTTGTTATCGGCTGTAAAGCTTGTATGACGTTACTACCCCATTTCACGGAGCGAATGAGGACTCTTGACACTGTAAAGCAGAACTTTGTGACTGGCGCCAAAGAGTTCGAAACTTGAGCATACAATCATAAAAGCATAAACTAACTGNTGTAAAGCAGAACTTTGTGACTGGCGCCAAAGAGTTCGAAACTTGAGCATACAATCATAAAAGCATAAACTAACTATAGTCCATCCGCGGTTACTTCCAACTTTTCTGAGGCCCTGCTTAAGTTCTACTTCCAGGATATTCATTCCGCCTCATGTAAACAANCTGTAAAGCAGAACTTTGTGACTGGCGCCAAAGAGTTCGAAACTTGAGCATACAATCATAAAAGCATAAACTAACTGTAGTCCATCCGCGGTTACTTCCAACTTATCTGAGGCCCTGCTTAAGTTCTACTTCCAGGATATTCATTCCGCCTCATGTAAACAAAGTCTAGAAAATTACAGCAGAAGGACAACGCACCGCATTCCTGCGCCTGCGCACTCAGTGTAATCATATTTTGCTTAACGACTATTTCTTACTAGGCATTACCAGCACATCTATTTTCTCCCCGCTTTTATTTATATTAAATATAAATGTGAAATATTACAATTTATAAATTAAATATAAGTTAGAGTACAATTTACTAAAAATTTACTTATTTTTGTTTTAACACAAGTATAAAACACCTGTGATACACGACATATTTAGGAAACAGCCATGGGGTGATTTTTCAAAGGTTTGATCCAAAAAGTGTGAAAAACCGCGAATAGA
The DNA here is from genome assembly GCA_002778355.1 of Clitarchus hookeri. Lineage (NCBI taxonomy): Eukaryota > Metazoa > Arthropoda > Insecta > Phasmatodea > Phasmatidae > Clitarchus > Clitarchus hookeri. The sequence continues at coordinate 297,974 of NQII01001371.1, forward strand.
CAATAAAGAGAGAGTTATCGAAGCTATTTTAGCTCAACGTGTGCAAAGCAATGCTCAATGCTTTGTCGACGCCGAAAATAAAGTATAAACTCTGTGAAGCAAGTTACAGCGAAAACTCCGTAAATCTAAGATGGCGGTGACGGATCCCGCTTAACCATACACAAGGAAGGTCATCCCTTGTTTGAGAGGGTGTAAGCAGTGAATGGACTGGTCGGCAACCTGTCGCCGCGCTGTTCTGCTGTGTCGCCGAGGCGCGGCGGCGTGACTCATGCGACAAGGAGCCCGCCAGTCTCGTTACACAGGCGTGACGTCAAGGCACCCGGCCTTGGCGAGCGCGTGTACACAAACCTTGGACGTCACTCCGCCCGCGGAGCCCCCCCGCTGGATGCGCGACGCGCGCTTTCTGCCGCTCTGCCGCGCGCGCCTCGACGTCCAATCGACTGTCATATCGTCTTCCTGCAGGCGCGACAGTTTATCCGTCCGTACACAGTGGACATGGCCTTTTACAACCAGGGGGCAAATAATTTTGTCGCTCCCCCACTCCGCTCTCCCCCCACTTTTTTTCCCTCATTACTTCAGTGTTCAAACCACGTACTCTACTTCTTAAAAAAAAACAACGATACACATTTTGTAGATTATATTGTCATGTAAATAACAGAACTAGTACATATTCTTTTAACCCTTTCAGACCCACTTAAATTTACGGTTTCAGGTGTAACAAACAGAAAATTTTATGATGCATACTGTGCTTAAGTCGGTGCAACACTTGTTTCGTTGTCACAGCCAACGTTATAATGTTTAACTACATTAATATGAAACAATTATTACTTAGAACAGTAAGACGGTTTGCCAATCCACAGGTAAGATCATTGGTCATTGAACTTCGCAGTGTACAGTAGAGACCTAAAATTACCTACACGCACGGAATATACACAGCTGCGTACACTGGGTCTAAATGGGCTAACAACTATTTTTGTAATATTATTTCCGAAGTTTCTCCCAAGACAACTTAGTTTCGAACCATTTATGCACGGGACAATAACTTTTTACTCTCAGAATATACACAAATACAGACGCGGAACTATCGAACAGCAAATACCAGCACAAAAGAAATATCAGGAATGTCAGTTGTGAAGTGTGGACGCGAATTTACGATAACGCAGCATAACCAAAGTGTAAATCTGCCAATGAAAACACAAAGTCCTTTTACATAGCCTCACGCGGTTAATACGTGATTGAGTATGCTTACGTACATGAAAAGAACTACACACGTAATTTGACTTCTGCTTTATTACTTATTCTGGTGCCGTGGGTTTTCTGACGCGCGTCGTGTCGAGGACTTTGAACTGGTAATAAACCTCCGTGAAAAGAAACGGCGGCCGTTGGTTGGTTGCAATGCGTGCTGGTATTTGCTCGTAACTGTACACTCACGGTGCACGCTGTTCAAATAGGGATACCTTATTCTCGCGAAAAGAGTACTGGTCTGGTTGTATTTAAAAGACACTTTAGCTTATAGCTACTATATGGTTAATTTTAAATGCTATTCGTCTTAGGTGCCTGCCCGCGAATCACAGACGTTCAGTACTGGAACCTAATTTTGACTGACTCAGTCAAACATCACAACGTTATATCACAAAGAAACGATCCAATAATTAAAGAAAACTGCAGGTGTTCACATGTAATATTGAAGTACAACTTGTGTATAAACCAACAACCTTCGTTAAAATGTGACACTGAGATCCAAAATCTTCGGCGTGTGCTGCGGCGCGATTCACATTCACTTTTTTCTTATTATTGCAAGGCCAGTTATAGGCTGTTCACGGTAAAGTGAACACTCTTGAGGCCCTAGTTGTTTTTTTTTTTTTTTTTTTTTTTCGATATTTTTTATCCTGTAACCACCTTTCTAAATGAATACTGCAATCCAAGTAATAAACACAGTGTATATATTTCATCGGACTCAAAAGTTAACGTCTAAGGCTACAATAAAATATATTTATTGGCTATTATTCCTGATGAGAGGGCTTTCAAAAGTGCTCACTTTACCGCGAATAGCCTATACGTGAGGAACGCTAGCCGGGTGTAGCAGAGTTTGGATGATATTCTGATAGGCAGATGACCACTACTTACACTTCGTGCCACGGCAACTTCCTCCACGCGTATTGTTTCCACGACGTAAATCGGCTCCCGATAAGCGGAGAAGTGAATGAGAATCACGCCCGTGAACATGTGTCAAGCAGAATTCCTTTCAGCCGAGGTAAAAACCTTCTGAGTGTTCCATGTTATTAGCACTAACTATTGGTTAGCCAAAGGTGTTCAAACCTCCACAAATCAGATTACCCAGAGGCAAGAGCTCTGATTCATCTCTGTTAATAATACCGGCCATAAGTATCCTTTATGAACAATACGTCCATGATACCGGACACGACGAGTGAACAAGATCAAGGGCTCCGCTTGCTTGGCACTGGAACTGCGTTACAGAGTGTTTGAAATCCTGGTTTTTTGACGAAACTTATAAACGTGCCCCCAGTATGTTTACCTGCGAAAATATATTATATCCCAGATGGGGAAGGAATGGTAATTTAAAGTTACCATGCATGCTATAAATATTATTTTGGAGCCCTCCAATCCAATGTAGTTAAAAATTGGGTTTTTAGACTGCCGTTTCTTAAAACATACTAGCCGGACACCAGCCAAGCTACGATAGGAGCCTGTATTAAAGTTTGCTACAGACTTTTCATCAATAAAATTATAAGGTCACCGCTGAAAGTCCCACACGTACACGCAGCAATATGAGAACACTGTGTTATACTTCCTTAAGGAGAGTATAGTTCATGCAGTTCATGAAGGAAAGTCGGGGGCTAATTAGTTAAGCAAAACTAATTAATTCAGGAGGATCTTTACTGATTCAACTGACAATAATTACAGCGTGATGTAGTTAGTGGAGTTAGGGATCAAGGTAGGTGTGAAGGACAATCTGTTATGGGAGGACAAGGATATAACGGCCTCCGAACTCGCTCTCTCACCCTAGAGTAAGACACTCGTCCCCAATCGCCGCTCGGAGACTGCCGTTCAGGGAGGACCGACGCCGACTGACACCCCGGCCCTTAGCCGCCGTGTCCACCGCCCTTCTCGTTCACGCCCACCTTCTCCGATATCCTTGATTCATATTGCCTCTCCCTTGTAGCCTGGGCGGCGTTACTGCCGTTAGATGTTGATGAAAGTGTCGCAACCCTACTGTGTCAGCCAGACCCAGATATTCTACGTACTTCTGCAAATTCCTGCATGTTCAGTCGTTACGTTACAGCCCCCGTTGTTTGTAAACATTGTTTTAATAAAAAGTCGTTGGCCGCATTCCTGCCTTACCCGGCCTCGCTTCTTGTGTTATAATCGTAACATCGCCCCCAACGTCATGAAGAAGAGATGTCCTCATCTCGCCCAAGGTCCTGGTAGAGAAGAATTGTAGTGAGAACGGGTAAGATATTCTGAAACTGAAGCAGGCATTGAGTAATAAACGCTCTGTATAGCCAGCGAAACGTGGGCTATGCGTTGAAAGTGTGAATTGTTGTATTGTGTCTCTTCCGTAGGTTGTGGGGTTGTAAAAGTGGGCGATAAGTGATGGCGGAGTGTAGTTCGTCGTGTACTGACGAGTGGCTGAGACACTGGGTCGGCGACGTATGGGTTGCGGCCTGATGGGCGTGATCTGGATGTGGTCGAAGTGATGTATATATGTAGTCGAAACAAGTGTGCTGGTGGGGGTAAGTAATGGTGTGGGAGCTAACCTGGTGGACGGAGATAGTTAACGATGGTAATGGAAGAAGGGGCTAGAAGTGGGCGAGTACATGGCTAACATAGAAATATGGTATAAATTGCTACAAGAACCTGAACTTGTGCAATTATTGTACAATTATACAGTAGTTTTCATTCTTAAAATTTACCTCTTAGAATGTCTCTGCATGTAACAAAACACTCGTACATAACAATTTTTTAACATGAAAAATTTCCTTAAAACATTCAGAACCTAAAATTAAATAAAAGCATATATTACACCATGGAAGGCCTCCATCATGAATCTATGTGCAGTATAATGTACAGTGAAGAAATTAGCAACCAAATATGCAGCTTCAAAAAATTTGAAGTCTCATTATAAACAACTATTTATATTATACACAAATAGAACTATCAATATATATACATATATATGCTTATTACTGTCAATGACACATTTTAATTGTAAAATATGAAACATATATAACATTCCAGTTGTTATTGCTATGTTTAGATGCTGGTGTATGTTAGAATACATTCTATAACTTTACGCTATTTTAAACATCTCCGCCTTGGCCATCTCTCTACGTATTGTAACGTAGTAGAAAATCATATTCCCCCCTCCCCTTATTTTTTTCTCGTTTAGAGTTTCTGAGGGAATTCAAAAATTTGCTTACCATAGCGAAGAGGACTTCACCCCTATCAATATTCCTACTGCCAGACGATGAACCACGCAAATTCAATATTTTCTCTTCCTCTACCCCCAGGGATTCTAGGGCGAGATGAGCCCCCCCCCCCACCTAGTGGACATTGGGGGAGATTTTATGAAGTGATCAGGCCTTTGCTGGACGGCCCGAGCGTAATTGCAGCAATACCTTGCGAAAGGCAGTTGCAGAAAGCCCTTCTACCGGCCAGTAAACGGGGCCAAAAATATTAAACAACGCGCCCGATATAGGCCAACGTAACACAGAGAGCGGCGTATTTTGTCATCGGGGCAGCGGACCAAGAAGACGCGGAGATGGGTGTGTCCGGCCGTCGTTGACCGCCTCCTAGAATCAGCCTCCGGCAACATGAACAAGGTGGCGACTTTCCAATTAGATTGATATAGTAGTGGCGTGCAGTAATAAAACTTATTATAATTAATTACCGTCTTTGTATTCCATTTAAGGTCCCTCGATAAATAGTCACGTAAATAGTTATTGTATAATCCTTATGTTCAATAAACCCCATCTTATACTGTTGTGCTCTACCTAATCATGACTCATTATTTAGCTACGCCCATAGCCCCTTTCAGGTATGAATTGGCTTAAAAGCTAAATCGTAACAACTGCACACCATTTCAGAGCCCTGCCCGTAGCGGCGATGGCGCTCTTGTAGCGCATGCCAGTGTAACCCTTCTAGCTCCGGGCTTCTCGGTTGAAAAAGGAGAAAAACGATGCAGGCAGGCGAGCCCCTTAATACTGAACTACTGTTTAATTTCATCTGCAAACAGGGTAATCGTGCGAAACTTCTACCATTCACTCTTAAATAGAGCAAGGCGATTTAAAGCTTAGAAAATCATATTGGTCCAAATTTTACCACCGCGTACCACTGCCTCTATCAATGCATGACCGATCGGCTGAATTAAGCCTACAATAAGTATTGTTTTACTATTGTAAAAGATCATGTGAAATTAAAGATGGCCTGGTTTGCAAAAAAAAACTATTTAATTGTATTGTCCAAATTGATGAAAATAAATTCATTGAAAATAAATATTAAAAGGAGGAGAGAGTTGGAAACGGCCTTGTAATTAGGTCGACGCACCGTCGGCAGACAAGCGGCGTGTCGCGGTGTGCTGAAGTACCTGGCGAAGCGCATTTTGCCCCGAGCGAGCAGAAGCGCCATGCTGTGTTGCGCTGGCCGGTCACGTGACACCGGCCAACGTCCAATACTCTGAGCTCTTATCAGCCCAGCACTATGGTGAAGGGGAGATTTCGCCTAGGCCGCGTAAAACGA
>NQII01001371.1:303786-317747 GCA_002778355.1 Clitarchus hookeri
CCCCCGGGTACTCACTACTCTTTTAGCAAAATGTAGACCCTCATCTTCCTTCGCTTGCGACGATGCTGACGTCGCACTCGACGCCGATCGGAATACGCGTTGTCCTTATTGCGAACGTTTGAAAGGCGTCGCCCGCCGTGCAAATTTTCACAGTGTGTGTACCCTTCCAGTTCACAGTGTCACAGGTGTTGCCGGGATATTTTTAATCAATTAGATTATTTATTTCAGTTGTATTTAGTTGTGAAACCACTATGTACATATTTACTTAAACTAAAATCCTATTTTATTGACATATGATTGAAAAAATTATAAACGAATTGACGCAATGAAGCCCAAAATATAGTTTTGCTATGTTTTTTTAGGGTAGAGGTTAAAATTGTTCCGCCAGTGGTTATTGTCAAACACCAGCTCGCCTTGAAACCAAGGATCAACCGCCACTGGTGCGTACAGTAATCAGCTTACGCTGGAGTGACTGCTTCACATAAACAGAGTTTCGTGAAGTTTTTTTTAAAGGGTAGCGGGTACAAAAACAAATGCACGTAGGCTTTCAAGAGAAGTGTTATCTGTAAACTACAGCAGCAGCAAATAAATTTTTTTTATGTAGGGGGTAGAGGGTAGGTGTGGAGGTTTATAGCGGCCGGAAGTGCTTTGTTCCCCTGCGTGTTTGTGCGGGCAGATGTTTCGAATTAAAAACGGACTGAATTATTCCTTCCGGCGTGGTCTACATGCCAGCAAGACGGGCGGAGTATCCCCCCCCCCTTCCTGGTAGAGTCAACATTGACTTCCGCCTTGCGCCATGGGACTAATGGTCTGAGACCGTGCTCGAACTGGAACTGTTCAGCTCACTGATAGGTCGCGTGACCCAGCTTAGTTTACTCAGCTGAGATGACGTGTGTGATTAGTAGTATTTAGTTTTTAGAATCCAACGGAATTTTACGTAATGCAATTGTATTAAATAAATAAATTTCCATATTACCACCATATTATTTCATACTACACAATATGGATGGTGACAATTATTTAAGTTACTTTGAAATAAAGAACTGTGTCTTAAGATTATGCTAACGCCCTAATGTTTCATTATATATATATATATATATATTTGTTTTATATATATGTAACCCTTATCTCAGAAATAGTGTTTCTAATGTTCGTGGTGTTTTGTAAAATACAATTTCTATTTTGTCTGAAAAACTGTGTTCATTTAGTACATCAATGCTTCGGGACCAAATTTCGTTGTCCTGAACAAAACATACACGGGTTTCGAACACATCATATCGTAGTTCAAGCACCAATTGGCAGTGACCATCATTGGTAGTAGTGGTCAGATCACTTATCTCCGACCAAGGCGCCCCGGCGGGGTGAGACCGCAGCCACCATGAGAAGGAAGCCTGGCCGCGGATCAGTGACGTCAGCTCCTGACGGCCGAGCTCAGGTAGCGGCTCTGAGCGGTTCTCTAGGAAAACCACAGCGTATGACACTGTATGCAGAAAACAGTGTTCAACGCAGACAGTGCTCAAAGTTCAAAAATATGTCTGTTCAGTTCACCTATAGGCATCTGTGCATTTCTACGACGAACGTCACACCTTGTGTTACAAAGGAAGTAGGTATACTTCGTGCGCTGGTGTGGTCCAAGCCTAAGACTGCTCAAGAACAAATTGTTTTTTATAATGTAATCTGAGCATATTTTATGGTTTTGTGATGTGGAGTCTATGATAACTTAATAAAAATACTAATTAATTTAATATTATTTATTTATTATTATTTTATTAGACTATATTGTAGTACAAGGTACTTGTAGTATTATTGGATGGAATTTATCAGCATCACAATGAATATATAAGGGATATAATACGATCATTATTATTATTTACAATGTTTACAATCTTTACAATATTTCATACAATTAACGTTGAATTTTCATATAATTTACATTATTATTGCACAGACTCAGAGATTATCTTTTAACACTTTACGTTATTCATAACACAGAAATTGTCATACAATACAAAAATTTTAATATAGGTAATTGGTTACATTTAAAAAAATGCTTTTATCGTGTTTTTTTATTTGCGTAAATTTAAAAATTTTGACTTAAAATATTGATCCGTACATTATTTAAAAAGTTATTTCAACACAAATTTCGATGTCATCTGAAGTGTTTATTGAAGTTTCAGGAGTGGCACTTTGCAATTTCTTTTAAATCTGACTCTTAGTTCACCTGCGGCTAGGGTTTAACTTGTAGGTACTTTGACTTCAAGTTTTATCTCAAAAGTTAACTTTGAAATGCGGGCAAACCGCGAAACAAATTTCATTCAATATTCTCTACGACAAGTAACATCAGCTGTAGCCAAANCTTTGAAATGCGGGCAAACCGCGAAACAAATTTCATTCAATATTCTCTACGACAAGTAACATCAGCTGTAGCCAAACGTATTAATTTTGTCCGATTTAGGGATTTGCACGAATGAGGATATACATTTAATATTCCCATTGGTCGTTTTATTTGCTTGTGAAAGATAATTATTCTCCTCCAGTATTATACTTTTTCAGGCTATTATTTCATATCACAACGNGTTTTATTTGCTTGTGAAAGATAATTATTCTCCTCCAGTATTATACTTTTTCAGGCTATTATTTCATATCACAACGAAATATAATGTATATTCCATTCACGATTACATCTGACTTTTCTGAAGCCCTGCTAAAGTTCTACTTCCAGGATACTNCGCGTTGTCCTTATTGCGAACGTTTGAAAGGCGTCGCCCGCCGTGCAAATTTTCACAGTGTGTGTACCCTTCCAGGTAACAGTGTCACAGGTGTTGCCGGGATTTTTTTAATCAATTAGATTATTTATTTCAGTTGTATTTAGTTGTGAAACCAATATGTACATATTTACTTAAACTAAAATCCTATTTTATTGACATATGATTGAAAAAATTATAAACGAATTGACGCAATGAAGCCCAAAATACAGTTTTGCTAGGTTTTTTTAGGGTAGAGGTTAAAATTGTTCCGCCAGTGGTTATTGTCAAACACCAGCTCGCCTTGAAACCAAGGATCAACCGCCACTGGTGCGTACAGTAATCAGCTTACGCTGGAGTGACTGCTTCACATAAACAGAGTTTCGTGAAGTTTTTTTTAAAGGGTAGCGGGTACAAAAACAAATGCACGTAGGCTTTCAAGAGAAGTGTTATCTGTAAACTACAGCAGCAGCAAATAAATTTTTTTTATGTAGGGGGTAGAGGGTAGGTGTGGAGGTTTATAGCGGCCGGAAGTGCTTTGTTCCCCTGCGTGTTTGTGCGGGCAGATGTTTCGAATTAAAAACGGACTGAATTATTCCTTCCGGCGTGGTCTACATGCCAGCAAGACGGGCGGAGTATCCCCCCCCCCTTCCTGGTAGAGTCAACATTGACTTCCGCCGTGCGCCATGGGACTAATGGTCTGAGACCGTGCTCGAACTGGAACTGTTCAGCTCACTGAAAGGTCGCGTGACCCAGCTTAGTTTACTCAACTGAGATGACGTGTGTGATTAGTAGTATTTAGTTTATAGAATCCAACGGAATTTTACGTAATGCAATTGTATTAAATAAATTAATTTCCATATTACCACCATATTATTTCATACTACACAATATGGATGGTGACAATTAATTAAGTTACTTTGAAATAAAGAACTGTGTCTTAAGATTATGCTTACGCCCTAATGTTTCATTATATATATATCTTTGTTTTATATATATGTAACCCTTATCTCAGAAATAGTGTTTCTAATGTTCGTGGTGTTTTGTAAAATACCATTTCTATTTTGTCTGAAAAACTGTGTCCATTTAGTACATCAATGCTTCGGGACCAAATTTCGTTGTCCTGAACAAAACATACACGGGTTTCGAACACATCATATCGTAGTTCAAGCACCAATTGGCAGTGACCATCATTGGTAGTAGTGGTCAGATCACTTATCTCCGACCAAGGCGCCCCGGCGGGGTGAGACCGCAGCCACCATGAGAAGGAAGCCTTGCCGCGGATCAGTGACGTCAGCTCCTGACGGCCGAGCTCAGGTAGCGGCTCTGAGCGGTTCTCTAGGAAAACCACAGCGTATGACACTGTATGCAGAAAACAGTGTTCAACGCAGACAGTGCTCAAAGTTCAAAAATATGTCTGTTCAGTTCACCTATAGGCATCTGTGCATTTCTACGACGAACGTCACACCTTGTGTTACAAAGGAAGTAGGTATACTTCGTGCGCTGGTGTGGTCCAAGCCTAAGACTGCTCAAGAACAAATTGTTTTTTATAATGTAATCTGAGCATATTTTATGGTTTTGTGATGTGAGTCTATGATAACTAAATAAAAATACTAATTAATTTAATATTATTTATTTATTATTATTCTATTAGACTATATTGTAGTACAAGGTACTTGTAGTATTATTGGATGGAATTTATCAGCATCACAATGAATATATAAGGGATATAATATGACCATTATTATTATTTACAATGTTTACAATCCTTACAATATTTCATACAATTAACGTTGAATTTTCATATAATTTACATTATTATTGCACAGACTCAGAGATTATCTTTTAACACATTACGTTATTCATAACACAGAAATTGTCATACAATACAAAAATTTTTATATAGGTAATTGGTTACATTAAAAAAAATGCACTTATCGTGTTTTTTTATTTGCGTAAATTTGAAAATTTTGACTTAAAATATTGATCCGTACATTATTTAAAAAGTTATTACAACACAAATTTCGGTGTCATCTGAAGTGTTTATTAAAGTTTCAGGAGTGGCACTTTGCAATTTCTTTTAAATCTGACTCTTAGTTCACCTGCGGCTAGGGTTTAACTTGTAGGTACTTTGACTTCAAGTTTTATCTCAAAAGTTAGCTTTGAAATGCGGGCAAACCGCGAAACAAATTTCATTCAATATTCTCTACGACAAGTAACATCAGCTGTAGCCAAACGTATTAATTTTGTCCGATTTAGGGATTTGCACGAATGAGGATATACATTTAATATTCCCATTGGTCGTTTTATTTGCTTGTGAAAGATAATTATTCTCCTCCAGTATTATACTTTTTCAGGCTATTATTTCATATCACAACAAAATATAATGTATATTCCATTCACGATTACATCTGACTTTTCTGAAGCCCTGCTAAAGTTCTACTTCCAGGATACTCCTCCGCCTCATGCACACAAGCTTAGAAAATTACACTAGAGGGGCAACGCACCGCATTCGTGTGCACTCGGTGTAATGATATTTTGCATATAGAGCTATTTAATACTAGGCATTACCAACTCGCCTTTTTTTTCTGTCTTTATTCATATTACTTACAAATAAAATATTGTAATTTATAGGTAAAATATGAGTAGATGTTCAATCTAACCAAAAGTAATGTACTTTTGTAGTAGCACATGTATAGAACTCTTGTGATACTTAAGATATTTAGGAAGCAACCAAACACGTCATAAGTAGGAGAGTTTTCAAAGGTTTGATTCAAAACGTGTGAAGAAGTCGCGAATAGGCTATAAAATGCTAAAGCGTAGAAAATAACTATATCCTCTAGAATGAATGTGCCTATATTTGTATTACATTTACTAAACTGAAGTCTTACAAAAATATTGGACATGTTTTGCGGGTATTAAATGAAGCGGCGCGGCGTGTACCGAGGTCCTGCGTACCGACTGGCGGTCTGGGCCAACACCGGCCTGGNTATTACATTGAGAGGGGGTGTTAAAATATGGCAATGTAATAATTATTATTTGGTAACTTCAGTTTTAAGTTATTGTCAACACTGTGTAGTGTTTTGTTTTTTTTATAGTTGATAAATATATAACGGTCAACATTGTTGTATCAGTTTTGCTGTTAAAGTATAATAAAACATTTCGTTTATTAAAAGGCCTTTATTCATTAAACCTCAACATNATTTCGTTTATTAAAAGGCCTTTATTCATTAAACCTCAACAAGTATGATGAAAAGCTATGAATTTAGATATTTTCTGCCCTGATGTGACAATCTTCGTCAAGGCAAACATTGTCTAGGTGCTGACTTTGTTAAAGTTTTTTTTTTTTTTGCTATTTTTAATTTTGTTGAAAATTAGCATTCATTATCTTGAGGGTTGACTATAATACTCTCTACAATAGGCATTGAAGACTGGCGACTTCTCATTTTCTCAAACACCTTTGTATTTCAAACGTCTCGGTTAACATAACAGAAGGCAAGTCACAAAGCATCCAGTGAAACAGGGTTGTNAGCCCTCCAATATACCCCTCGGCCCGCGGTGACGCCATCTTACCTATACGCAGGCACCTCCGTCTTTGGCCCATAGTGATAATAATTACAGATCATATCATTTCGCTTTTTAATCCAGTACACAGAGCAAGTAAAATAAGATAGTTGAGTTGAGAGATTTGGGCGATTATTTAACAACGAGGTCTTGAAAGTCGGTATGGGTGAAATTAGCTGAGAATGGAGCAGCCCTGGGATGCGAGGGTGGGGGAAACGGGAGATCCCCGAGAAAACCTGCTGACCAACGGCATCGCCCGGCACGATTCCCACTTGCGAAAATCCGGAGTGACCCGGCCGGGGATTGAACCCGTTTCGCCTCTGTGGGAGGCGAGCAGGCTAACCGCTCAACCAAAGTAAAGCAGAGAAGCAACACTGCCATATATTGCGTCGAACTCTTACTTTGAACTACAAAATGTAAACAGGTCGCAGTTATATTGCCAACATAACATTCGTCAAAGCACATCAGTATGATGAAAAGCTATGAATTTAGATATTTTCTGCCCTGATGTGACAATCTAGGGAACCCATCTTCGTCAAGGCAAACATTGTCTAGGTGCTGACTATGTTAAAGTTTTTTTTTTACTATTTTTAATTTTGTTGAAAATTAGCATTCATTATCTTGAGGGTTGACTATAATACTCTCTACAATAGGCATTGAAGACTGGCGACTTCTCATTTTCTCCAACACCTTTGTATTTCAAACGTCTCGGTTAACATAACAGAAGGCAAGTCACAAAGCATCCAGTGAAACAGGGTTGTAACTATGCAACTATCGAGCGAGTGAGTGAAGAGATTTGTACGACTCTTAACATCGAGGTCTTGAGAGCCGATGAGGGTGAAGTGAGGTGAGTAGGGAGCAGCGCCGAAATGAAAGGGCGGGGGGAGGGGCGAGGTCCCCGAGAAAACCCGCCGACATTCGAAAATCCGGGAGCGACCCCGCCGGGAATCGAACCCAGTTCGCTTAGGTGAGAGGTGAGTATTATAACCACTAGACCACGGCGGTCCCAACTATTACTGTAGTGTAATTTGCTATATATTAAAAGTGAAATTATATTTCTAACCACATCGTAGTAATAAAGAGAGCAAAGATATTTTAATTATTGCTAAGCTCATAATTTAAAACATGAATAAATTCCCATTGTATTTTTTATCTTGGCAACATGGCTGCGACCTGAGAAAGTAGTGGCTTCAAAGGGCCTATAGAGTGTCACCCCGTGATACAGTACTGCTCGACAAACTCAAGTGAAACCCCAGTAAATATGAGAAACATAAGTCCTTTCCCCTCCCTCAATCTTCACTCTTTCTAATCGTTGCAGCAGTTTCAAGGTCGTGCGGATCACATGTAACTGAAGACTCTTATAATATACTGTTGTCGTTTATAAGCGTTAACATAGAACAGTGAAACCACACGTGACAATAGACATACGAACGCAATCTAGGAAATGTTGTGACGTATGACAAAATATGTTACAATTCTTCCTGANCACGTGACAATAGACATACGAACGCAATCTAGGAAATGTTGTGACGTATGACAAAATATGTTACAATTCTTCCTGTGGTTGTCGGTGGTAGGGATACGTGTATTTTGTGAAACTAATGCGGTGATCTATTCACAGGCGCCGTGACCTCCGAGTTAAACAGTTACACTTCAATATCCCCAAAATTCGTTTGGGATGGAAAAGTTTCGTAGATTGAGAAACCTGTGGTCTGGACACGGGGTGCAAGGGCGGAAGAAACGGGAGATCCTCGAGCAAACCCGCAGACCAATTCTATAGTCCGGCACGATTCCCACGTGCGAAAATCCGGGAGCGACCCCGCCGGGATTATGAGCCTTGTTTGCCTTGGTGTCTGGTGAGCGCTGTAACCTCTGCGCCACCGCGGCCTCTTTTATAAACTGTGATTGAGGCCGTGTTCCAGCTGGCACTTTTTGTTAACAAAATTGTCACGTGGCCCGTTATGTCTACAAAAAAATATGATGTATTTTTTAAATTTGCGTTTTGTCAACTTTGAAGCTGATAAATAACTAAATAGAAATGACCAAATCACAGCCATATTAGTTTTGCCTGTTTGAAACGTTTAAATACACATTTAGGCAAGGCTAATGGAATAAACAAATGTGTATTGTACTCTCAATAATTATTTCACAAAGCAAATTTCTGAAATATTTATGAAATAGGTATTTTCTCATGGCACAATTTTTGTTAAATAACAATTACACATCACATTTATTTTATATTGTTTATTTTAAATTTTTACTTTCCCTCTAAATACTTTCGGGGATATATACTCTTTATTTTATGACTTCGCAGACTTTTAATTTTGGAATAATGATAACAGGAATATAACAGTAGTGTGGTGTGCTAGACATTTGAATGTCGTGGTGTTCTAACGAAACTCGAAACAAATTGGAACACCGCCTCAGTTGCAAAAGTAACAATTGTGCGCGTGCAGATCGCCTTCAATCGAATTCGCGAAACATTCCCATATATGGTTATTATAAGCGGATAAGATTTCAAACACGCGTGCGTGTATTGTGTTTCGTCAATGGACTGCAGTTTGTTTGTGGCACACTGGACGGCTGTGACCTAACGAGAAGCAACAAATTTAGGATATCTCGACCACGTCCAGCCAAGCCAGAAAGGAAAATCTTTACTCACTGTTGCAGAAGCCTGTAAACAAACGACATCGAATCGTACTGCCACTCAATAACACGAGTGTTGATTATAACTAGAGACCTGAAAAATTCGCCAGTTCAATGACCTGCAGGCTAGGCTCTACAGTCTTATGAGCAAATACGCCAATTGGTTGTCTGCTGTCACAGTGGAAGGCGACAGTTGGACACCGGTCTCCAGGAGGCATCAAACACCGTGTGGACCGATGACTAAAGTTGTATAAACGCAAGTGTTTTGAATTCTAGCTTGTTTCAAAAATGAATCTGCGAATTCTTCAGGTCTCCAGTTATAACAAGGGACACCAAAAAAAAGGCGCTTGTGCCTGGTTTCCTAGTCTGGGACGGGTTGGATGGAGTGCCTGGCCTACACTGCCTCATCTCCATGCCTAACCTTGTGATGACCCTAGTGGTTGTGCCTTGTGTTTGATGTGCGCCTTCGGATAGGGGGCGTTCCTTGGATGGTCACCTATCCAAGTGCTGATCCCGCCATACACTCTTGAACCACGGCGATCTGAAGACCAGCAGGTTACCAGGGTGGTATGGCCGTCACTAGAGTCGCCTGTTTCCCGCGAAAAGATTAATGCGCAGACTTGACTTCAATAGCCCACGCGCACGTTTGCAAATTTGCTTTGTCTATTGGCTGCGTGCCTTTGCGAGAAGACATTTTCTCTCTGACTGGGCAAATCAGAAACAAGTTACTCCTATACCGAACATTTCTGATTCGCTAGCAGTCACCTAAGTATGTGACAGGTGAAAATCAGCCAATCGCGACAGTGGTTCTGAACTAGCGTGCTTTGGTGTACAACGAGTCGTTGGAATGTTCGAAAAAAAAGGTGGCCCTATTTATAACTAACGCTGAAGTACTTATCTTGGCTTTCAGCGTCTCCGCATGCACTGTGATGAAAACTTCTCGCTCCAATTCTGTTCGGTAGCTTTGGCCATGTGACCAGTCAGGCCACTTCACAATTAGACTGCAGATTTAAATCTCGTAACCGAGTCACTTCTAACATGCACCGCATTCGTGGTGAATCAAAGGTGGTGAGCGAATTAGCAGATTTTATTAACAGAACAGTCTGTGACCAGATTTCGCGTGTGAAAATGATGTATTTCTTGACTTCNGCGAATTAGCAGATTTTATTAACAGAACAGTCTGTGACCAGATTTCGCGTGTGAAAATGATGTATTTCTTGACTTAGAATGTAATTTTTGTACTTGACTGACTAAAGTGAAGACTCTACTCTACCAAATACATTATCGTTACATTTCCGCTGTATTGGTTTTGCCCCATTCAGACACAGTGTACACGATTATGTATTTTCCAATATTCTGCAAGACTCAGCGNCCGCTGTATTGGTTTTGCCCCATTCAGACACAGTGTACACGATTATGTATTTTCCAATATTCTGCAAGACTCAGCGTCCAATGAATTAAGTCCTAGCGCACTCTGCAGAACCAGTAAGAAAAAGCAGCCCGATACTTTGAACTACAGACCTGGGCATTTTTTAATTGTCTGGTGGCAAACAAATTTATATTTTATCGTCTTCGGCTATTGGTCGACAATTTGTTCGTCACGCCTCCAAGGCATCTCGATTCTATAGGTAAAGCTCGGCNTATCGTCTTCGGCTATTGGTCGACAATTTGTTCGTCACGCCTCCAAGGCATCTCGATTCTATAGGTAAAGCTCGGCAACAGAACAAATAAGAATGCAGAGGTGAAACAGCCGTTTATACAGCACACGCCAGCAAAATGGTGTCACCGGCCGGCAAATTGTCGGAACGGCGCGCCGTTCGCCAGTCAGCTCCTGGCAACCTCAGGCGGCAGCCCATACAATAGTCAATAGGCAGGGCACCTTTCGCAGCTTGTGAAAAGCAGCCAATGGGACAGAAGGCCCCGCCTACAGGGCCTCACGTAGCCAATCAGAAAATGGGTAAGCCCATGTCAAATGAACCAAACAGCGTTGTTTTCAAAATGGTGGTGCCTGTGTTGGAGTTGGTTTCTTACCGTTCAAAGTATACTGGTCAAAATTCCCGTCACTTTGCAGCATGTCAAGTCTAAACTTATACATTCGAGACGGTAAGTTTATCCGTTTAGTCATAATGTCCACGATTGCATTTGAAAGAATTGTAGTGATCATTTCCTGGATAACTGTTAGTGCTGTAGTTATATTTTCTAATAGAATGGTTGGGGCAATTCAGATTATTTTTAAGAGAGTGTTATTAAGGGCGTTTCGAAGATAATTTATTCAAAATTGCATGTGATTTTTTTTTAACCTTTTTAGGCAATTGTAGTCTATATAGTAGACGCTGCACAGAAAGAGGATTTAATGAACTACAGGCTACACAGATGAAACGGNAGGCAATTGTAGTCTATATAGTAGACGCTGCACAGAAAGAGGATTTAATGAACTACAGGCTACACAGATGAAACGGCATTCAATTAGCGAAGTCCCTCGCATGATTGGAAACATGATTCGTCGTTCAGATTATATTCACATAAACAACTGCTGCCAATAACATCAGACGCAAACACATCTTTNAGGCAATTGTAGTCTATATAGTAGACGCTGCACAGAAAGAGGATTTAATGAACTACAGGCTACACAGATGAAACGCCATTCAATTAGCGAAGTCCCTCGCATGATAGGAAACATGATTCGTCGTTCAGATTATATTCACATAAACAACTGCTGCCAATAACATCAGACGCAAACACATCTTTNGGAAACATGATTCGTCGTTCAGATTATATTCACATAAACAACTGCTGCCAATAACATCAGACGCAAACACATCTTTATTATTTCAGTCGCGACATATAACAAGACATTTTAACTGATACTAGTACAGTTCCAAACAAAAGAAATACGCTTGTTGCAACGCCTAAAATTATAATCTTATATATTTCGCTTTAGACGTATCAGCGTTGCGTGATTGTGAAACAAGTGACTTTCGATTGTATCCGAATTGAAAGTTACAAAAAATAAATGCGCAAAAATGACGACTGTAAAATTTAAACACGGCTTCTTACTTGTCCTGCAGACTTCCTTAATATTCTCGTCAATTTCATTGTTCAGTTGTTTGAATTTATTTTGCTGTCATAAATTNCCCCCAACTTCGCCTGGTAAGCGACCTCTGTGCTGACCGCTGGAGTTTCATTCCGTCCTGCACCGTGGGCCGGCGGAACTCGGACCGGTGGGAAATGCGGGGGCAGGCGCGAAATTAGTCGACAGCTACTCGGCAATTACGTCTTTCCTGCCTCGTGATCGCAAGTAAAACTGATCTATTATCAGGCCCAATTTCGCAGCGTTTTGTGAGGAGAATGACCGTCACCCAATTGTAACCTTTCAGAGTGGTAGCATTCTTCTCTTATTAATGCATGCAGCCATATGTGCAGTAAATATGTAAAGTATATAAACACAGTGGTATAAATTTTTAATAACGTTTATGGTTTAACGTTTTTTGACAATGTTTCTGACCCAGTTGTAACCATTCAGAGAAATAGCACTCTTCCCTTATGAATGCTTATGCAGTAAATGTGTATATTGTCTATTCACGGTTTCTTCATAATTTTTAAATAAAACCTTTGGTTATTTCCTAAATATATCATATATCACAAACGTTTTATNTTCACGGTTTCTTCATAATTTTTAAATAAAACCTTTGGTTATTTCCTAAATATATCATATATCACAAACGTTTTATACTTCTGTTAACATAAAAATATCTTATTGTTGATTAAATTAACCTTTTGCATATAATTGGTACAAAAATTATTATATTTAATTTGTAATTGATATGAATAAAAGCGGGGATAAAATAAGTGTGCTAGTAATGCCAAGTAATAAATAGTTCTCATGTAAAATATTATTAAAGTGAGTGCGCAGGAATGCGGCGCGTTGTCCCTTTGGTGTAATTTTGTAGACCTACTTAAGGTTTGCTTGCATGAGACGGAGGAATATCCTGGATGCAGAACTTTAGCAGGGCTTCAGGAAAGTTGGATGTAAACAGGAATGGACTAGATTATATAAACGTAGCAATGGAAAATATTTAATAATATTTATGCTTTCTATAGTAGGAATGAAATATAATTTGATCTTAAAGAACCATACGCTAGAAACAGAAAACCAATGTTGTATTATTTAAAGCATATTTATTTAATTTTAATATTTTTTTATNAAGCATATTTATTTAATTTTAATATTTTTTTATTTATTTTTTGTAACACTTTCTACGACTTTTTTTAAACACAAAAACGTATTTTTCCAGCACCTTCAATGTTAACCTGTACGTAATTCGTAAAAACATCACACGACAAATTGTAAAGCGGCCTATTGCTGAATTATGTACGTATGAAAGTAAATAAAATGCTATTATTGCTCACAAGATCGTTTTGTTTTATATGTAATTTCGAGTTATTAGAGGTGGTCAGTTTAATTTTCACAATGGTTTTTCTGTGTGTAGGTATTTTTGTTTGGTGTTGAGGGGAAACAGAGTGGAACCAGTTTTAGTTAAATTATGTTCACCTCACAATACAGTGTACATTTAGTATCAATTAATTGCATTAAGGGGTGATTAGGATAATACCTTTCAAATTCCACATTAAAGACGGCGTAAACAAAGATGTTGTTTGAGGGATTATTTCAACGGGATTAACGTATCAACGAAACGTTATTTTAGTAAATAAAGCTGCTGCATCACAGCAGTAGTTTAAAATCGTAGGAATATTACATGTTTTCGTTATAAATGAAACAGCGGGAGGGGGTAATCTGCAATGTAGAGCAAAGCTGCTTATGTATTCATGTCTATTCGGTATTAATTATATATTATTCGTTCTTTCTTTTATTGTAGACGTGGCCCTTTGGGGCCGGGTTGGGGCTGGGCTGTGGCTCCGGCAACCAACCTGTAATGGGTGTAAGGTGAAGGGTCTAGGTGCCCTGAAAACCGGATTGTGGTGATCCAGTCCGTGTGTGTAGGGGGG
>NQII01001371.1:317870-388129 GCA_002778355.1 Clitarchus hookeri
GAGGTGTTCTTCCCGGCCTCTGTCGGTTGGATGCCCGCGCTGGTGAGCTCCGGTGGGGCCCGCTCATTGATGATTGGGTGTTCCCCTGCTGCTGTGAAGGCTGCTGACTCAACCCCTTAATGGGGCAGTGATGCGAATATATAGCCTAGCACTGCCTAAGTCCATCTCCACCTCCTCGTGGTTGGGTGGTAACATGGTGGCCACACCATGGCTAACGGAGTGAGGACGACTGAGGGCGATAACGGCCTGTCTGTGCACAGATAATCAGTTACAGCGAGGTTATGTGCAGTCTCCAGAGGCTGTATATATTCTTCGCCCTGCGATGAAGACCCGCGAACCGAATTGCACTCCCAAAGCTGAGGCTTGATGTGGCAAGTCGGGCTGATCTCGGGGTGGCGGAGTTCTAATGAAGGAACTGTCAACTGTCAGGCGTTCTGGAGGGACTGGGCCATCCCGGGTGAAAACTCAGTGTGCATGTCTGAAAATTGTGGGTACCCAGGGGATCAGTGTGAAGCCCCGGCTTAGGCCGTGCTGATCGCGGGTCGGACTCTGGGTGGCATTGGTTGATCCTTCTGCTTGGAAGGAGATCTGGAGGTGGGTGTTTGCCTGGAGGGCTGGGCCTGGAGTGCCGGAAAAAGTCAGTGGCAGCTGCCGTGGAACGCAAGCGCGCTGACCTGCCCCAGTGTCTGGTTTCAAAGGGTTGATGCTCACTAAAGAAGGATCGACGGTCTGGTCCGCCTAGTAAGAGGACTCGTTTACAAAGTGGGTTTGTAGAGTGGGGATAGCACTCGACCCCATCTAGGTGGCATGTGCAGATTCAACTCTGTATAATGCTGTTGATAGGTGAGGTGGAACCACCCTCGGGTGGAGAACATCCACCCACTGCGATTGGAAAGGGCGTTTACTCTTTCTATTGAGAGCATTCAACTGCTCTCAATTAAGAGCTCTGTTCAAGCTCAAAAAATCAGACATGTACTGGTACAAATACCTGGCTGAGTGCACTTCCACGTTATGATACCTGACGTGAATGTCTGTAGTGACAATATATGCCTGGAAATCCTGAACCTGAAGTGCACTCATAATATCAGAGCTCGGAATGGTGTCTCCTGTTATACCCTAGAGGCTCAGGTACAGGAGGGAGCGCTCTGGTGAACACAACCCGCTGCACGAGATTGCAGAAAACATTTTATTGTAGACGTATTCTTGACCAGATTTCTCCGCAAAGTGTTTAAGAAATTGTAACCCATTTTCAAACCCTTAACAAACACGTGCATACGGGTCTGGAACCTAGTCTGCCCTCATGTTAGCTCCAGTTATTTTTCGACTCACATTTTATTAGCAATTGGCGGCTTCGTCGTAAAACTTAACCTTCCTGTAAGTAAACTAAAACCCTTTACTTGACCTATATACTTCTCGTAAAAATTAAATCTGGCGGCCTTTCCGCTCATTTGGCGTCACTGTTTGGCGGGTGTGACGTAGCTGGCACAACTTGCGTTCATGTCCGAAAATTACTTAGGCGAGACTCTTCAGGTGCGTCGGTTGACCGCAGAAGTCGTGATAACCCATGACGCATGAAACGTTTGCACCTGGTGACTTTTCCGTTTTGGGCTAAAAGCCAGTACGGCGGGCGAGTAATGAGATACAACCGATCAACGAACCTCCTTCCAACCCAACAGTTGACCATACAAAGCTTCCTCCAACCACAGAGTAGATAAGTAGGCCTAGGCAGAGACAGAAGGGCGTGGGGGTTCTCTCGATGTGGGCGTACCCAATATCTGATTTGCTGCGCGAGGCTCTGGGAACGGGCTTCGTGTCAGATTGGATTTTTTTTACATGGCCAGCCATAGGTTGAACCATGCATGTGACTTTCCAAATGTATTTATTACATGCAGCTGACCACGTATGTGGATTGTCATTTCTATCTATTTTTACCCTTTAGTGATCGGCCTTGGTGCCCGGAGTATGGAAGTGGCGCGGTTGACCTGCCATCCACCACCGTTCCCCACACATAAAGAGGATTCTACTTCTATATGCCCTGCCTTCTATTGTTGCACTACCTACTACTACTAATATATTTATGCACGATATTACAATTCCTTTCATCAGTGTTGGCTAAGTAAGCGGAGAGCGCTACCGCGGCCTCCGAAAGGTTCCCCAATCGCTTGGCGAGCAGGTGACCAGGCGCTGATTGGGGAACGGCGTTCCAACAATTGGTCGGCCAGCTACGCCATTTTGGTGGCGTGTGTGGTTGGCGTTCTACGTACAAGCAGCATTTTCACCTGTGTGTTCTTAAGTACTCTGTGTTGGTATCTTCCGCAACGCGACGACCGGGAAGTCGTTTACACCTCGGTTCGACGATCTCCCAGTTCCTGTCAAGACTTTCTTCCAGCCGGGTCAGCGCTCCGCCCATTGCCGACGAGAAAACTCTATACGCATTTCCGTTCGGTTCTCGCACCGCGGGGCAACGATCTGTCCTCCCTCCCTCTACATGCTTGTAGGTGTACCTTTTTTACGTCTCCGCGCAAACTATGCGTGCCCTTGCGTAGCCCGATACCGTACTTCCGCAGAATGTGAGGAGTTTCCCTGTGTCCTCTCCCCCCCCCTCCTCACTCCACACCCCCGCCCGGGTTCACCAAACACACCACACAACTATAGCTCTGGATGAGTGGGAAATTGCGAATCTGTACACCAGCAAAAATTTGCAGAGAATGCTTTTCTTGACTTTGACTGCGGAGAGATCAAGTTAAGGCTATCGCCTACCGGAGCTACTTTCGCGTTTGAAGCAAAGAAGCGTGGGAACCATAAGGGCGATGCTTGTCACGTGCATTAAGTACGATGTCACCGCTACGCGCAAGGCTCTGAGCCAGCGTGGGACTTAAAGGTGCTGTACCCAAAAAAATAAATGATTTTATTTTTGTGCCAAACATTGTTCAATTTGTACACATTATATGTGGTGATTATAGAGACCCGGAAATTTCGCGGATTCATTTGGAAACCAGCTAGACGCCAAAATCATTAGCGTACTAGAGCCTCAACTATTTGCTCAATGACTGACGTCCAAGTTTAGCCCCAGGATAGTTAGCACAGGATTTGGTGCTCTTTTTCTTGCAGTTAAGTTATTGGGTTGGATTGGTCCAGGTCGTTGCCTACCAGCTGCGAACCAATTAGAAAAGGAAGTCTAGTGTACACGTGTTTGAAGTGTAGCTTGCCCTCAAATGAAATCGCGAAATTTCCTGGTCTCTAGTGATGACATTTTCCTAGAATAAAAAATTTTACACTTTATATTTTTTAAGTAATTTAATGTCAAATTAACTTTTTTTTTCTGTTTTGCTGCAGCTATAATAACAAATACCAAGATGTACAAATAAAAAAATGTACAAAGTTTACTAATGCCATAGGCTACCGTGTGATATATATTTAATCACCAAATAACATATCATACACAAAAAAGTAGTTTAAAATAAGCAAAAATTTATTTATATTTTAGTGGCGAAAAGTGTGTAGCGGATTTTGGTACTGACTCCTATCGTAATTTCGCTTGTGTCCTGCTAGCATGTTCTGGACGACCGTCCGNTTAAAAATAATATTTATAGCGTGCGCAATACTTGAAAGTACCATCTTAACCTAGTTTTGATTTTTTTTTCCGTAAGTTAACATATTGGGGACACGTTAGAAAAGTTTTGTCAAAAAACTGTATTTAAAACACGATTCAGTGCATCTCAAGCGCTAGGTAGGATTCTCAGGTAATTTGAACATGTTTTTATGTGTTTAGGAAATTTTAACTTTTCGTAAGACGGTGTCAATAGTAATTTGGCTAAAATTCCTAATAAGTGTAACACAGCTTTCCATAGCTTTTTGTGTTGTAATTATAATAATATAATTTTTAAATGTTGTGCTGAAAAAAATTTCTAAAAGTTATTTTAACACAATTTTGATCTCAGTTCAAGTGTTCCCTTGATCCATAAAACTATAACGAAGAATTGAAANAACCTATGTTGGAGGAATTAAAAATAATATTTATAGCGTGCGCAATACTTGAAAGTACCATCTTAACCTAGTTTTGATTTTTTTTTTTCCGTAAGTTAACATATTGGGGACACGTTAGAAAAGTTTTGTCAAAAAACTGTATTTAAAACACGATTCAGTGCATCTCAAGCGCTAGGTAGGATTCTCAGGTAATTTGAACATATTTTTATGTGTTTAGGAAATTTTAACTTTTCGTAAGACGGTGTCAATAGTAATTTGGCTAAAATTCCTAATAAGTGTAACACAGCTTTCCATAGCTTTTTGTGTTGTAATTATAATAATATAATTTTTAAATGTTGTGCTGAAAAAATTTTCAANGTAATTATAATAATATAATTTTTAAATGTTGTGCTGAAAAAAATTTCAAAAAGTTATTTTAACACAATTTTGATCTCAGTTCAAGTGTTCCCTTGATCCATAAAACTATAACGAAGAATTGAAATAAGATTTATCTGGCCTGCTGTTAGGGAAACTTTAAATTTTCAATTTTTAATTTTGATTTTATGGTACAACTCAATATTGTACAGCACTCCGCACGTTCTCTTCCCAAGCAGTTTCTTTATGCTACTCTAGTTGCATAAAAATGTATTTTTAGCTGTGTTATTATGTATTAAGTTTTAGTTTATAAAAGTTAGAACAAATTTAAAATTCTCATAATTCTTTTACTGTGTTTTGAAATTTATTTTCTCCTATTATTTAATTAGGTCAGTGCTTCAGATCGTATCACAGAAGTATGAAATTTACCCAAATTATATCAAATTCTTTTAGGCATTTGAAAAGCCTTAACGCCTAGGAACTGGGCATTCCAGGGCACCCGGGGTGTGGGACCTCTTTACGTTGTTGGCTTTTTGACCTTCATTGGAGAATCAAGTCATGAATTCTCTTATACGTGCGTCTTGCCACTTGAAACGTTGTCGACAGCGTGTTGCACGAGGTTCCGAGGTTCGAGTTAAACTGTTTTAAACCGTGTTGCACCTCAAAAACAGATCAGTCTTTTTTACCAGTTATTGATGTCTCGTTTGTAATGGCGGATTCACAAATAAATAAAAATACTTAAAGGCGCTGGTTGCGCAAACGCAACTTGTTCGTGTATTTATGATTCACAGTCCTGCTAATAATTATTGTTAATTCCAGCCATTCAAAACTAGTGACAAACCTGCCCATTTTACATTCCATTTTCTAACTAAACCTAACCGGAAGTAAACTAAAACAGCGTTTCGTCACATTGTTCTTCAAGACATAGAGATTATTGAAATTGTGGATAATAATGACAAATATATGCGTATTCGTCCTTGCAAATTTTAATATTTTTAATTGCATAGACCTACCAGTTTCCTAACATAACCTACTGTAGTGCCCTGATTAAGGTGGCCGCCTGGTTGAAGGAATTTGCAGGTCTGAGGCCTAAATGCGTGGTAGCGCTAGGGGCGACCGAGACATGCGCATCAACTCTCATCGCCTCTACGCGCAAAGTACTGAACTGGCGTGCAGTCTTGCCGTCGATAACGTGCCTCTATGAGACTTTCAGAGGAGACCCTACCATTTTATGACGTAATAATAAAAATAAAGGCTTAATGCAAGTCGCTATTTTTTTTTTTAATGTTTCATACTGGAATGTTCATACCTAAAAATGTGAGTGAAAACACCCGTTTAAGCCATTTTCACATTCACAAAAATATGCTTTAGAGAGAAATGGAGGAACTGAAAAACGTATACAGACGCCCAACGTTTCTTAAATACTATTCGTAAGCAGACCTCACTCAGACACGTTGGACTGTTTTTAGATTTCATACAAATCACAAATGTACACTTATTATGTGGACGCCGTTTATAACATTTCATTAAAAATCATAATGTCGCAATTCTCAACTTCAAATTATTATTAAACTCGTTTTCTTCTTCAGCACATTCAACAAATTATTAATCAGTCTTCCCAAATATAATACAATTAATCTTCTTCCGTTTTAATGATTAACAAATAATCTTTAAAAAGCATATTGCCGCAATTATGTAATTAATATTCACATACATTATTTCTTATTAATAACCAAAAATTATACTGTTAACGCATTTAATAAAACATAATTTGTAAATGATATTAAAGAAAGTGACAACATAAGCAAGTACTGTGTAATCATATATAATTAAAATATATGTGACTAATGCTAAACATAACCCCTAAAAACCGCAAAGTTACACGGTTTTTTAAATAAAACGTTTTGTGCTGGAGCTCTGCACACCCTTCGGCGGCCTACCCAGGCGGCCACATTAACTACATACAACGAACTTTTACGTAATATATAATGTCCATAAATTCAACTTAACGTTTAAGGAAGTTTTAAAAAAAACAAAATCTTAAGGTTAGAAATTTAATTAATGTTTTTATTTTTTTAAGTTATACCTCTTTTGGCGCGTTGAGGGTAAAAGTTTAGTGTGCAACGGAAGTTGCACGCCCACAGTGTAACGAAATTCGACAGTGAACGTGGTAGGGGTATGACCCAACACTGAAATACAAATCGTTATATTTGCCTAGTAACAGAGCTTAAGAGTATTATTTCTCACACTTAGATTTTTAAAGTTATACTTCTTTTGGCGCGTGTCTTTCTTCGGTCATTTTATCGTTTTCCTACTTATATAAATTATTTGCATACGTAATAAAATTTTATTTTAGTCACGACAAAGAAGTATAACTTCTAACGCGCGTACATAAGTGCACGAACTTTTTTCTGTACATATTCGTGTGCAGCAGCTATGTCACTATACTAAACATAATAAACTCCAAGATGCATATTAATTATATTATAGTATGCAACTAAAAATTAGTTGTTTAAACATACATTTGCAGTGACAAAATATGCAAATATTAAGACAATGGATATTATGTATATATTGTTATATATACAATTACATTAGAGTTCGATTTCAATAAATTACTTCATTTGCAAATTTATCAATGTCGTATACTGTACACATTTTTAAGAGTGAGAAATTTGAGTGGCGCTGAACAGCGTCTTCAGTGCCAATGAGACTAAAGTGAAATGGGAAAAGCAACAGCGATGGAAATTTTCAAAACAACTTATAGGCCAGAACACCTCCATGTCCCAAAATTGAACTGCTTTTCTGCCAATACGGCTAGCAAAAATGGCGTGGATTCTATTTTTAAGGATAGAAAACTGCTTGGTAAACAAGTGCTTTAGGATGTTTTTATACTTCCTCTAACCAATTTGTGATGCAGTTTGATTAAATTCGAATCGTTAAAAGTATTTTATTAATATAATAGTGCTTGTCATTTAAAAATCAAGATATAAACAAACACGTTCATCATTGTTGACCATGTGACTTTGACAGTTGTTTTTTTGTGGGCTACGTCAATGTTGGGTACAGGCGCAGAAGACGAAAATAAGCCTACCTCGTCTGTAATGGGAGGTATAGTCTGAAACGTGCCTACAGGAACACAGACTAATTGGTGGTAAAATGAGTTAGCATTTCNCGCTGCCTCCACGTGGCCCTGACGACTGCAGAGTGTGTAATGTTTCCGAGCCGTGCCCGCCGCGCCGTGTGGGACGTGCCACAGGCGGTGCCGGAAACTGCGACTCCCGTCAGCTGACTGCGACGCCGTCTCCTGGCTTTTATCCCCTATTCACGGTGAACTGAGCACTTTTTCAAAGCCCTGCTTAAGAACTACTTGTATGCGCATTTTTTATTCGTCCACCACTATGAGTGGTCCATTTCCAAAGGGTTCCGCGTCCGTGTACATTGATTGACGGGAAACAACCAAAAATGTATATTGAGTGTATTTCCTAATATGGCTGGCTGTATGAACTGAGGTACGGATGTTACTGTTGGCCACGGACATTTTCTGTATNGAGTGTATTTCCTAATATGGCTGGCTGTATGAACTGAGGTACGGATGTTACTGTTGGCCACGGACATTTTCTGTAGAAATGAGAGCCTTCTGAAACCAAGCATTCCCCCTAAAATAAAATAAATTGTATTTAATATTTGTGGACATGGAGTACTTTGGAAATTGAATAAATGTTAAACTTGCGTTTAAACGGCCTTCTCGCTGTTTTGGACCTGTAAAACATTCATCATTCGATTACAAAGGCTAGGAAGGAACCAAAAGAAACATTTTTTGAAATTGTCATATTTGTGAACAAGGGACGCTTTGAAAATGGGACTACTCATATGTAAAATTAACATTGGCATGGGCCTAATCACTTTATTCATGTATCGGTCATGTAAAATTGTGATATTGGTATAAATGTAAATGATTTACAAGTTTGATGATTCATACACTCACGTGCATTAAAAAAAACAAGAATCAGAAGAAATGTATTCAGAAATGTTTACCTGACACTTTAAATTCAACGTTAAGACATGAAATTACGTTCGCTCCGTCGTTACCAACTTTACCGGGTGCACATGCCAGTCATTGCGACCGTTAAAATACATGCAGGTAGAGACAGGGACTTTTTTTTAAGGTTGATTTCATAAGTGCTCAATTAATTGTGAACAGCCTATACGACCGCAGGGCGTATGCTCCGCCCGTCACCACATAGTACTCACGAATACAGAGATGAAACAGCGGCTCGTCGTGGTTTATTCACACTTTTCGAATCAAACTTTTGAAAAATTACCCCACGCGTCATGTTTTGGTTGGTTCCTAAATACGTCATGTATCGCAGACGTTTTATATTTCCGTCGGCATAAAAGTATCCTATTTTTGGTTAATTTAAACTTTTACTTATGTTTCATCTATATATTATAATATTTAATTTATAATTAATATGAATTAGAAAGGGAGAAAATACGTGTGTTGGTAATGCCCAGTAAGATACAATTCGTATGGAAAGTATTATTAAAGTTTGTGCGCAAGNGGAGAAAATACGTGTGTTGGTAATGCCCAGTAAGATACAATTCGTATGGAAAGTATTATTAAAGTTTGTGCGCAAGAATGCGGTGCGCTGCCCCTTCGGTGTAATTTTAGAGACTTAATTAAGCTTTATGTCCACAAGGCGGAGGAATATCCTGACAGTAGACCTTTAGCAGAGCTTCAGAAAAGTTGGAAATAACCGTGAAAGGACTATACCGTGACCTCCAGCCGCACACGCCATCGATATGGCCTCACTGGCCAGCCACACGTTGGAACGCCGTTATCCAACAGCACAAACTGAGAAAACGAATTTGTTGAAACAAACTTTTTTTTTGTTAACAAATCCGTTGTTTGTATAGGTGCAATGTAGTGTTTTGTTATTTTAACCAAATTATTTTGTTTTTATTATTTGGTTGCCTCCAAACAAAGATTTGGTTGGGGCGACCAAAGATTTGCTCGGCTCTACGTATATTAAGACATTTTCACTTAATACAGAAAAGTTGGAAACTCGACCGAGATTAGAACCTAGATCATCCACGCCCTAGCAACCTTAGCTAAAGCGAATTCTGGCTAAATTGGAATGTTTTTACGTACATACATTTCAAATACTGGACACTGTGCGCGAATAAATATTTCAAGATTGGCATCATTACTTTGTAGTTTCCTTTCGTACATAGTTGTCATAAAAATGCAAACTGTCAAGCTGTATTTTCGAACGAAGTCAATCAATTGAGTGGCAAAACAAATATATACAGATAATTCAACAAAATATTTCGCTGAAAGTCTCATTTCTTTTGACCCAACACAGAGGTTTTCTTAATACATGCATGTATTTTATTAGATGAACAAAATTAATTTCGTTGCATTTTAAGTTTTTTTTTGTTGCTGGGGCAACAAAATATTTTGTTGGGGCAACTAAATAAATTTTTTCGCCCTATACAAACGAACAATTTGTTGANTTGCTGGGGCAACAAAATATTTTGTTGGGGCAACTAAATAAATTTTTTCGCCCTATACAAACGAACAATTTGTTGAGTTTTCTCTCAGTGCATGGTAACCTACTCGTCAACCGGCAGTCCACACATTATGGAACCTTTCGCAGCACNGGCAGTCCACACATTATGGAACCTTTCGCAGCACGCAGTAGGCAATCATACACACGCACAGTTCCCACAACCTCGTGTAGCCAATTAGTGACTGGGAACGCCCACATCAAAGGAATCACCACATCTCTTCGCGTCTGGTTACTTATCTATAGTCCATTCGTGGTTACTTCCAACTTTTCTGGAGCCTGCTTAAGTTCTACTTACAGGATATTCCTCCGCCTCGTGCAAGCAAAGATTAACTAAGTATGAAACATTACACCAATGACGTTCCCTATCTTAAATTCACATTAAAAGTGTGATTTTCAAGGTAACACTGCGCCCCACTGTAAAACTTGAAGAGATNGTGGTTACTTCCAACTTTTCTGGAGCCTGCTTAAGTTCTACTTACAGGATATTCCTCCGCCTCGTGCAAGCAAAGCTTAACTAAGTATGAAACATTACACCAATGAAGTTCCCTATCTTAAATTCACATTAAAAGTGTGATTTTCAAGGTAACACTGCGCCCCACTGTAAAACTTGAAGAGATCAATGAAAAGTAGTACTGGCACTACCTAAATTGTCAAATAATTACGATTTAAGTTCCATACGAAAAAATAAATCATATTCTTGCAACAATAAAATATTTTTGTTATAATTTGCTTATTTAAATGTTTTGAAAAATAAAATAAGAATATTTGTAATTAAAATTAAAGCGTATTTTTACTTTGGATGCTTTAGAAAGCTATCCGCTGATTGACGAATGACTTTCCAACATTTTGCTGGTCAGTGACGCCATTTTGGTGGCTTGTGCGGTTTGAACTCGCGGTAACAGTAAGACATCCGCATTCATTGAATACACGGGTAAAGTATTGCAACGTATTTTACGACAGTGGCACTCAAAGCGTACATAATTCAAATGTTGAAACAACGGTTTATTATTAAGTATGGAATATTTAAAATTGCTTGCAGATTTTCTTTCTAAAATAAGTGGCATGTGAAGTTCACTGTTTCTGGTAGCCTATTCCCTACTGGTCTGGCGAATGTAAATAAATCTGCGTGCACTTAACTCCACAGAATTGCCACATCAAAGTCTAATGGAAATTTGTGACTATCAGCAAGTTATCGATACATTCTTAAAACTGCAGAGATAAAATTAATTTGCAAAATTAGATGGTATTCATAAATTTAAAGATAACACAAGTAAAAAAATAATACCCGTGAGGTGGTAACGTAAGTCAGCCCCTTGTGCTTACAGAGGTGGTCAAGTCAACTTTCACAGCAGGTGTTGCTCAAGTGGAGCCAATAAAACGGCTGTAAGTTCGAATAGAGAGACAGCGGAACTGACGGTCATGCAGGCGTGGATATAGGCGACTTACTTCCAGCTTGTCTTATTAGTTAGTAAATATGTATNCACATCAAAGTCTAATGGAAATTTGTGACTATCAGCAAGTTATCGATACATTCTTAAAACTGCAGAGATAAAATTCATTTGCAAAATTAGATGGTATTCATAAATTTAAAGATAACACAAGTAAAAAAATAATACCCGTGAGGTGGTAACGTAAGTCAGCCCCTTGTGCTTACAGAGGTGGTCAAGTCAACTTTCACAAGTGGAGCCAATAAAACGGCTGTAAGTTCGAATAGAGAGACTGCGGAACTGACGGTCATGCAGGCGTGGATATAGGCGACTTACTTCCAGCTTGTCTTATTAGTTAGTAAATATGTATTCCACTCAAAGTGTTAATTTTACGTGCTGCGAAACGATACAAAACGATGGCTGTCAAAAGTGTAAAGTAACCGCAAACAGTCGCAGTTGCTTCCAAATTTTCTGACGCCCTGTGATCTGATATTCCACCGACTCGCGCAAACAAGAAAATTACACCAAACGGACAACGCATCGCAATTGCGCGCACTCGATTTAGTAATATTTTGCAATAGAACGATTTCTTACTAGGCATTGCCAACACACGTATTTTATCTCTGATTTTATTCGTATTAATCATAAATGAAGTAATTTATATATAAAATGTAAGTGAAAATTCAATTTAGTTAAAAATAAAATACTCCGATGTTAACAGAAGTATAAACCACTTTTGAAACATGGCATATTTGGGAAATAACCAAACACGTCATACGTGGGGTGATTTTTCAAAGGTTTATTCAAAATATGTGAAGATATTACTAACAGACTATTTTGGAGGTTGGGAGAGTACGTAAATAGTCCCCTAGGGGCTCTTCCTACTAAGCCCGCGGCCACGGAGTTTAAATGGAAAATCAATGTTAAAGAAATTCCCTCCCAGTGCATCAATTTTAAAGATAACCGTTTGAAACAAAAGTTGTTCTACGTGAAATTTCGTAAGAGTACTGGCACGTTAAGAAATCTTGTCAATGAATATGTTTAATATTTTTTCTAGAATTTAACATTGAAAATTACATTTTAAAAAAAATTAATGGTTTTTTTTAACATGATTGTATTCTCTGAGAAAGTCCCGTTGAGTATATTTTTTTGTCTTTTCAAATAATTATCTTTAAAATTGATGCGCTGAGAAGGAAATTCTTTAACACTGATTCCCCGTTTGAACTCAATTGTAAAAGAGTTATTTTTAACTCAGTCCCAGTTGAGACTTGGTTAGTTTTTCTTTGGGGGGAGGGGGGTTACATATGACGAACTTAGCATAATTACAGTGCAATGCCGTGGTTTTGCTTATATAACGACATGGACGCGGATCCTATCACGGACGGGCACAACGAACAATGGAACGCGTGTCTGCACAGATATGTAAGGAAGAATTAGCAACTCTTCCGTTTCCGTGAATCCGCGTGGCCAATATGAATCGAGGGTTTGGTTTGGTTTGATTATCGTTTTCGTGACCATTGTGTTTACATTACAACATTTGAATGGAATCGATGCTTGGAATGGAATCGGTGCTAAGGTTACATGGGACGCCTGAAGGGCGTATCTGAGTTCGTGAGGGATGGGGGTCTTATTAAAAATAAAATAACTAAATTTGATTTCTAATTTATTCACNGGGCGTATCTGAGTTCGTGAGGGATGGGGGTCTTATTAAAAATAAAATAACTAAATTTGATTTCTAATTTATTCACACAGCTATTATTTACAGCATTTAATTATCTGTAGCCACTATTACTATTTTTATTTAACAGCAAGCGCAATATTTAATGTATATTTCAACTCTAATTAACGTCCTTGTTAATGTCTCTGTTTGGTTACAGTCAACTAACTCATACTCATCGTTAACACGTGTTTAGTCTATCTATTGCCACAATTTGTAATGTATTTCACTCACGCATCTAGTCGTCCTGTCAGCCGCCCTCTTCACTGTTTGATACTCGCAGTCGCAGATTCCGCTCGGAGGCCTGTCACACTTTTATACCGTTCACCCTGANCCCTCTTCACTGTTTGATACTCGCAGTCGCAGATTCCGCTCGGAGGCCTGTCACACTTTTATACCGTTCACCCTGGCCATCTGGAGTCACGCTGAGAGAACGAGGTCAGTAATTCACAGCATTCTTCAGATAAACGCAGAAATCATATCCGCCGAAAGTCAGGAGAGGCGAGCCGCCAAAGAGTTATCGCAGCAGAATGCCTTCANATAAACGCAGAAATCATATCCGCCGAAAGTCAGGAGAGGCGAGCCGCCAAAGAGTTATCGCAGCAGAATGCCTTCAAAACTCAAAACGCTGGTAGTAGTATCGCCCGCCTGTCATTAAAACATCCCTTAGTGATTCGCCGCCCCGCTATATTATCACTACTCTGTCCTTCTCTTCCGACCGCTCGCGCGGGGCAGAGCAAGGTTAGCAGCGCAGACCAGCGACACGTAACACTAAGATTTATCAGTTTTGTTTTAATAAATACACACGTATGGCTGAAAGTACTATTTATGAAATTGAAATAAGGATGTTTGTGTTTATAAAGCTTATGTTGTTAATCTGCAACAGATATTATTTGGTTTTTTTCGTTGGTTATAGTTACTGTATTTTTCCGCGCAAATTCAACCAGATTCGTTAGCTCGTTCCGTTTACGTGTTCCATATCCTTGTCCTTACGAGTACGTACACTGAAGTACAGACTTAAAAGCTAGATTTTATTTTATATGCATCCACTGAATTCTTTCTGAGTTGAAAATTGAGATTGAACTGCATGGCGGTTTTGGGCGGAAATATTTTCTGGTGGGTTATCGTGTCGTATTTGTATTTTTTTTGTGGTGGAAATTTGTATTGGTTTTTCCAGCGCTTTTCACCTCACTTGTCAGAACCGAGAAATGTCTAAATGACATCAGGCNTGGAAATTTGTATTGGTTTTTCCAGCGCTTTTCACCTCACTTGTCAGAACCGAGAAATGTCTAAATGACATCAGGCGTAAACTATTAACTTTATATAAATATGTTGCAAACAGTGGTATAAACTAAAAATAAACAATGCTTTCCTGTTTTGCATTGTGGCTGTTGCTTCTTCGTCTTGAAATAAAAGAACTCGGTCATCTGTTGTGGGTTTGTTTGGTGGAGTTCACAGTCATTTGGCACTGTGTAGGAGCGAATATAATTGTTTCGAGCTTCACCCGAGTCACTTGAACACTTGTGGCAGTGTTGTATTTGAACTTCGCACGTATTTTTAGCGTCAAATGCGAGTTTGTATATGGTGGAGCTTGTAAAATTGAATCAATAGCTGTACTTATCCCTGAAGTTTTTTTTAGTTGTTTACGTTTCCATNTGGAAATTTGTATTGGTTTTTCCAGCGCTTTTCACCTCACTTGTCAGAACCGAGAAATGTCTAAATGACATCAGGAGTAAACTATTAACTTTATATAAATATGTTGCAAACAGTGGTATAAACTAAAAATAAACAATGCTTTCCTGTTTTGCATTGTGGCTGTTGCTTCTTCGTCTTGAAATAAAAGAACTCGGTCATCTGTTGTGGGTTTGTTTGGTGGAGTTCACAGTCATTTGGCGCTGTGTAGGAGCGAATATAATTGTTTCGAGCTTCACCCGAGTCACTTGAACACTTGTGGCAGTGTTGTATTTGAACTTCGCACGTATTTTTAGCGTCAAATGCGAGTTTGCATATGGTGGAGCTTGTAAAATTGAATCAATAGCTGTACTTATCCCTGAAGTTTTTTTTAGTTGTTTACGTTTCCATNATATGGTGGAGCTTGTAAAATTGAATCAATAGCTGTACTTATCCCTGAAGTTTTTTTTAGTTGTTTACGTTTCCATTCCGCAGCCCAGCGTGACATCCTCAATAAATGACGCTATCGCCAATCGTCCATCTACTGTCTGTATCCACTGAATGATCGAAGGTTTCCCTCATGGTAATGCGGCTAACGGATGTATGTTGCGGTGCTCCCTGTACCGCGAGTCGCTGCTAGTTCCGAGCCGCGCCGCTAGTCTGCGCTGACGCCTCCGCCCGCGAGCGCCATTAGCGTTCCGGGATCGACTGTTCGTGGGGAGGAACGAAAATGAACGAGAAACGTGCTCGAGGGGCGAAAAAGGGAACGAATTCGGCCGGCTAGTTTTCGCATTGCGGAGGGTTTGATCTCGTGACGTGGGGCAGAAGTAGGTCGGTGGGAGATTCGCGGAGTGGCCGAGGGTTGGCGCTGGCGCGCGAGGGACTGGTGGTTCGATGTTGTGCCGGTGCTGTTAAAAGTCAAGGGCGTCCGTTGGACGGACTGGCGGACGTAGCGAGCCCGCAGCGATCCACGTGGCACGACCGGGAGTCATTGCAGTAAGTACTTGTTTACCATATTGCTGCGGTTTCCTGTCGCACGCCAATTGGCGTTTGGTATCGGCGTGGCTTTTTACGTACGTAACGTGCTTGTCGAGAATCTGTTTTCAATCCGTTGCCACTGGATAATTTTTATTGTACATCGCAATTCGTATGTTAACTTTTTTTTATTGTAAATATTCGCTGGCATTTTATACATGCGTTCAACGAAATTAAACGGAGGTTAAGTCATTTGAAAAAATAGCGGTAATTATCTATTTGTGTAAACCCCACCCCACACTAAAAAAAGAAAGAAAAACCGGTATCTTCTGTAATTAGCATACGGTAATATTCTTGATTGAGCTTTGCAGAGAAATTTATACATTTTCGGTTTTTTTTTTTTTTTGTGGTTTTATAACATGGCATACAAATTAAAACACTTGATCACGACAGTGTTATTCGGGTTCATAACAGAGAAATTAAATATTCTGGACGCCTTAATTGGGTTATGTATTGTTTTGTGCAGAATTTCTGTCGTTTCTTTATTCGTATGTTGTAAGTTTAAATTTTATATTTTTTTTTGGGCTGGGTGAGATTGAGGTAGGTGGGCAAAATCATTAAATCCTTAAAGCCATTATTATTTGCCAGTGGCCAATAAAGACTTGGAAACAGGCACTGTTTACTGGAATTTACAACTTCCTGGTATAACTTTACTTTAATTTCTGATGCACACAAAACTAATAATTGTTTGGCATAACGTATTGTTTTTTTACTCGAAATGTTTATCGTATATTTTCTGTCATCACAAGAAACAAGATGGACATTAATTTCGCTGCAGAAAATTTTCGCGCATAAACCGGGAGTTCGTGTTTGTTATGCACTTGACAGGTATTTCTAAAGGTGGCACTCTTGAAATTAACCTTTGAAAAAAATCACTGCTCGTAACTGCATATATTTTAAGGTAAGCAATGACTGCAATACTCACAGTTAACTTGGCAACGAACTACGAGAAATAGTTGTATGTTTTAACGTCTTACTAGTAAAGTTAAAACTGTTTGTCACCTGCAATTTAGTTTATTTTTGTATGCAAATAAGAATAAAATCTAACGTTATTGTAACATTTCTAACTATTTGACATCATCACCAGTCTGCCGCAACGTTCGTCAGCTGGTTCATTGTTTTCTTTTTGGTTCGGTCCCTGTTCATTTGTCAACAAAACAGCGGCTCACGACCAACGTGATATTAAAGTGTCACTGCCAGGTGGTAACTCCTGCAATAAAGTATTCATTAACGTAATAAATTAAACATTCCCATACATGTTCTGAGGTAAGTGGCGTTGTTTGTTGCTTTCTGCTGTTTTTTCAACATAGGTTCTTTTACAAGAAATTTTTAAAATTTCACATAATATGCCGACCTGAAAAATGTGCTGTTTCATGCTATTGGAGTCGGTAAAAATTGCAAACTTAGAATAAACTTGCAAGAAACTTCGGATAAGGGTGTTTTATTATACTTTCGATGTATATTAAAATTGTGAAAGTTATTGTTTAGTATTTACGTGATTCCCAATTATGCGTTGACACCTCGGCACGTATGTCACTCGTTTTGAAACGATAACGCCATGAAAATGTTTTATTACTGAACGTGAAACATTCCTTGAGTGTTAGGATTGGAATAAACCAAAACAGTGTTATAACATCTGTCCGAACGGTTTAATTTGTATGAGTCGATATATGAAATATTAAGTACTAGCTTCCACATCTAACCTCTGAGGTAGGTGATTTGGGGGGAAATTAGATTCTGCATTAAATTTATCAATGCAGTTTCATGAAATGTGTTGTCGTCGGCTAGGTATTATGATATTAGTATTCTGGCGAAGTAACGTTCATATCAGTGCAAGCATTTAAATTTTAAAAGCGAAATGTTATTCTTTTCGTAAGCAAAGCAGTAGGCCGTAGCAAACATTAGTGTTACGCGCGTTAAAAATTGTGTGTCTGGGCGAATTTTCACGAAACTTGCATCGAGTGACAAATAATGCTGTGGAAGTATACTGTAAATTTTTGGATCAATTGTATTCAGCGATTGAGTTTCATGACAACTGTTTTCATCACTCGTAATGTTATAGCAACGCCCGCCATATAATTGTGCGTAACTTTGTATTAAAATATTGATTTGTGCAGTATTTATGCAATATAATTCTAGTCGTAAATGTTGTTAACCATATTTCTTTGATCATTTAACGATTGTTTAAGGCACGTTTTCTTCTGCACGAAGGAGTAAATACACCATATTATCTAAAAGCGTGTCTTTCGTTAATGGTCGAGCGTTTCATTCCAGGTATTCCACAGTTTTTAAAGGTGAACATTCGAGACGTCTGTGGTGTTGTTTTCATAACGGGAAAAATAATTATTAGAGATTATGCTTTTTCGCGAGAAAAATTGACAGTTTGCTATGATTCATCGTACTGTAAACATGTCGGACAGTTTTCTTTCCTTATTAATTGTTATACTTGTTTAAAACTACTATCCCATTTCACTGGGCTAATGAGGATTCTGATACCATAAGGCAGAACGTTCGTGATTGGTCTGCAAACAACTTAGCCGAGTCAAAACCTTGTTCATCCAATCATAAAAAAACGAATTAGTTAAGAGTGTCATAGAAAATATGTTGCCTCAAAAATGTTTCGCTATTTTCTATTATCTTTAAGAATAATGTTTAATTCTTCAGCTATTCTGTTGACTACAGTTAAATACATTAATTATTGATGTCTAAACAGACAATGACTCGTGAAAGTCGATCAGTATTCACAAACCAATATTATTTAATTAAATTAACGTGTACATGTTTAAGTATAGTGCTTATTATTATATTTATTACATTTGGTTGTTTATTTAATGAGTATGCAGGGGACATATGGCCAGCTGACATAAACACTACCCGAAAGTCGCATGGTAGTGTTTATTTTCATAGGTGTGTGTAAAGATACGCAACCAACGGCCTGAAAGTAGAAACTTAGAAGGGGTTTCAAAATTGCTCACTTTACCGTGAACAGCCTTTAGAAAGTAGGAGCAGCTGATAGTTTAATAATCGCTCCCTTCGTATACACTAACTCTGTGGCGCGATGTTTTTGGAAGTTGTTTTACTGAATAAACATGGTTAGTCGAAATTTGTAAGTACGGGTACAAAAGTATTTACTTTGATTATATAAATTACTTGCAGTGTACGAGGATTGCAATATCAGGCACAACAATAATCGTTACATTTGATGTGAGACGTGTAAGTCAGTGAGCACTGATTACTGAAAACCTAAAATCCTCCTCATCCCTTCTGTAATTTCAACTTTCTTTGCAGATTGCTGCTACGTGGCATTCAATATTAGAAAAAAAAAATCTTGTATAGGTTTTATAATATTT
The DNA here is from genome assembly GCA_002778355.1 of Clitarchus hookeri. Lineage (NCBI taxonomy): Eukaryota > Metazoa > Arthropoda > Insecta > Phasmatodea > Phasmatidae > Clitarchus > Clitarchus hookeri. Next base: position 336,988 of record NQII01001371.1, read on the forward strand.
TATATTCTCTTTGAAATGTGCGAGATTTATTTTTGTAAAGTTGTCGTACAATGAACTACACCATGAAAATCTGAAAAGTTTGTCTTCCATTAACTTCTATACCTGGGTCTTACCAAAAATAAATAACAAAAAACAAATATTGTTTATGTTTGTGATATGTTAAATATACGGGCACGGCTTTAAAAACCCTCTACTTCGTTGTTTGTCTTACATCTTATTCACACTTTAAGTTTAACGTTTCCAAGTTTAATAATACTTGGCAGAAGTATTTATAATTTGAGTTAGTGGTTAAACAGTCACCCATAGGAAAAAAAATACATTTTCTTGTATAATTTTTTTGGGATGTGTTAGAAGTTTAATCTATCACACATAAGTTATTAAATAATATGATTTTATATTTTTGGAGGATAAAATTTTTTTGCGGGCTATTTGTCATTCCAAAGTGGCTAGTGATTGTACGGTTCTTCATAAACTACTTATTAATTACAGATTTAATGAAGTTCGTCGATAACGCTGCTAGGTATTTGTTAATGTGCCGTATATAATTTTCTAAATATTGCACTCACGACCAAAAAATCACCCTTGACCCGCCTTCGTGTAGCATGACTTATATCTTGATATCCACTACTACCAAACATATTCGCAGATCGCCGNCGATAACGCTGCTAGGTATTTGTTAATGTGCCGTATATAATTTTCTAAATATTGCACTCACGACCAAAAAATCACCTTTGACCCGCCTTCGTGTAGCATGACTTATATCTTGATATCCACTACTACCAAACATATTCGCAGATCGCCGTTACGAAAGATCTTGCAGGGATCTGGAATACACATTTCAATGTACTATTATGCATACAATAAACATATTTTCAAATCCTTCGAAACAGCAGAAAATTATACTTTCGTACTGCTGTTTCCGAAAACATACTAACAGAATAAACTACCCTGAGCTTCCTTCCTTGCCGACTCCCAACACACACAGACCTACACACAGCCATGTTCCGTGAACAAGGAAGTGAACATGTAGTTTTGTACAACCAGAGTTTATAGTGAACTTTGTGTGTTGTATCGGCAGAACGACTACCGAACTCGGGGGTGGTAGGTATACCTACAAGGGCGTTTGTACTAACTTGTGCAGTACAGGGATGGTTTTTTTTGTAAACAACCACTTATTCATAACGATTTAAGAAAGTAAATATTTTTATTTACATTTGTTTTAATTACATGTTTGAGGGATTGAAACAGCGTTTATAAAAGTTATATATCCATGATCAGTATGAATGCTCGTTATCTTTCCATGTGAATTTTAAACGATAAAATTGCTGAATTATGATTACTTGGAAGTGTATTTGTGTGAATGAGGGATACAACCGACGGAGTGCTGAACACGGCATAGTAAGTACAGTGAACTTAATGTAGTGTCACCTCAACATGCAAGGAACTTACCTTAATAGCACTTGTGTCATGCTATCGGACATACGTCTGTAGACCACTACTGCTTTGATTACTAGGAAGTCTGTAGCGACGTTAAGCGCAGTCGCCTGTCCTAGATTCTCATGTATCTGCTTAGCATGTTTTCATATGTCAGTCTGAAAAGTTCATTTTTGCTGTTGGTAGACTACAAAATCTTGAAAAAAATTTTCCTGATTCGTCTGAAATATGCTGTTTTTGTATCTTCTTAGTAAGAAGCGAGTTAGACACACTTGGGCAGTGTGTAACATCTGATAAAGACGAAGCGAGGTGAAGGTGGCAAATTGCTATAGTGCGGGAAACGGGAATACCCTGAGGAAACCACTGGGAAACGCATGTAAAAATCTGATTGACCCCGCCAGGAATCGAACCCGGTTTCTCATAGTAAGTGTATAATTTTACCTTAGCACTGCTATTGCCCCTCTTTGTACAAGTATATTTATTCAAGATTGAAATGGAATTATGGTTTATCATGGGAAATGTTTCCAAGGTTTCAGCGCACTGTGCACATTTCAGAACATTTCCTTTCATTATTTGTTTTGTGTGTGTGAAGCTACTTTCCCATTTCTGTGGGCCAAGTTTTGAAAAATATATTGGCTGAACATTTTTTTCGCGATTTTCTAATGTCTCTAAGCATGCTGCAACTCGAGATGATAGATTTGCATTAGCATCTAGCACTTGCGCCGCTAACCATCTAACTTAAAAGTGACATGCAAGTTAAAGGTTTATACACACAATGGGTTTTAACATAAGCAAGTTTAAATTGCGCATATTTTCTTACAAATATATCAGCGCGTAGCGACCACGAACAACTAATCGTACTTGAACCAATGAGATTTCAGTGCAAGTTTCCATCGGCAAGCTTAGGGTTTACACGTGCAACTACAGCTACTGCTGAAGCGGAGACGTCGCGAAACTTGCACCGGCGCGGCGCCACTAAAATACCCCTAAACATATTTCATTGACGCAACAGTTACTAGCTCGCAAGTTGTCCTCGGGAGAGTTCCACTTGAGTGCATTTAAACATTTACAGGTGCATTTAATTGTACCTACCAGTTATGCGCAAATACGAGTGGCGCAAGTACCTGATGCTAATGTAAACCTAGCTCGAGTTTCAGCTTGCTTCTTTTCAGCGCCACAACTGCTGGCGGGTGAATTTACGGGGAGCATGGTGCGGGCTGCGAGAGAAGAGGTAGCTACGTGCGCAGCCTGATGCCGTGCTAAAAACATCGTCTCCGCGTGATCAGTTGCGCGTTTGCCGATGCGTGCCCATCATGTTTGTGTATTTGGTTTATAACAGTGTGTACACAGCCGAACCGTCACTAATATCAGCCGCATCTGGCTGGGCCATGCCAGCGGTCCAAGTGAAGGCATCTAGGGAGGCTAGTCGCCAGGACTTGTGGCGCTGACAGCAGACACACTGAGAAAATCGTGAAAACATCAGTTCAAGCTCAGGGAGAACAAGCGTTGTAACGCAGTGTGTCTTGAAGATGAAAAATGGCTTCGGACGACGACGCGAGTGCCTGGTTGCATTGCCTGCATGTTCCGTGCGGCGGCTGCCGAGTTGTTTATGCGCGCGGCGACTTGGCAGTTTCGTCACCTGGCCTTGAGCTCTGTGCGGAGGGGCGTGGCCTACCTTCTGCTCCGCGNCCCCCCGCAACTAGCGAGCTTAGTTGTCGTCCGCGGGCAGATATAATTGTTGGAGCCCAGGAAATTTTTTCGATTTTATTTGATGACAATTTGGACTCAAGGGCATTTCCTACCGGCTGGCAGCTGTGAAATTCAATAAGGAAATCCCACGTTAATGAAATTTCGCCTCAGTGCGTTGATTTTAAAGATAGGTGTTTGAAACGAAATGTATTCTACATTAATTTTATACGATAATAATACGAGCGTATATTTTCAATAATAGATACGCAGTATGTACTTTTTGTAAAACGTATTTTTTTTTTNTACGATAATAATACGAGCGTATATTTTCAATAATAGATACGCAGTATGTACTTTTTGTAAAACGTATTTTTTTTTTTAATTCTCTGCAAATAGACTATACATGTTATGGAATCATCTCCGCTGTAGGGAACTTCTCCTAAAAAACTCACGAAGAATACATTTGGTTTGAAAAGCCTATCTTTAAAATCAACGCACTGAGGCGAAATTTCCTTAACATGGGATTTCCTGTTTGAATTTCACAGCTGCCAGCCAGTAGGCAGTGCCCTTAAGGCAGTCGCCTAGTGAGGAGTATGTTTGTGTGAGTGAGGCAAAATTCGATGAAGCGCTACCTACGAGNTGCCCTTAAGGCAGTCGCCTAGTGAGGAGTATGTTTGTGTGAGTGAGGCAAAATTCGATGAAGCGCTACCTACGAGCTAAGCCAACCGGCATATGTAAAGCGGTATCTCCTCTACGCGTAAGGTGCTCAACTGGTGTGCAGTCTTTGCGTCGGTGACTCGTCTAAACGGACTTTAAGCTGCGGCCGTATAATTTTATTGGACGTGACTGTAGTGAAGTTCAATGCATGTCTCTTTCGTAATTTCGCATGTATCCTGTTTGTTTATTTTGAGATACCTAAATAAGTCTGAAAAGGCCATTTTTAGCAATGTTGAAGTGTTGAGGGGCATTAAAATAATGTTTCTAATGTGCGTAACATTCCGTCATCGACTGAAATGTACTTTCTTCTCGTATGTAAACCTGTTGGGGGCATGTTTAATAGTTTCGCCAAAAAACGCTTTTTTCAAACTCGCTGCAGTGCATTTAAAGCACTAGGTAGGCGACAGCTTTAAACCACATGTAGGTACATTGGAGTTCCTGCTTTTATTGGACCACAAACTGGAGCAGTAGCCAATGAATAACTAACTGAGGCTCGAGTGCACAAAGGATTGTGGAGTCTAACTCGTTACCAGATGAATCGGTGAAGTTCCCGGGCCTCTAATAATGGTTTGCAGATAAACAGGGCTGTAACGAGGACCCCGGAGGTTTTCAGTATTATGGTAATTTCAGAGGAACAGCAAATTAGTGCATTACTTATCGCTAAAAGGCCCTATGACTTCACACTATTGTGTGATCCCACTATCGCGCATTTGGCACACTTTAAGAAGATTTTGAAATCATGTTTACTTAAATAGAAATTGAAAAATGTCGTGAACTTACCTGTTAGTACGCTGAACTTTATGACTCTGTATACGCTCAAGTAGAAATCGACCATTTATTTACGCTGTCTTTTTTTAGTGGGGGTGGGTGTGGTGGTGGAGGTTTTTTTAATTAGGATCGTTTGCATGTTATTGGGTCACACAAATGCTTCGTGTTAGTTACTGGCTGTCAGTCAGCTGCGGTGTGTTAACAGACTTCTGACCACAGAACACTTTAGAATACAGAGGTGAAACAGCCGCTTACACCGCGAATTTCTGCTGCACACGCCAGCATCAATCAACGCCTAATGAACTCGCCAGCTGACTGCCCAGAAAATTAGGGAACCTTGCGCAGCATATGGTAGCCAATCAGATACAAGGTCCGTTCCCAGAGCAGCGCACAGCCAAACAGAGAATGAGTACACCCATATAGAAGTAACCTCCTCGCCATTTCACTTTTGAAGTTTTTCTATGTCGTTGTCCTGACACAAAAAACGTGGTAAGTGTATGCACACCCGGCCACTGAATGAATTTGCGAAATATCCGAGTCGCCACAGATAAGGAAACAGGGCGATATTGCCACGCGCATCAAGTGCGCCATCAACCCTACACGCAAGGTAGAAAATCTGTGGCAAGGTTCTGTACGTGCCTCTCGAGAGTACTTTTGTATGTAACTGATACAAATATTTTGAGGTACAGCACATTGAAAAAGCGGTTTTTAGCTATGTGGGAGTGCCCCGAAATTATGTTTCTAATGTACGTGATGTCTGGAAAGTAACTGACACGCGTAGTCTGAAACGTATGTTCTTTTCGTAGATGTCGACCTCCTGTGACGCAGTCGGTTGGTGCGCCGCCGTGCTGTGGTTCGTGAGGTTCTGGGATCGAATCCTGTGAAAGGCACGGATGTTAGTTTAAATTAAGTCATAAGTTAGTTTGTAAGCCGTCCTCCAGATAAGTCTTCAGGCATAACACCGGGGGACGTTAATAAGTCCTTTCCAATACCAACACCAATATATTTTCGTTGATCAGCACATTAGGCGCATGTTATTTAGTTTCGTTAAAAAAAAAAAAACCTGAATTTCAAACACTCTGCGACACAGTTAAAGAGCCAGGTAGGCGGGCCCCTTAAATTAGCACTTTTGAAAGCCGTGAATTGGATCTACAGTCCGCTCACCAGCTCTTTGTCCCTGCTCGCCATATATTAAAATTCCACGTAGGGACAAAGAGCTGGTGAGCGGACTATACATTTATTCTTTAATTTGTATTTTTTTCTACCATATGTAAAATAAATGTAAAATAAATTGCGCAATCTACCCAATGAGTTTATTCATGTGTAGCCCAAATGTAAACGCAATTTGTAGAAACGTACTTATGCTACAATATACCAGTTCTTAATATTTTTTTATTTTTTATTTTATTTCAATTAATTAATTTGGTGTCCACGAAACTAAAATTTTTTTTTCATTCAACATTAATAGGCTCCTGCATGGAATAGTTTTTCTTACATCGTTGCTAGCTTTGCTGGGGGGTCTATCAGAATAAATGCATTTTCGGGAGGTAATTTCTGTTTTAAAAAGTTAATTTGAATTTGCTCAATTAACTGCAAACAAGCGTTGATTTTGTTTTACGTATAATTTCCATTTCATGCTGTTCGTAATTACATCAAGGTTTTTTGAAATTGTTACATCCGGGACGTTGGCGTAGTATGTAACAAATAATGCAATTTTTTTTATAAAAAGTAATGGTTTTCTACAGTTAACTTAAAATGAAGATCCTCCCTATCACTTAGCAGGTGTAATTCTTCGTGAAATGTGAGATCGTTCGGTAACTGGTGTAGCTTAGGTTCTTCTAAGTATGAAATTNATTTGAATTTGCTCAATTAACTGCAAACAAGCGTTGATTTTGTTTTACGTATAATTTCCATTTCATGCTGTTCGTGATTACATCAAGATTTTCTGAAATTGTTACATCCGGGACGTTGGCGTAGTATGTAACAAATAATGCAATTTTTTTTATAAAAAGTAATGGTTTTCTACAGTTAACTTAAAATGAAGATCCTCCCTATCACCTAGCAGGTGTAATTCTTCGTGAAATGTGAGATCGTTCGGTAACTGGTGTAGCTTAGGTTCTTCTAAGTATGAAATTGTTCATGGCAAATCATTGTCAGCTCAAAATATGTAGAAAACAATTTCCCCTGATCTTATAAGTNTGTTCATGGCAAATCATTGTCAGCTCAAAATATGTAGAAAACAATTTCCCCTGATCTTATAAGTTGATGCAAAAAATTTGCATAGCTCTGTTTAGCTCCACATAAATTTACACTTCTTATTAAGACAGTTGTTTTACTATTTTAAACCTTGCCCCCTGGTCCTCTCTTCTTGTCAGCAAGATGGAAGGGAATTTCGATGGCATCCTCCCTGTTTCTGTACCTCTGAATGGAAGATCACTTGAGGGAAAAACTTCTTACAGACTGACCATAAGTTACTGATCTGGAGGAGAACGTGACTTTTTACCGATTAAGTGTTAAAACCTCAACTGAAACATGATAAAGAACGAAAGTGGGTAACCTTCGTTGCCGAGGTCGCTAAGGCGTTACGTGCTGGTTGAAAGTTTCCGGGTTTACATCCTGGGTGGATGTGTGTATGACGTAAATAATTTAAAGTTCAATTTCGTTCAATATGAAATCCTCCTCACATCCCAATTAGCGTACTGGCATAAAACGGGGTAAAGTTAACAACCAGAAAGGAACGAAGGTGTGAATATACTATATTGAAAATAGGCCTATATGAGGGATATATTTTGGCGATAACTTGCACTACTGCTCTGCTCCTCAGCGTGAAACATGCTAATTTTATTGTCTCACGGTAGGCTGGAAAAGTGTGTCGTGCCTGAGCTCTAGGCTGCACAACCCAGCAATATGGCTGTCATTGATCTATCGTCAAACATTAAGACTGAGTATTTGTTAGGGGCCAGTATACTCTGTAGACGTTCACAGTTTTTCTCCCATTGTTGTATGTGTGTGTTTCCTCACTCCTCCCCGCAACCACCACCCTCACAAAGGTTTGACTGGACAAACATAAGTTTGCGTTTGTGTCACTGAACAAAGCAGTGTGAAGAGGTTTCGACCTCTTAACATCAGGGTCTTGAGAGCCGATGAGAGTGAAGCGAGGTGAACGTGGAGCAGCGCAGGAGTGCATGATTTGACGGAAACGGGAGATCACCGAAAAAAGCCCGCTGACCAGCGACATCGTCCAGCGCGATTTACACGTGCGAAAATCCTGGAGTGATCCCGCTGGTAATTAAACCCAGTTCGCCTTGGTGGAAGGCGTAGCGCCAACCGCGGCTCCACTGAACAAAGTGACAATGGTACAAAATATTCTCGAAAGCGACACTACCGTACATCGATCGGTTTATTTCTTAGCCCGTTCGGTTACACATTAATTTCTGGGTTCAAGTGTTGCAATCGCGTAATTATTGGGTATGCGCTGCACTTGTGTCCAGCACTTTTCTCACAACCAGTGAACAATATGCTGTGTGCTTGATGGCGTTGGCATTGACCATTTATGCCAAAGAGTATATAAAATTCCACAAATCGTATTAGTTATAAGGAATATTGGGCACTGATACTGTGCTGTGTACAATACCGGTCAAAAGTATTATTCATATGCAACGTGAATTGCTAATTAGGGTCATTCCATGAAAATTACAAAATGAGTAAATTTATAAATAATAAAAGTAATTATATTTTCACACCAAACATTCTTCACTGCATGGCTTTATATATTATATATATTTACATATATATAATTCAGCATGGAGTCAACATTTGTTTGTTCCCAGCCTGCAAACTTAAAATGGCCAAAGCATGAGTTGACAATTTTAAGATTGTTATTTTTATATTATGTTATTGTACTTATGAAACCTGATTTCATAAAGTCAAATGTTAACACAGTGTTGAAACTAACTTTTTTCATACTAGTATGTAACTTACAAAAAATTATAGGAGCTGACAAGCTGGGAAATAAATATTTGCTATTGCCTAACTTCAGAAACTGACGGTTGTGCACATTTAAAAACACTTTTGCACTAAAAGTTGAGTAAGAGGGATTTCATCAATTTATATTTCGTTAATCTCGTGGATGGACAGGTTAAAGTTGACTGTGTAACATTTGGTACAACTCGGTTACGTTTGCTACTTTGTATACATATAATATTATATTATATATATACATGTGTATAATCTACAACTTGAAGTGTTTGTATAAAGTACTTTAAGAATACTTTAATGCTGTAAATTGTGTGAAATCGTAACGTTTGATACGATGGAAATTGCATATCTGTACGCATCATATAAAGCATGGCCGCAGTTGGAAAATAATAGTAAATTTGCTTGCAGTGTATAAAGTATTAAAAATAATAATTCTATTATAAAGGGAGAATAGGAAATGATTGGAAAACTTGATCCGTGACGGTGCCGGCTAGTGGGGGAGCGTGTTTCCAGCGTTTGGACGAAACGTCAAGCGCCGAAGGTCCTCCACCGACCAGAGGTCAGCTGTGATAAGGTGAACATACTAAAGCATCTGGTCCAACTTCATTTTTCTTTCGGCTCTCTTCCTTTGTGCCGTATGATGTGAGAGAAATAACGTGCAGGGGTTATAAATCAGTAGGGTAGGTTAGGTCTCGCACATTATCCACCACTATAAAGAGGGTCGAATGTTAATGTTTGGAATTCCATCACACTAAGAAAANCAAGATTTGGTTGGCGCAACGAAATATTTGTTTTGGCTGTGCGTACATCAGGCAGTTGAGTTTAATATAAGAAAGCTTTGAAATCCCGACCGAGATTCGAACATGGATTGTTTGCGACCGAGCGCTACCCCCTAGCGACCTCAGCTGAATTGACTGGTTTTAAAATAAGAATGTTTTTAAATAGATAAGCGTACATTTCAAATATTGGACAACATGCGTAAATAAATATTTCAAGTTTTATAACTTTACATTTTATTTTCCTGTTGAAATAGTTTTGTTAGGATTGTTATGCCATTATTAAGCATCGATAAACGCACTAACAATCACTGTTACGATCCCAACTGTCGCAAAAATTACAAACAAACTCACCAGATGTATTTTCGATTGAAGGCGATCAAAATGAGTGGCCAAANCCCAACTGTCGCAAAAATTACAAACAAACTCACCAGATGTATTTTCGATTGAAGGCGATCAAAATGAGTGGCCAAACAAATGCATACAGTTGATTCAACTAAATATTTTGTTGGCGGTCTAATTTGTATGGCCCAACACAGAGGTTTTGTTTATTCAAACGTGTATTTTGTTGCCTGAACTAAATTAATTGTTTTTTTCAAGTTTTGTTTACTCAACAAAATGTTTTGTTGGGGCAACGAAATATATTTTTGTTTCTATACAAATAAATATTTTGTTTGCTGGAACAAACCCTTCTCTCAGCGAATGAAAGTGCGCCTCGGAGTTTGCGNTTCTATACAAATAAATATTTTGTTTGCTGGAACAAACCCTTCTCTCAGCGAATGAAAGTGCGCCTCGGAGTTTGCGTCGTAAGTGTATGGGGGACGTTGTTAGACGAAAGCTGAGCAGGCTACATTCTAAGAAAAAGTAGCATTGCTTTAAATCGGCTATAATTTTAAACCTTGGTTGTATTTTTTTGTATTGGCAACTAGAGCTTCTTAAAAATACAGTACTAGGTAATGTTTTCACAAATATTTAGTTATCGCCTCTACCGCTTGCTGAGCTGATAAAAATACATTCTGCGACAGGCACACTCTAATTTTAAACCTTTGCAGAACTTCGTGGGCGAATGAAACCAAGCAGGTTAAAATAAAAACGTTCGCAGACCGTCTACATGTATACCATGTTTGTCATCCTTGACACTCAATCTGTGCGAAGTCATCGTGTCAGTATTTAATTTGTAAAAAAAAAAAAAATTCTACGTCGCTTGTGCAGCAGAACGTTAGGCGGGGCATGTAATAATGTGATGGGTCATTTTAGAGCAGTACATTAACTGTCATTTGTTATTGCCCTCGACCCAGTGAAGGAAAACAAATCNATGTGATGGGTCATTTTAGAGCAGTACATTAACTGTCATTTGTTATTGCCCTCGACCCAGTGAAGGAAAACAAATCTCAGTACACTGACTAGTTTTTGCTACACACGAGGTCTATATAATATGTTTTTTTTTGTTACGGAACTAATAGAAGAATTTTAATTTGAGGTAAACAAAAATAAATAAAGTTTAAGTTTTGTGTGTTACTATTATTGTTATGGAAATAATAGGAAGATTTTAATGTGCATTATAATAGAAGAGAAATAAAGGGATAGATATGTTTAAATAATTGTTCACTCTAGATCTGAAACAGTGAGAATTGAGCCAAATCAGTGAAAACTGATAATCAGAGTCTGATAAATAATTAATACGATNTAATAGGAAGATTTTAATGTGCATTATAATAGAAGAGAAATAAAGGGATAGATATGTTTAAATAATTGTTCACTCTAGATCTGAAACAGTGAGAATTGAGCCAAATCAGTGAAAACTGATAATCAGAGTCTGATAAATAATTAATACGATGGCTCATTTTTACTGAATTATTTGTGATTGATTACCACTGAATGTAGAGAATTCCACTGCCATAAGTCACTTGTTTCTAGTTCNTTTTACTGAATTATTTGTGATTGATTACCACTGAATGTAGAGAATTCCACTGCCATAAGTCACTTGTTTCTAGTTCATTTCTTTGATTTGCCAGCCGGCAGTAGCTTATCAATTGACTTTCAGTGAATGTTATTTCCCTTATTGATATCACTGATTCGGGTTTGGTGTGTCGTTACTGGCAAAATAGAGATATTTTAATTTAGAAGGTAAATAGAACGAAATAAACGGCCGAGTTTCCAGGAGCGTTGGAAGGAGGTCAAAGGGTGCATTTGCCCCTCTCCTCAAGTCAAATATAGGGTGCCAATGACCTTCACGATAGGGCGCCACAAGAAAATAATATAGATCAAGTTTCATACTTATGTACATTTGTTAAAACTGGAAATCAATAATAAAGTTAAACAGCAATTTTTGTATTGATATAGCCGAAGTATTTGGTGTTAAAATATGTGGATACTGACATATTTGGTTTCAAAATTAAATTTTGGGAATGGGCGCTGTTTTGAGACACCAGGGGTGCCAAACTCTGTCCAAGACCTTGCATCTCNTCAAAATTAAATTTTGGGAATGGGCGCTGTTTTGAGACACCAGGGGTGCCAAACTCTGTCCAAGACCTTGCATCTCTCATTCCTTAGCCGAACAAGGTCCGCCGTACCACTGGTTGTGATTATTGTTGTTGTTTACATTGTTGTTGCGTTGGAACAGTAGGCCTAGTGTCAAGTGGGCAGAATATAAAACAGCAGCACTTTGTAGCCTCATCTATCTAATCATTTGAAATTGGTTATCGCAGTGACGAATATGTCGCCTGGGTGTTTTTGTATGTAAATAAGCTAAAAATGTGTCAGATCGTTTATTATACTAAAGCGAAGACTTCGATATCGTGACGTTTTTATCCATGCATTCATACGCGCGCATACACACACACTGAACCAATAATTATAAAAGGGGTGGGTTATGGAAAAGGGACGGCGGGAAGGAGTTTGTATTGAATTCGTGCAACTTGGCACCGTCAGCTGTTCCTAGCCACATTATACAAGTAGTTCACCTGCCTGTCACTACCTGTACTTTATCGCCACCGTACATTGCTAATGTTATACTGGAATGTCTTTCTGCTAGTTAGTTCTGGTGTGTTAGGAAGAACAGTCCTCGTAGACACCATACGCACACAGACGTTTGTGCGACGAACTTGAAACGATTCATCCACATTGGTTTTCCCGACCAGTCTTATCTCGACAGCTATCGCAACTCGCAAAAGGTTCATTGCGAGGCATTCATTATCTGCGACACCGTCACGAGCAGTGCCTGTTTTTTTTTTTTTATTGTTTCGCAATGAAATATTACGTGCGACTTGCACTTGATACCGCAGACTGAATGTGTCTGCGCTTAAAACCATAGTCCTTTGTCCTGGACTAGGCGACTCTTGGTATAATAATTAAGGTGGTAATTGAAAAGAAAAACTACAAATAAAATATCTTTAAGTAAAGGCTCCTTATCAGTCTGCCGAAATTTTATTGGAGAAAGTGGGTAAGAATTACATCTGCTGCTCACTCTTTAAAGTCATTACTAGTGACTAGAATAATTCGACGGTTCGATGACGTGTATGGCAAACTTAACAGTTCTGTGCATACCTGATCCTGTCTTGGGTTTAGCTGATACGAACTACCGGGTGTGTGTAAGATTTGATTCCCCTCACCTCCTCGCATTGCTTGTTTATTTATCATTGACTTAAAAGTCCCATAGGGCGTGTGTAATGAATTGCGATCCTGGTCCAGTTTCACATGTGGCGTATGGATATGTTTTACCTGTCGTGAGAATAATTCGAAAAATTTTCGGTCCGCTTTTATTATTTTTTGTTCAGCGTTCGTGCAGTTTTTTCGTTACTAGGCTTGGTGAAATTTAATTGAGTTTTGCATGTCGTGACCTTTATCGGCCTATTCAACCACATCAATGGATGGGATCACGTCACCTCATCAAAGCGACATTACATTCCATCATCATGAAGAGGGCCTTACGTAAGTTACGTAAGTAGGTGGAGCGTAGGTTTTGGGTTGTTTCGCATCTCGGGGTTGTACACAGGTCTCATTGCGCTCTCCCAAGCTGTGTCCTAGGACAAAGTTACGTTGATTGGTGTACATCGCCCCTCTGACGTCACGGTGATATCCGCAGCTCCCGTGTCCCGCGTTCGGCTTAGAATACAAGCTGTATTCTAAGCCGAACTAAGGTAAGTAAATAAATGTTAAAATTGTAGTTTACATTGCACGAAAATAGATTGAATGCAAATATTTACTAAGGAACTATAACAATAATATAATGGTCAGTTTTCTGTATTTGTGGGGCACAAGTGGCAGTTTTGAAAGCTCTTCTTCAGACATCGCAGTTGTAGACAGTGATTATGAATGCGTCAGTGTGACGTCATTCAAGTTGGAATTGGGATACGGGCACATATACGGATACAGCTAATTGTGGATGGGTCCTAAAAGAAGACGACACCTGCGAATTGTAGTGGGCCCCGAACCACGGGGCTTACAGGCTCTGTGTGGTTTAACCTCTGTGTCACCTTTTTCCATTCGCCATATTTATATCTATGCACTTAATTTTTTTAGTTTCTATAAATATTAGTTTTTCCATAGGAAAGCATCCATAAATGAAGGCTATGTTATAATATATATATTTTTTGTTTTTAAAGTTTGTGATTTATTTTGGAAAAAACGTAAAAATATTTGTAATATTTGCCGTGTAAGTTGGTCAGGGAAATGTAACAGGATACCTCTAAAAGTCAGGGAAACGTAAGGTAGTTTTCTATAATGATACTCCTAGCCACCCTGCTCACACGACAGCGAAATGCTGTCACTAGCCAGCAAAATGTTGGTGGAACGCCGTTCACCATTCCGCGCCTAGTAACCTACTCGCCAGCCGGCAGGCCAGCCAGTAGGGAACCTTTGCAGTATGTATAGTCTATCCCCCTTATCTTCACACTTTTTGTATCAAACCTTTGAAAAATCACCCAATGTATGGCGCGTTCAGTTATTTCTCTAATACGCGATGTACCACAACCGTTTTATACTTCTGTTTACATAAAATTATCTTATTTCTCGTTAAATTAAAGTTTCAATTATATTTAATTTATAAGTTATTATATTCCATTTTTAANTTTAATTTATAAGTTATTATATTCCATTTTTAATAAATATGAATAAAAACAGTGAGAGAAACATGTATGTTGGTAGCGGCTAGTAAGAAATAGTTCTCATGCAAAATATTAGGGCTATTACAGCTGTGTGCGCACGATATCGATGCGTTGTCCTTTAGTATAATTTTCAAGAAATAGTTAAGCTTAGTTTACACGAGGCGGAGGAATATCCTGGTAGTAGAACTTTAGCAGGGCTTCAGAAAAGTTTGAAGTATCCATGAATGGATTATAGTAGCCTATCAGGCACTAGTGTCATTCCCAGAGGCCCACGTTGCTACTGATAGAATGGGCATGCCCACATCAAAGGAACCGCCGCGCCATTCTATTTCCGTGTATACTCCATTCACGGTTACTTCCAACTTTTCTTAATCCCTGCTAAAGTTCTACTTCCAAGATATTCCTCCGCCTCGTACAAACAAAGCGTAGAAAATTACACCTGGAAGCCAACGCACCCCATTCCTGCGCACTCGGTGTAATAATATTTTGCATAAGAACTATTTCTTGCTAGGCATTAACAACACACATATTTCCTTTGTGTCTTTATTTGCATTAGTTATAAATGAAACATGATCATTTATAGATAAACTGTAGGTAAAAGTTTATTTTAACTGAAAGTCAGGTACTTTCATGTCAACAGTATAAAACGTTTTTGACACGTGGTATATGNGGTAAAAGTTTATTTTAACTGAAAGTCAGGTACTTTCATGTCAACAGTATAAAACGTTTTTGACACGTGGTATATGTTCTATTCAAAAAGTGTGAAGAAACTGCGAATGTACTGTTCTTATCTACTGTGTCTCATCATCAGCGTACACGACCTATCATGACCAACTGGCTCGGAGAGGATGTAAACGTTTACCATACCACGAGTACACGGATAAAAAGAGCACGTGGTCGATCGCGATGCGTTGACGGGGATATGGTATGGAGCGGACTTTCCATGGTGAAGGAACCAAATAAACACTCCTCAGAGTGTTGATGATCGCCGACGCTACGAACCAGGCAGCTCTCAACACCTCGATGTTCATAGCTGCCCAAAACTCGTCACTTACTTCACTCACTCGGCAGGGAAGCTGTCAGGNGTAGCTGAGCGGTTAGACTGCTCGCCTCCCACCAAGACGAACCGGGTTCAATCCCCGGCCGGGTCACTCCCGGATTTTCGCATGTGGAATTCATGCTGGACGATGCCGGTGGTCGGCGGGTTTCCTCGGGGATTCACCGTTTCCACCGTACTTTCCATTCCGGCGCTGCTCCATACTCACCTCAATCGCCCTCATCGGCTCTCAACACCTCGATGTTCATAGCTGCCCAAAACTCGTCACTTACTTCACTCACTCGGCAGGGAAGCTGTCAGGGATAGTCCTGCGTTCTTCAGCACTTCAAGGAGGATCAGGCCCCTCCTTCTTGGATTGACGAAATTTTTGCAGTAACATGCATAACAGATTTTATATTTTATTTTGGGCATTGGCAAGGCATACGGCTTTGCTTTGCAAATGCTCTAAAACATGTATTGCTAGACTATTGTTGCCAGGATCATCTCTGCAACCACCGGCGATAAAAAAAAACTTATTTCTTGGCGGCAGTCACTAGTCAAAAAGTAATACACGCGGTGGAGTTGTAACATTTCATTACGGTTTATAAACTATTATTTATGGCATGTCGTGCAAAAAATTAGTTAAACATTATTAAGTGTAAATTATGGCCAAAATAGTGAAAATCCAATATGGTGGAACCTGGTCTGCCTTAAGGTCGTACACGTATACCGGTTTGCACACGCGAGATTTGAGCCACTTGTATCCACCTGTTACTGCAGAATCACCACATCTGTTGGTCTGCGTATTTCCACACAAGCCTCTTATGATCCAAACTACACCCGACGCACCGCGTTTTTCATTGGCAGGCTACCAGTTGGAGTGACGTGTTGATTGCCCACTTAAAATTTCCCTTAGTGTGTAACCTGATTAACAAGCCACCGCATTGCGCTTGACTCAATTTTCAGAGGGTATGTGTGTGTGAATTAAATTGTAATATTTTTCAGTGTATATTGTAGTACATTAAATTTTTTTGGGTTACTTACATAATCGAAAGAAAAGAAGTTCCTTGTGTTGCCACTTTTATAACAAGGATTTTTTTTACATATTTTTTTTTAAGTGCACAGTTCAAGCTATATTCGAAAATCTTCCCCTTGTTCCTCCGTTTATATTTTAAAGCCATGAACTCTAAAATGCATTTATTAAAATGCCGTGATACATATACTGTGATATTATGTAATATGACACATAAAAGAGATATCAGAATAAAGTTGGTTGTTTACGTCGCACGGTTATGCTCAGAGGCAGAAGAAAACGAAACTCCTTGATTTAGCGGATTCCGAGCCATTTTGTAGCGGTTCGGCGCTCAGCAAGTTTTGTGTAATGGCAGGGATTGTGCTCAAACCGTCTCGGGACATCGTTACCTCCAAATGAGCAATACGATGGGAGAAATATTTCCTTTGACGTGATGTAATTATGTTTAAATAGTGTCGACAAGAAGAAAACAGTTATTTCAGCTATACATGTGTTGAGCAATTTTTGAAGCAGAAGTATGTTGTTGCATACGTCACTTTCTCAATTTCATGTTTCGTTTTGCACTGGCAACGTTACTCACATTCTGCTACGGTTATGTTTAACCGCGAGTTTCAGTCAGTCATGGTTCGCTAATTAGACAACGCTCAGGTCTCTTCTTGTAATCTTATCTTCGACGCCCGCTCATTGCCTGGGTGTAAACAATGAGCGAAGATATTGCTTAAACGTAAAAAAAAAAAAAAAAAGCTGAAGTGTGTCAGTGAGTTGAGCATTGCAACGTGCGATGCCGCAAGGCGACGCAAAAACAGACGACACAGTAAATTAATGGCATGCGTTTTGAATTTTCTTAGCAAAGAAAGGAGGTTAAACATACCGATGTTGTTATTCCCCCTTTCGCCTTCCCCCACCCTCATCTGCTTCGCAAAGTAAGTAACATTTCAGTGGTGTGTGCATTGCCAACATTTTGCAAGTTCGTGCCAAGACGCTGATGGTTATCATCCGTTGCAATGTTTATGCCGCACCGTAACTTACTTTGTTCATAGCAATTTGCCACGCTTCTAGTACTGGTGAGTGAACTTATTCTCCTGCCAGAACTACTTATTTGCGTTTGTATAGTCTTTGTTACACGACTTTTATATTTCAATGCCGTGCCGTAAGATGCGCACGCTAGGTAGGTACACTATCACGTACCGGTTTTACAGCTACTTTTCAGTTTTACGTCTTTCACTGCTCTAAATAATGCACGTGAGATGTCAGGTGTTAATAATTATTTTTCAGTTTGAATTAGTCAAGACAAGACTTGGACTGAAAATGCCGTATACTGGTTATGGAATTGATTTCATTAGTCTGAAGGAACCTTTTAAAAGGTCGTGAGGCAATTTTTAATGTAGCCAAAATTTTTGCGTGCGATATTGCCGAGTTGAAGAAATTTTGGGAATTCTAACAACAGGCAATCTGTTCTTTGTGACCGATATGATTGCTAAACAATTGTAATTTTCTTATCTTTAATCATTTATTTATTTTAAACTGACAAATTTCAACACTACATGCACATCGCACAAATTTGTTGCCACGTGGAACAATAAAGGAATTGAATTGAGTAACAAAAGTCACGGAGTAGGTACAAGTTTCAAATTGTACATGACTGAAAGGGGGTATCAGTTCCGGGGTTTCCTTCCATGCCCCTCTCCCCAAACACCAGTCACACACCTGGCCAGCGAATTGAATGGAATTGTGCGAGGAGTCGAGTTGCGATATAGTGGCGTCGCTAGATTTGGTTGCCACGACGTATATCCGAGTTCCCTTGACGTGTACGTGACAGTGGGTCCGTTCTTGAATTCGGACCCTCTCGTAATGACGTATCTGCGCGCGTAATCGTTACTTAAATGTAACGTGAGTTGAGTCAGATCTTCGCAGTACTAATGCGAAACAATCTCAAGGTCGTGTGTATGGAAAAGAAACTCACGATACGAAAATTCTGCAGTACGCAACAACAAATAGGTCAGTTTGGACTTTAGTCTGATTGGGATTTTTAACGCCCCCGCTTTTGTGCGTTTAGGTAAATACCGAGAGATGGTATATAGTTTAAAATAACCAAAATTTACCAGGAATTCGAGCCCACTACTTCGTGTTGTAACGTAACGCCTAATCGACCTTGGCCGCTGAAAGTAGAGATTCGGAACTAGGTTGGAGGCGTGACGTACGGCCTTGTTTTAAGGGTCAATGTTAATTTGCACTCTACCCTTGCGATTAGATTCGAGCGGCTACTTATCGACGTTACCACCCAGCTATCAGTCTTACTTTTTTTTAGTGACACTTGGGGGTGGTCTTCCGTCGTGGTATTTGGTCACCGTTCTTGGGTGATGTATTGCAGATGCCAGACCTTATATGTGACCTCATAGACGTGCGCAGGGTCGGATTGTGAGGGGTGCAAACCGTAAAATAAAGATCCAATTTGACATAAAAAATAAAACGTAAGAATACATTTAAACATGCTTACTACAAATAGTCCATGCTAGATTATAAAACTTATTTTTAAATTAGTTACAGTTTCAAACACGAAGTCTGTCTAGTGAAAAATACGTAATTGGCAGCATTGTTTTTAATTTTCCTAGTGATGTGATGCAACAGGAGGTGCAGCTGCACCCGCTGCACCCTCCTTGCACACTCCTAAATTGTGTGACCTCCCTATTCACCCATATACGAGGGCTGATTCAGAAATCAAGGCAGCGATGAGGCAGACATCGTCACAGCATTTCGACGAGAGGTGGTGCACATTGACGGATCTCATGTAGCCGATAGTCTTTCCCGTCTGCCTCATCGCTTGCAACGAACCGTGGACAACTTCGGAGACTGCTTTGAAGGATGTTAAACAGCTCGTACACGTTCGATACGTACCCGTTCACATGAGTGTATACAGTTTGTACGAGAATGTATCAATTAAACGTTGATTTCAAGCATCCATGTTTGTCTTTGTTCCTTGCCGGACATTCCTGCATCCATACCCCATGTGGTGTCACCTTTAAAACTTAATTGTCGTACACTTTCAACTGTACGTAGTACATTTCCTGTGTTGGGTCATTTTCGGGAAAAAAACAGTAGTTGCCATGACTTCTGAATCAGCCCTCGTATTAGATCGCCGCTAATTAGTGTTTCTGTTTATAAAAATTCGCCATTATAAGATACTGTTCGTGGTGTAGCACTTAAAGCACTGCTTAGGACCTAGTTTGCAGCTCATTTTGTATCCTTCCGCCATGTGTAAAATTAACTTTGCCATTGACCCGACGACTTAATTCATGCGTCGATGAAGTGTATTTCTATCTGTGAAATTGTTAGGGACATAAGTATGATAATAATATGCTAATTAATATTATTATATCCGTAAAACAATCATAAAATCAGTCAAATAAATGCGGTGACTAAATTTTTATGTCCCAGTACTAGATTAATACGTGATACTACTTTTCCGTCATAGCTGCCAACTTTATTGGGAAAATAGCAACCAGTTTGTTCGTTGAAATATATGCATTTATTTGCAGAATTTTTTTTGAATTTTGTTACATTTAATCCTTAGCCAGCTACATCATCCTACTACGCCGAGGCACTGCTTTCCTGTTTATTCAATTTATTAGCTAGTTTGTAATGACTTAATGTATCACATCGATTAATGCCACTGATTCTTTTCAGAGTATTCAATGGCGAGAGCGCTTCTTTCTCAAACTAAATTTTTATGTTGGAGACCACTTTTATTCGCGTTCCTTTTGTTTTATCTAGAGTGCATTTGTTGAGAGCATTTGCTTGTGCTGTGGAACGACGAATAAATGTCAGAAAATCAGAACCACGTAAATATATTGAGCCTACAATTTCTCGTTATAAGACGGCACCAAGCTAGACTATAAACACAAGCAGAAGTATGGCTGCTGCCATAGGCAAATTCAGGGCTGGATTAACATTAAGCTATGTAAGCACGTGCTTACCCCATCAAGGGGTGAAAAAAGGACCACAGAAATGTTATATTGCCATATTTACAATGGACTCTATGATGCAAAAAGTAACCGGTGCATCTGAAACAGGTTCCATAAAAATGGATCCCTTATCTCTATAAAGTATAGAAGCATGTGTATAATGTTAGATTAGTTTTGACGCTTTAATAAAAGACTTTGAAGTTTCAAAAAGTAGGAGAAAACTTTTCAAGTTTAAATTAAAGGAAGGATACAAAAATTAATATTGTTTTCCATTTTAGTGTACGTTTTGATTAATTTATAAAACTATTGTTTTAATTTACGTTTTATTGTTTACATTTTGAATTATGTGTAAACTATAAGGGGAACCAAATCCGGCTCTGTGAAAAATTCATTCTACTGTTGACCCGACCACACGGTGTGAAGCTGCCAATGTTCTGAGTGTCTGATGAGTGGATAATCAATTAAACAAGTGGAAATGACATAGGCCTATACTTATATGCCCTCAACCTAGGTACTGAGTTATAATGTGAAATGGCAGGGTCTCTGTATTAATAACGCAAGTTGAGAGGTTATGGTCTGCTCTTCATAGCGAGGTTTTGAGCGCCGGTGAAGGTAAAATGAGGTGGAGATGGAACAACGGTGGAATGCAACGGTGGGGGAAACGGGAGTCCCTAGAGAAATCCCGCCTGTCAATGGCAACGTACGCCATGTTTCCCACATACGACAATCCGGGTGACTTCGAAGGGAATCGAACCCGATTCGCCTTGAGAGGTAAGTAGTCTGGTTACTACACCATTGAGGCCCCCCTCACAGATTAGATAAGTACACAAAAACGAAATGGCGATGTGGTTCCTTTGATATGGACATACCCATTCTCTGAATGGTTGCGCGAGGCGCCTGTGCACGTGGTCTTTCCAGGGGCTGCGCGGAGGTCGCCGACCTTCTGAGGCACGTGTGGCGTCCTGGCCCTTCNGGGGGGGGGGGGCGTCGACGGCGGGTTGTTACCTAGCGACACGTCAGCCACTCCTCGCGAGTGACATTCGGCGTTGTTGACATCCGCCGAGACAGTCGCCAAATACTCCGCATTTACATCTACGCCGTCGTATTCTCCTCCTGAAAATCAAGGTCACTAAAATATATTGGCTCCTCGACATAGTACAATCACGGTTACTTCGAATTTTTTTGATGCCCTGCTAAAGTTCAACTTTAAAATTATCACTCCACCTCATACAAACGAAGCTTTTAAAGTCTAGAAAATTACACCAAAGGGACACCGCATTCTTGCGCACTCAGTTTAATATAATTTTGCTCTAGAACAATTTCTTACTAGACATAACAACACACTTATTTTCGCCTTGTTTTGATTCCTATTAATTATAAAGTAAATATTATAATTTCCATAACGAAAATAACATATTTTTATTGTAACAAAATATAAAAAGTCTCTGATGCATAATATATTTAGGAAACAACTAAACACATGCATGGGGTCATTTGTCAAAGGTTTGATTCAAAAAGTGTGAAAAATCCGCGAATAGACTGTATGTAGATGCACTATTAATGCAAGAGCTGCTTTGCCTATCAAGGCCATGCTATAGTAGTAATATTTATTTATTTGTATGCACGCAGGCTAATGAGGAACTTATTTAACAATTTAAGAATTGGAAGTTTCGTATGAAGTAAACGGACCGTCGCGTCGTTTACTTGGAGGAAGGATAGGAAACCACTCCGACAAATACCATCTCTAGGGAGGCGGGCCGGGATCGAACTCGCGACCTCCAGACTGCCAGTCACGCGCGCTGGCGCAAGACCAGACACTCTGAGTAGTTATATACAGTATGTTCAGACACAGCATCGGTGCAGGGACACCGGGACACCGAAGCTTCGTAAGGAAATGGCAAAACCTCATGCGTTTGCATTCCGCTTCGGGGGCGGCCATATAGGCTGCCAATTACAAAATTTGCAAAAAATTGCAAAAAAAATTTCAAAAAATTAATTTTCAAGAAATTTTTTTTACTAAATTTATTTTCAAAAATTTATTTTTCAAAATTAATGTTTTGAAAAATTTTATTCAATATTTCAAAATATTGATTTAATATTTTAAAATATTGATTTAACTGCTCAAAAGTTCCAAAAAATTATTTTTTCTCGCTTATTCCCTGGCGGCCAAGTTTGTTCATGGAGGCTCCCTAAGCCAACACCAAGGGTCGGCCATGTTGGTTGTGGCTTCCGAAGACGCAGCACCCAATGGTTATGTTATGCTCTGGCATTCAAGGGGGGTCGTGGTGACGCAATGGGTAGAGCGCAACTTCACGTTCTCGCATTCACGCGCCGACTATGGTGGCTCCCAACAGAGACGCAGCCAGGACATAGATTCGGGACTTCACGCTCATGCATTCCATTGGAAGGGTGCCGCAGTTTTGCAATGGGTAGAGCATGACATCACCCTCTTGCATTCACGCACCGACGATGGCAGCTCCCAACAGAGACGCAGAGAGGACATAGCTTCCGAGTCGTTATGTCATGCTCCGGCATTCAAGGGGCCGCGGTGAAGCAATGGGTAGAGCACAACTTCACGCTCTTGCATTCACGCACCGACGATGGCGACTCCCAACAGAGACACAGCCAGGACATAGCTTTGGGACTTCACGCTCATGCATTTCATTGAAAGGGTGCCACAGTGATGCAATGGGTTGAGCGCAAATTCATGCTCTCGCATTCACGCATCGACGATTGAGGCCCCCAGCAGAGACACCAGCCAGAACATAGCTGCGGGAGGTACGGGACACCACGCTTTGGCATTCCTTAGCAAGGGTGCTGCGGTGATGCAATGGGTAAGGTGCAACTTCATGCTCTTGCATTCACGCACCGACGATGGTGGCTCCCAACAGAGACGCCAGCCAGGACATAGCTCCGGGAGCTACAGGACACCATGCTCTCGCATTCCATAGCAAGAGTGCTGCGGTGATGCAATGGGTAGAGCGCAACTTCACACTCTCGCATCCATGCATCGATAAAGGAGGCCCCCAACAGAGACGCCAGCCAGGACATAGCTGCGGAAGCTATGGGACACCACGCTCTCGCATTTCATAGCAAGAGTGCCACGGTGATGCAATGGGTAGAGCGCAACTTCACAGTCTCGCATTCACGCATCGACGATGGAGGCCCCCAACAGAGACGCCAGCCAAGACATAGCTGCGGGAGCTATGGGACACCACGCTCTCGCTTTCCATAGCAAGAGTGCTGCGGTGATGCAATGGGTAGAGCGCAACTTCATGTTCTTGCATTCACGCACCGACGATGGCTCCCATCAGAGATGCAAACCAGGACATAGCTGCGGGAGCTACGGGACACCACACTCTCGCATTCCATAGCAAGGGTTCTACGGTGATGCGATGGGTAGGGCGCAACTTCATGCTTCTGCATTCACAGGATAGAGGCCAGAGATGTCCCAAGAGAGACTCCTGCCTCAGGCTACGGGATTTCGCGCTCTAGCATTCCTAGTCAATGGCGGGCCGCAGTAGCATAGGGGATAACGTGCAAGTTAAAACAACGCGCTCTCGCATTCACGGGGAGGGCAGACATGTTCCGATAGAGACGCATGCCTCGGGCTATGGGACATCATGCTCTAGCATTCATTTCAATGGGTGCCATGGTGATGCAATGCGTAGAGCGCTACTTAATGCTCCCGCATTCACAAGGGAGGGTGNTAGCTGCGGGAGCTATGGGACACCACGCTCTCGCTTTCCATAGCAAGAGTGCTGCGGTGATGCAATGGGTAGAGCGAAACTTCATGTTCTTGCATTCACGCACCGACGATGGCTCCCATCAGAGATGCAAACCAGGACATAGCTGCGGGAGCTACGGGACACCACACTCTAGCATTCCATAGCAAGGGTTCTGCGGTGATGCGATGGGTAGGGCGCAACTTCATGCTCCTGCATTCACAGGAGAGAGGCCAGAGATGTCCCAAGAGAGACGCCTGCCTCAGGCTACGGGATTTCACGCTCTAGCATTCCTAGTCAATGGCGGGCCGCAGTAGCATAGGGGATAACGTGCAAGTTAAAACAACGCGCTCTCGCATTCACGGGGAGGGCAGACATGTTCCGAAAGAGACGCATGCCTCGGGCTATGGGACATCACGCTCTAGCATTCCATTTCAAGGGTGCCATGGTGATGCAATGCGTAGAGCGCAACTTAATGCTCCCGCATTCACAAGGGAGGGTGCAGACGTGTCCCTAGAGAGACGCATGCCTCGGGCTACGGGTTTTCATGCTCTAGCATTCCATTTCAATGAATGCTGTACTGATGCAATGGTTAGAGCGCAACTTCATGCCCCCACATTCACAGGGGAGGGGGCAGACCTGTCCCAAGAGAGACGCCTGCCTCGGGCTACTAGACTTCACGCTCTTGCATTCCATAGCAATAGGGGTAGTGCCGCAGTGATGCAATGGTATAATGCAACTTCATGCGCTCGCATTCACGGGGGAGGGGGCAGGCATGTCTCAAGAGAGATATGCCTTAGATGACAAGTTAAATGTCACGCATTCCATTTCAATGGGTTTGCTGACAAGCTCAGAGGTGTTGACGTCAAGCTCACAGCAGTCGAGACAAAGCTCGGGCAGTTCGACATTAAGAGGTTTACAATTCTGTCCTCGAAACTAGGCGCAAGTTCGACTACGCTAACCACATTATGTACGCAGCTGGAGAGCATAAGCAGCTTAGAGACGATTCGCAGCAAGATATTGGAAGGGATGACNTAACCACATTATGTACGCAGCTGGAGAGCATAAGCAGCTTAGAGACGATTCGCAGCAAGATATTGGAAGGGATGACGAATACACTTAATGCATATCTGCTCGAAGAACTCGACATCCAAAATCAAAACTTTCAGTACGATTGGGACGGCTGCAGTAGCGAAGCGAATAGAGTGCACGTGTAAAAAAATACCACACGCTTGCATGCCATTGCTACGAGGTGGCGCAGTGATGGAATGGATAGATGACAAGTTAAATGGAACCCACTAGCATTACCTTTCGACAGGGCTTCGGTAGAGTAGTGGATAGAGTGCACACTTCGCACTCCTGCAAGCACAGGGCAGGGGGCAGGCCTGTCCCTAAAAGGGAGATGGCCGCCACGCCTCCATGACATATATATTCTGCAGCCAGGCTGTACGATCAGTCAGTACGCAAAAAATAAGTCATGCAGCATACCTACATACATNACATATATATTCTGCAGCCAGGCTGTACGATCAGTCAGTACGCAAAAAATAAGTCATGCAGCATACCTACATACACGTACGCGCGCGCCCACTTCCAAGACACAAGTGAAGGCCACATCGAGAAAATACTAGTAAATGTGAAGAGACACATGCCGAAGCACTGGCAGCCAGGAGTAGGGGAAGACGCATGCACACACTGGAAGCCTTTCAAGGCCATCAGCGTAAAGTAGTTCTCGCATCCCAGGAGGGGCCGAGGCGATGCAACAGATACAGCGAGCACCGTTGCAGCTGAGTCGTGTCCCAAGAGGAAGAATTAAAAAACAAACTCGAATTTGCTTTTAAATAATAATAATAGTAATAATATTACATTATAGCCCCACGTCTCGCCGAGAGAGAGAAAAAACACATTTACAAGGTTTTACCGTTACTCTTCCGACGCGATAGCGATGGAAATATATATTTATTGTGCATGCGAAGCCGGGAGGGTGATCTCAGAGTCTTCCCAAATCCGAGTATAGTTAAATTGTTTCATACTTACACATGTACAGCAGACTGTCCGTTGTAGGTCTTGCTTCCACGACCTCTCACGAGATACTATATGATACACTGCTTAGAAAGGCGTATTTATTAGACACTTCCCAGCCCCCCCCCCACCAACGTGAGTTTCGGAAATATAAATATTAAAAAAATATGTAAAGTAGAGAACTAATCATACGTGCACACGTACAGCAGACCCGTCAGTTGTAGGTCTTGCTTCCAAGATGTCTCACGAGATACTATATGATGCAATGCTTGGAAAGTGTTTTTTTTTAGAGGAAATATATATTAACAAATATGTAAAGTAGTATGATTAAAAATTATTATTAATGTCCCAGGCAAGGGCACGCAAGGCAACGACAGCAAGCCGCACACACGTGAGTTGCGGAAAGATATATATATATAAAATATGCCAAGTAGTAATCACTGCTGCAACCAATCTACTTACGCTTAACGCAAATACTACATGCAGTGGCCGGGAGGGTTAACCTTAGTGTCTTCCCAAATTCGATTATCATTTAATTCCCCTCCTACGAGGCCATATACTTCATGTGCTTGCATTCCAAGCGAGAGGTTGTCTTAGACTTCGCACGTTTGCATTCCAAGCCGGAAGGATTATCTCAGAGTCTTCCGCAAAAAATAATTTTCATTTAAGACCTTCCTACTAATAATATACACCATGTGCTTGCATTCGAAGCCCGGAGAGTTANAAATATATATTAACAAATATGTAAAGTAGTATGATTAAAAATTATTATTAATGTCCTAGGCAAGGGCACGCAAGGCAACGACAGCAAGCCGCACACACGTGAGTTGCGGAAAGATATATATATAAAATATGCCAAGTAGTAATCACTGCTGCAACCAATCTACTTACGCTTAACGCAAATACTACATGCAGTGGCCGGGAGGGTTAACCTTAGTGTCTTCCCAAATTCGATTATCATTTAATTCCCCTCCTACGAGGCCATATACTTCATGTGCTTGCATTCCAAGCGAGAGGTTGTCTTAGACTTCGCACATTTGCATTCCAAGCCGGAAGGATTATCTCAGAGTCTTCCCCAAAAAATAATTTTCATTTAAGACCTTCCTACTAATAATATACACCATGTGCTTGCATTCGAAGCCCGGAGAGTTATCTCATTATCTTCCCAAAATCAATTAACATGTAAGTCCTTCCTACAAGATGAAATACTTCACGCTCTTGCACGCCAAGCCGGGAGGTCTATATCAGAGTATTCCCAAATTAAATTATTGTTTAAGACCGTCCTACAAGATGATATTCATCACACACCTGCATTCCAAGCCAGGAGAGTTATCTCAGAGTCTCCCCCAACATATGTGCGAGGGTTATCTCAGATCATACACAATGATAAAGCATTAAAGGCAACACACACGACTATGAAAACAATAACGGGAACAGTCATGTCACTTCTGTAACATATCATTTCCATATGCCTACAATACGAAGAGGCATATGAAGTATAAAATGTAAGCTATCGCTGTAATAAAGTGAGAACACCACCACACAGAAAGAAACCTAACATGCTATGCGAGGCTGTCGTTCACTGAGGAAAGCTGAGACACGCAATACAAATTAACATGTGTATAGTATATAAGCGAACATCACATAAAATGAAGATCATTCCGTTGTCAAGCGCTGTTGGCAAAAGCAGTCTTGTTTACAACAATATGAAGACAGAATCAATGAATGAAGACTCACCATCGCCAACATCGGCATCAACAGTAAGGTACACTGAAGAGCCACTACACGCATTATGATATCATCGTAACTACTACAATCGCGCACCCTGCTATAATATGAGGACGGAACCAATAGCGG
Source organism: Clitarchus hookeri (assembly GCA_002778355.1). Classification (NCBI taxonomy): domain Eukaryota; kingdom Metazoa; phylum Arthropoda; class Insecta; order Phasmatodea; family Phasmatidae; genus Clitarchus; species Clitarchus hookeri. The sequence continues at coordinate 365,090 of NQII01001371.1, forward strand.
AAGATTTGCCGTCTACAACCTGGCCAACAGCAAGGGGTCCTGAAGAGCCGATGCAAGTGCTACACCATCAATGTAATTACTGTGGAAATACTTTTAACACAAGGTATAATTCACGTCAGCATGAAAGTTGCCATTGCATGTTCAGCCCGGCATACAAAACATTCCACTGTGATACCTGTGATACCATGTTTGCCCGAAGTGATGGTGTGTATAGACATAGCAATACATNTTGATGTCATGTTTTCCCGAAGTGATAGTGTGTATAGACATAACAATACATGCAAAGGCTACGTTCGAAGTTCATCAGGAAGCGAGTGCAAGTATTGCGGCAAGAAATTCAGGAAGAGTGGCAGGACCAAACAACATGAAGATAGCAACTGTAACCTACCCATGTGATAACTTCAGAGCAGTAAATTAGAGTAAGAGCCACTTGAATGCTCACAGAAGAATATATTGTTCTTCTTCTTCTAAATCAGTCAACATAAAGGTTCCGGTCGAATGGACACTATGTTTAGCATGTATCAAATGTGATTATGTATTTGTATTATAACAATTCTGAAGGTAAAAGTATGTGTTCTTCTTCCAAATCAGTCAACATAAAGGTTTCGCTCGAATGAACACTATGTTGAGCATGTATCAAATGTATTTGTATTATGTCAAGTCTGTAAGTAAAGGTAAAAGTATGTAAAGGATTTCGGTGTTATTCATTTATGTTAATCCTTGTCAATATTAAGTTCTCATCCACCTCTGAGAAAAACCAGATTTTGACAAAGTCGAATATATAATTAACTGTAAAAAATATTAACATATTAATATAAACGATCACCATCAGTCCTACACAAGGACGACAGCTCGAGTCATCGCTAACACNGTCGAATGGACACTATGTTGAGCATGTATCAAATGTGATTATGTATTTGTATTATGTCAAGTCTGTAAGTAAAGGTAAAAGTCTGTAAAGGATTTCGGTGTTATTCATTTATGTTAATCCTTGTCAATATTAAGTTCTCATCCACCTCTGAGAAAAACCAGATTTTGACAAAGTCGAATATATAATTAACTGCAAAAAATATTAACATATTAATATAAACGATCACCATCAGTCCTACACAAGGACGACAGCTCGAGTCATCGCTAACACGGCTAGCTCTTAACAACCAAACATAGAATGAAAAAATTAACGATACTGTACAATACACCAGACTATTCTGGACAGTACAACAGACTAGCAAATAACTTCCTTACAAACCAACTGAAACGGTCCAATACATTCAGTGTACAACACTAGAAACAGAACGCGACTGTTGTCATATTCTGTGGAATATGTGAGACAGCTCAGATGGTTGGGTGACGACGCAAGCACCATGTAGGTCTTGTCAAGTTTAACGAATAACACTAGCCAACAGAGTGTTATGTAAGGCTCCAAAGGCTAAACAGCTCCTGCTAGGCGCACGATAGCCTTCAGCCGGCATGACTGAATTACGACATGCAGAACATTTACCTATGTGTAGAAACACAGATTGGAACCTAGTACTCTGACTCAGAGGTATCTAACAACCTACTATCATGGAAGAACATTCATGCAGACATGATTCGTCAACCTTCTGTGAAGAGTGAAGGGAAATCTAGCTGCATAGTGCTGTAAAGACGTTAATGACTAGGTTGAAAGAAAGAAATATATATATATATATATGAAAGCATATACATAAATAAAATTAAGGATGGATAACTTACAACAAACTGAGATATGTTNTTGTAAAGACGTTAATGACTAGGTTGAAAGAAATAAATATATATATATATATATATATATATATATATATATATATATATATATATATATATATATATGAAAGCATATACATAAATAAAATTAAGGATGGATAACTTACAACAAACTGAGATATGTTAAAAGCAAAAAACAATATGGACGAGTTCCTTAACTAACATGTTAAATTTTATTTAATCTGGTGTAACAGAAAGAATTATCGGTCAATCAAGTACTTGTGCCTCTATAAAAGTAGGCTCTCTTAGTCTATTGCAGAAACTAAACCGCAGCCAATCATTAAGTGCCGGCACAGAGTAGATAACACATAGAGACGAAATGGTGTGATGTTTCCTTTGATGGTTGGCTGCGAACAGCTCCTGGAACAGACCTAACTGTATGTTTGACTGGCTACTGTATGCTACTATAGGTTCCGACCATGTGCATGACTGTTACTTCCAACTTAAGGCGCCCGTCTACCTGTTTTTTCTCTCTCTCTGCGAGACATGGGGCTATAAAGAAATATTATTATTATTATTATTTTAAAGCAAATTCGAGTTTATTTTTTAATACATCCTCATGGGACCCGACTGAGCTGCCGCGGCGCTCGCTCTATCTGTTGCAACGCCTCGGCCCCTCTTGGGATGCGAGAACTACTTTACGCTGATGGTTTTGAAAGTCGTCCGGTGTACGCATGCGTCCCCGCCTCCTCCTGGCTTCTAGTGCCTCGGCACGTGTCTCTTCACATTTACACGTATTTTCTGGATGCGGCCTTCCATTTGTGTCTTGGAAGTGAGCGCGCACGTACGTGTATGTAAGTATGCTGATGACTTATTTTGTTGTGTACTGACTGATCGTACAGCCTGGCTGCAGCATATATATGTCATGGAGGCGAGGAGGCCGTATCTATATTAGGGACACGCCTGCCCCCTGCCCTGTGCATGCAGGAGCGCGAATTGTGCACTCTATCCACTACTCTACTGAGGCCCTGTCGAAAGGGAATGCTAGTGGGTTCCATTTAACTTGTCATCTATCCATTCCATCACTGCGCCACTTCGTAGCAATGGCATGCAAGCGTGTGGTATTTTTTTACATGTGCACTCTATTCGCTACGCTACTGCAGCCGTCCCAATCGTACTCCAAGTTTTGATTTCGGATGTCGAGTTCTTCGAGCAGATATGTACTAAGTGTATTCGTCATCCCTTCCAATATCTTGCAGCTATTCGTCTCTAAGCTGCCTATGCTCTCCAGCTGCATACATAATGTGGTTAACGTAGTCGAACTTGCACCTGACGCATTAAGGTGTTCGTCTAGTTTCGAGGACAGAATTGTAAACCTCTTAATGACGAACTGCCCGAGCTTTGTCTCGACTGCTCTGACCTTGGCGTCAACACCACTCAGCTTGTCAGCGCACCCATTGAAATGGAATGTGTGACATTTAACTTGTCATCTAAGGCGTATCTCTCTTGGGACNGAATATCTTGCAGCTATTCGTCTCTAAGCTGCCTATGCTCTCCAGCTGCATACATAATGTGGTTAACGTAGTCGAACTTGCACCTGACGCATTAAGGTGTTCGTCTAGTTTCGAGGACAGAATTGTAAACCTCTTAATGACGAACTGCCCGAGCTTTGTCTCGACTGCTGTGACCTTGGCGTCAACACCNATTTTGTTGTGTACTGACTGATCGTACAGCCTGGCTGCAGCATATATATGTCATGGAGGCGAGGAGGCCGTATCTTTATTAGGGACACGCCTGCCCCCTGCCCTGTGCATGCAGGAGCGCGAATTGTGCACTCTATCCACTACTCTACTGAGGCCCTGTCGAAAGGGAATGCTAGTGGGTTCCATTTAACTTGTCATCTATCCATTCCATCACTGCGCCACCTCGTAGCAATGGCATGCAAGCGTGTGGTATTTTTTTACATGTGCACTCTATTCGCTACGCTACTGCAGCCGTCCCAATCGTACTCCAAGTTTTGATTTCGGATGTCGAGTTCTTCGAGCAGATATGTACTAAGTGTATTCGTCATCCCTTCCAATATCTTGCAGCTATTCGTCTCTAAGCTGCCTATGCTCTCCAGCTGCATACATAATGTGGTTAACGTAGTCGAACTTGCACCTGACGCATTAAGGTGTTCGTCTAGTTTCTAGGACAGAATTGTAAACCTCTTAATGACGAACTGCCCGAGCTTTGTCTCGACTGCTGTGACCTTGGCGTCAACACCNAGGACAGAATTGTAAACCTCTTAATGACGAACTGCCCGAGCTTTGTCTCGACTGCTGTGACCTTGGCGTCAACACCACTCAGCTTGTCAGCGCACCCATTGAAATGGAATGTGTGACATTTAACTTGTCATCTAAGGCGTATCTCTCTTGGGACATGCCTGCCCCCTCCCCCGTGAATGCGAGCTCATTAAGTTGCATTCTACCCATTGCATCACCGCGGCACTACCCCTATTGCTATGGAATGCAAGAGCAAGAAGTCTAGTAGCCCGAGGCAGGCGTCTCTCTTGGGACAGGTCTGCCCCCTTCCCTGTGAATGCGGGAGCATGATGTTGCGCTCTAACTATTGCATCCGTACAGCACCCATTGAAATGGAATGCTAGAGCGTGGAAACCTGTAGCCCGAGGCATGCGTCTCTCTCGGGACACGCCTTCCCCCTCCCCTGTGAATGCGGGAGCATGAAGTTGCGCTCTACGCATTGCATCACCATGGCAACCATTGAGGTGGAATGCTAGAGCGTGAAGTCCCATAGCCCGAGGCATGCATCTCTATCGGGACACGTCTGCCCTCCCTGTGAATGCGAGAGCGCGTTGTTTTAACTTGCACACCATCCCCTATGCTACTGCAGCCCCCCATTGACTAGGAATGCTAGAGCATGAAATCCCGTAGCCTGAGGCAGGCGTCTCTCTTGGGACATGTCTGTCNCCGTAGCCTGAGGCAGGCGTCTCTCTTGGGACATGTCTGTCCTTTCCCCTGTGAATGCAGGAGCATGAAGTTGCGCCCTATCCATCGCATCACCGCGGAATCCTTGCTATGGAATGTGAGAGCGTGGTGTCCCGTAGCTCCCGCAGCTATGTCCTGGTTGGCATCTCTGTTGGAAGCCGTCGTCGGTGTGTGAATGCAAGAACGTGAAGTTGCGCTCTGTCCATTGCATCACCGCAGCACTCTTGCGATGGAAAGCGAGAGCGTGGTCTCCCATAGCTCCCGCAGCTATGTCTTAGCTGGCGTCTCTGTTATGGGCCTCCATTGTCTATGCATGAATGCGAGAGCGTAAAGTTACGCTCTACCCATTGCATCACCATGGCACTCTTGCTATGAAATGCGAGAGTGTGGTGTCCCATAGCTCCCGCAGCTATGTCCTGGCTGGCGTCTCTGTTGGGGGCCTCCTTAATCGATGCATGAATGCGAGAGTGTGAAGTTGCTCTCTACCCATTGCATCACCGCGGCACCCTTGCTATGGAATGCGAGAGCGTGGTGTCCCGTAGCTCCCACAGCTATGTCCTGGCTGGCGTCTCTGTTTGGGGCCTCCATCGTCGGTGCATGAATGCAAGAGTGTGAAGTTGCACTCTACCCATGTCTTCATCGAAGCCCCTTGAATGCCTGAGCATGACATAACGACTTCGAATCTATGTCCTGGCTTCGTCTCCGTTGGGAGTCGCCATCGTCGGTGCGTGAATGTAAGAGCGTGAAGTTGCGCTCTACCCATGTCTTCACCATGGCCCCTTGAATGCCTGAGCATGACATAACGACTTCTAAGCTATGTCCTGGCTGCGTCTCTGTTGGGGGCTTCCATCGTTGGTGAGTGAATGCGAGAGCGTGAAGTTGTGCTCTACCCATTGCATGACTGCGGCAGCCTTGCTATGGAATGCGAGAGCATGGTGTCCCGTAGCTCCCACAGCTATGTCCTGGCTGGCGTCTCTGTTGGGGGCTTCAATCGTCGATGCGTGAATGCTAGAGCATGAAGTTGCGCTCTACCCATTGCATCACCGTGGCACTCTTGCTATGAAATGTGAGAGCGTAGTGTCCCATAGCTCCTGCAGATATGTCCTGGCTGGTGTCTCTGTTGGGGGCCTCCTTTATCGATGCATGAATGCGAGAGCGTGAAGTTGTGCTCTACCCATTGCATCACCGCAGCACCCTTGCTATGGAATGCGAGAGCGTGGTGTCCTGTAGCTCCCGCAGTTATATCCTAGCTGGCGTCTCTGTTGGGGGCCTCCATCGGTGGTGCGTAAATGCGAGGGCTTGAAGGTGTGCTCTACCCATTGCATCACCGCGGCACACTTGCTATGGAATGTGAGAGCGTAGTGTCCCGAAGCTATGTCCTGGCTGGCGTCTCTGTTGGATGCCGCCGTCGTCGGTGCATGAATGCAAGAGCGTGAAGTTGCACTCTACCCATGTCTTCATCGAAGCCCCTTGAATGCCTGAGCATGACATAACGACTTCGAATCTATGTCCTGGCTTCGTCTCCGTTGGGAGTCGCCATCGTCGGTGCGTGAATGTAAGAGCGTGAAGTTGCGCTCTACCCATGTCTTCACCATGGCCCCTTGAATGCCTGAGCATGACATAACGACTTCTAAGCTATGTCCTGGCTGCGTCTCTGTTGGGGGCCTCCATCGTCGGTGAGTGAATGCGAGAGTGTGAAGTTGTGCTCTACCCATTGCATGACTGCGGCAGCCTTGCTATGGAATGCGAGAGCATGGTGTCCCGTAGCTCCCACAGCTATGTCCTGGCTGGCGTCTCTGTTGGGGGCTTCAATCGTCGATGCGTGAATGCTAGAGCATGAAGTTGCGCTCTACCCATTGCATCACCGTGGCACTCTTGCTATGAAATGTGAGAGCGTAGTGTCCCATAGCTCCTGCAGATATGTCCTGGCTGGTGTCTCTGTTGGGGGCCTCCTTTATCGATGCATGAATGCGAGAGCGTGAAGTTGTGCTCTACCCATTGCATCACCGCAGCACCCTTGCTATGGAATGCGAGAGCGTGGTGTCCTGTAGCTCCCGCAGTTATATCCTAGCTGGCGTCTCTGTTGGGGGCCTCCATCGGTGGTGCGTAAATGCGAGGGCTTGAAGGTGTGCTCTACCCATTGCATCACCGCGGCACACTTGCTATGGAATGTGAGAGCGTAGTGTCCCGAAGCTATGTCCTGGCTGGCGTCTCTGTTGGATGCCGCCGTCGTCGGTGCATGAATGCAAGAGCGTGAAGTTACACTCTACCCATGTCTTCATCGAAGCCCCTTGAATGCCTGAGCATGACATAACGACTTCGAATCTATGTCCTGGCTTCGTCTCCGTTGGGAGTCGCCATCGTCGGTGCGTGAATGTAAGAGCGTGAAGTTGCGCTCTACCCATGTCTTCACCACGGCCCCTTGAATGCCTGAGCATGACATAACGACTTCTAAGCTATGTCCTGGCCGCGTCTCTGTTGGGGGCCTCCATCGTCGGTGAGTGAATGCGAGAGCGTGAAGTTGCGCTCTACCNTATGTCCTGGCCGCGTCTCTGTTGGGGGCCTCCATCGTCGGTGAGTGAATGCGAGAGCGTGAAGTTGCGCTCTACTCATTGCATCACCTCGACCCCCCTTGAATGCCAGAGCATAACATAACCATTGGGTGCGTCGTCTTCGGTAGCCACACCAACATTGCCGACCCGTGACGTTGGCTTAGAGAGCCTCCATTATCAAACATGGCCACCAGGGAATGTGCGAGAAAAAATAATTTTTTGGAACTTTTGAAATGTTAAATCAATATTTAGAAATATGAAATCAATATTTTGAAATATTGAATCAAACTTTTCAAAATGTTAATTTTGAAAAATTAATTTTTTTTTAAATTAATTTAAAAAAAATTGTAATTTTTTGCAAATTTTGTAATTGGCGTCCAAGATGACCGCCTCCTAATGGTACTGGCTGTCAAGATGGCCGCCCCGAAGCGGAATGCAAACGCATGAGGTTTGTCATTTTCTTACCAAGCTTCGGTGTCCTGGTGTCCCTGCACTGACGCTGCTTCTTAACATGCTATATCTAACTACTACTTTGATGCAGGTAAACAAGGAAAGACGCACCACAGAGACGCGTGAGTCAGTCGCGATGAGGATGGTACCGTGAATTCACTAACATTTCCGAGAATGCCTGACCACTGTGCCAAACGGGCCTCCTTGTTGCTTGCTGTGGTGTCGAATTTGTTTTCTTTGGTCTGAACGTAACTGTGTCGTTCTCTATAGTCTATTCGCGGTTTTTTTAATCGATCCTTTGAAAAAACACGNCTTTGGTCTGAACGTAACTGTGTCGTTCTCTATAGTCTATTCGCGGTTTTTTTAATCGATCCTTTGAAAAAACACCCCATATATGACGTGTTTGGTTATTTCCTAAATATGCCATGTATCACAAACGTTTTATATATCTGTTAACATAAAAGTATCTTATTTTTCGTTAAATTAAAGTTTTATCGTTATTTTATTTATAAATTATAATAAATCATTTATAATAAATACGAATAAAAAAGTGAGAAAAGATGTGTGGTGGTAGCGTCTAGCAAGCAGTAGTTCTCATGCAAAATATAATTACAACTGTGAGCGCACGAATTCGGTGCACTGTNTATGTCCTGGCCGCGTCTCTGTTGGGGGCCTCCATCGTCGGTGAGTGAATGCGAGAGCGTGAAGTTGCGCTCTACCCATTGCATCACCTCGACCCCCCTTGAATGCCAGAGCATAACATAACCATTGGGTGCGTCGTCTTCGGTAGCCACACCAACATTGCCGACCCGTGACGTTGGCTTAGAGAGCCTCCATTATCAAACATGGCCGCCAGGGAATGTGCGAGAAAAAATAATTTTTTGGAACTTTTGAAATGTTAAATCAATATCTAGAAATATGAAATCAATATTTTGAAATATTGAATCAAACTTTTCAAAATGTTAATTTTGAAAAATTAATTTTTTTAAAATTAATTTTAAAAAAAATTGTAATTTTTTGCAAATTTTGTAATTGGCGTCCAAGATGACCGCCTCCTAATGGTACTGGCTGTCAAGATGGCCGCCCCGAAGCGGAATGCAAACGCATGAGGTTTGTCATTTTCTTACCAAGCTTCGGTGTCCTGGTGTCCCTGCACTGACGCTGCTTCTTAACATGCTATATCTAACTACTACTTTGATGCAGTTAAACAAGGAAAGACGCACCACAGAGACGCGTGAGTCAGTCGCGATGAGGATGGTACCGTGAATTCACTAACATTTCCGAGAATGCCTGACCACTGTGCCAAACGGGCCTCCTTGTTGCTTGCTGTGGTGTCGAATTTGTTTTCTTTGGTCTGAACGTAACTGTGTCGTTCTCTATAGTCTATTCGCGGTTTTTTTAATCGATCCTTTGAAAAAACACGCCATATATGACGTGTTTGGTTATTTCCTAAATATGCCATGTATCACAAACGTTTTATATATCTGTTAACATAAAAGTATCTTATTTTTCGTTAAATTATAGTTTTATCGTTATTTCATTTATAAATTATAATAAATCATTTATAATAAATACGAATAAAAAAGTGAGAAAAGATGTGGTAGCGTCTAGCAAGCAGTAGTTCTCATGCAAAATATAATTACAACTGTGAGCGCACGAATTCGGTGCACTGTCCTTTGGTGAAATTTTCTATACATAAATAATCTTTCTTAGTATTAGGCGGACGAATATCCAGGAAGTAGAACTTTAGCAGGGCTTCAGCAAAGTGTGATGTAACCGTAAATTGATTATATGCATGAAACAGCGCATAAAATTAAGTAATACTAAAAAAAATTTAAAATTAATGTTCAAAGGAACAGTTACGAAGCAAAGCAATTTTAACACAAAACAGGGCATATTTTATCCGCAGATTAGCCTTCGCAGTCAATATCTCCTCGAAAAGTTTTTTTATTGATACCATTTATTTTAGTTAGTTTCCTATTTGACCCTTGTTCACGAAATTTGACAGTTCAATAATGATTTCATTAGCATTGGAACAGAATATTTAAGAATACAGAACGGAAATAGCCACTTCTACCGCGAAATCCAGCCGCACACAATATAACATAGCGTCACTGGCCAGCAACATAGCGCAACGCTGTTTACCAATCAGTTGCTGGTCATTTTAATAGATAGGCGGCAGCCCAACCAATAAGTAGAACCCCGAGTATTTCGTGAATTCATTCTGTGGCGAGGTAGACTTCAAACATTTGTTCTTTTCTCTTGCTACTGTGATTGAACAGCAATTGTTTATACACTTCCCGTTTAACTGAGAGCCAGTAATAAGAAGGAAGCAGTAGTGTGAGTGAACTTTGAGCAGTGCTGTACGAAGGCCTCACTTTATCGCAGCAACCAACAAGCAAACGATTTTGTCTCGAGTGTATAGAGGACTGTAAAGCCTAGCCTGCTGCCTCATCAATCCGCGAAATACTCTAGGCTCTATCAATAAGGAATATTTCGCAGGACATATTATAATCCATTCACGATTACTTAAAACTTGNGAAATACTCTAGGCTCTATCAATAAGGAATATTTCGCAGGACATATTATAATCCATTCACGATTACTTAAAACTTGTCTGAAGCCCTGCTAAAGTTCTACTTCCAGGATATTTCTCCGCCTCGTTCAAACTAAGCGTAACTATTTCTTGAAAATTGCACCAAAGGACAACGCACCGAATTCGTGCGCACTCAGTTGNTCGTTCAAACTAAGCGTAACTATTTCTTGAAAATTGCACCAAAGGACAACGCACCGAATTCGTGCGCACTCAGTTGTGATAATATTTTGCATGAGAACTATTTATTAGTAGGAGCTACCAACACACATGTTTTCTCACATATTTATTATGAATGGACTATTATAATTTATAAATAAAATATAATTGAAACTTTAATTTATCGAGAAATAAGATTATATTATGTTAACAGAGGTATAAAACGGCTGTGATACATTGCGTATTTAGGAAATAACTAAACGCGCCATACATGGGGTGATTTTTTGAAGGTTTAATTCAAAAAGTGTGAAGAAACCGAGAATAGGCTATAGCCACTCATTCAAAAGGCTTCCCACCAGTGTCTCGCGCAGCCAATCAGCGAATGGGTACGTCTAAATGGAAAAAAACCGTTACGCCATTTCACTTCTGCGTACTAACTTGATCTGTGCCATCAACTTAGAATCATTTGGCACATACTGTTACATGCTCGCTGCTCTTCATAGCTTCCCTTGCTCGCGAGAGCGAAGGAATTTGTGAAGGTTAGAAGAGCGGTAATCCAAGAAGCGCGTGGGGATTTACAAAGGTAAGTTTCCGCGTACTGCCGCGAAAAGCCTATCGTGACTCGTGAGCTCCTGACCTTGGGTGGATTAAATTTCTGAGGCTAACTTTGAAAGAATATACTGGCCATTGCTCTTAATTTTCTCAGCGAGACTTGGGGTGCGCGGAATCTTCTAGATCGGGCCAAAGAGACTACTTAAGCCGCGACGGGCCTCCAAGCCGATAGTGACCTTAAGCGCCAGGTGAACGAAGACAGCGAAGTGGCGAGCCAGCAGAGCGTCAAGTGGCGGCGAGAGTGGTCAGCGGGACTGAGAGTATCGGTACAGTGAAGCGTGAGACTGACGGGTGANAGAGCGTCAAGTGGCGGCGAGAGTGGTCAGCGGGACTGAGAGTATCGGTACAGTGAAGCGTGAGACTGACGGGTGAACTATTGAACTGTAGACGTGAGTGTAAGACATTTGGAGTGATGGCAACAGACAGACTGAACATGTGTATGCAATAAGTGTGAATTAAGTGACTGTAGCCAATATAGAGACATTGATAAGGACTTAAATAGCAACACACTTGAAAGACACTTGTAATTTTTGAGTATCAACCAGTTGGAAAAAAAAAGTAAACGAAATCGTTTCGTAAGCATATCTTATTTCTCTTTTTTGTGCGCGCTGATTATACATTTAAAGAAATAAACTTACGTGGCCACAAAAAAAAACCTTACAATCTAAATAAGACATGCAGACGTAGAACTATTTTCTATAATTCACCGTCGACATTATAGTANAAAAAAAACCTTACAATCTAAATAAGACATGCAGACGTAGAACTATTTTCTATAATTCACCGTCGACATTATAGTAGATCGGTAGATATTCCACGCGGTCTTAACGTTAAAATTTATGTGGTTTGTGAGAAGAAACCATTTTTTTCGTTCAAAAGCCTTCAGATGTGAACCGGCGACAAGCGGTTTGTGTGCACACAGGGGAGGCTTTGCCCCTCCCTCACGGAGGTCGCACGCGAGGGACGGTGATGTCGGAGGGAGGTCGAACTAGGTGCAGCCGACCTCCGACGACGAGCAAAGAAGGTAATTACAGTGATCGAGGTGCCTGGCATTCCCCTCTCGAGACACGTGGGGTTCGGCGGCGCACCCATCCCGCCACGGGTCGCGCCGGTTCAGGACGGAGCCCAATAATGTCGACCGTAACCATTGGCACACTCTCTGAGTCGGGGAAGTGGGGAGAGTGCTTTGGGGCCTCAAGATTCTCCCAGAAATAGTATCAAACTTGAAGTTAAATTCAAGAGAATTCGGCTATGTAACATATGTCATCAGTCCCGTATCAATATTGGGGCCACGGTCGTGTAATGGCTAGACTACTTGCCTCCCACCTAGGCGAACCGAGTTCGATTCCCGGCGGTGTCGCTCCCGGATTTTCGCAAGTAGGAATCGTGCCGAGCGATGCCGCTGGTCAGCGGTTTCCTCGGGGATCTCCTGTTTCCCCTGCCCTTGCATTCCGGCACTGCTCCATACTCACCTCGCTTCACCCTCATCGGCTCTCAAGACCTCGATGTTAAGAGCNGGCACTGCTCCATACTCACCTCGCTTCACCCTCATCGGCTCTCAAGACCTCGATGTTAAGAGCCGCCCAAATCTCCCCAATCCACTCCGTATCAATAATATTTAAGAGGAGAAGGGAATTTTAAACTATGAGTAGAGATGGTGGAAAATCGCGAAAATATTTTGAGCCAACATATCTTCTATAACATTCAAAGTAATTTATTCTTTCATAATTGGATGAACAAGGTTTTGACTCTGCTAAGTTGTTTGCAGACTAATCACGAACGTTCTGCCTTATAGTATCAGAATCCTCATTGGTCCAGTGAAAGAGGTAGTATCTTCATACATGCATGATAGCCAACAAGGAAAGAAAACTATCGGACATGTGTACAGAATGTTGAATCGTATCAGTCAACTTTTCCCACGATAAATCACCATCTCTAACTATGAGGGATGAGTCTTGCAGTGCCTCTCACACGAATCCGGGAAACGTCCTAGCTAGTCTGAACACTCATAATGACATTTGTATAAATAGCAATGAGGCTATTTTAGTTTCTAAACTGCCACCCCCTCCCCCTAAAAAAAAACTTTGTGCAGTAGGTTGTAAGCGAAGTAAATGTTTGATGTAGGAACATGCCAATTTGGGAACGAGTGTTGCACAAAGACTTAAAGGTTTTTTGTAAAATGATTGTTTTTATTTTTTTACAGCATGTTCTTATTCATTATTTTCGAAATAAGGCACATTTTTTAAATGTGCGAAACTTTTTATAGTGATATAATTGAAGACCTCGGGAGTAAATAATGGTTGTCCTCGTTACCGCAGTTTTGAGTAAATGTGAAATGAATGTTTGACATATCTGCAGATGTTAGTGGCTTAAATACATTTCTTGAAGCGACAATGCTCTGCCATTTGTTGACCAAATTTCAAACTTATTGAACTAGCAGATAGAGAATGTGGGATATAATAGTTTAAATAAGATAACTAAAAATGTGTAATACTGTTGGCTATCATTATTTACCCCCGAGGCCTTTAATTATTATTTGGTAAGTATGGCTATTGTATACAAAGAAGTAAATCAGAATTGAAATATACCACCGTGGTGTAAACTTTTGTACGGAAGCCCTTGCTAGCTTCATATTTTGGGCGCGTCCCTGATCGTAACACGCGCGCCGCGTGGCTCTCTCGCCGTTACGACCAGCAGCACGATTCGCGTGCAGCCGTGAAGGAAGTTAACATTCCTCCTGTAGGATTCCTGGAGTGATCGTTAGAGAGGGACAGGGGCGCATGGTTTAAATGTGGAAACTTGCAGGTGTGCATATTAGATTGTGAGTTCTGGCCTGCACGTTAAATATTTTCACGAAAATTAGCTGTCCCTACGGATGGGTAGAAGCTGTGGTATAGCGTGAAAATCTTTTGCGCCGGCGTATATCCCAGAACGCTATAGTATTCTGTTTTTTTTANTAGAAGCTGTGGTATAGCGTGAAAATCTTTTGCGCCGGCGTATATCCCAGAACGCTATAGTATTCTGTTTTTTTTATGGCGTGTTTTGAGCTGCAGTTTATATCTGCAAATGAATCACGGACGTTCTTTATTGAAGTAGTCGAATTTCCAATGACCTAGCCGAACGAGATAAAATTACACACACACACACACACTCACACACANTATGGCGTGTTTTGAGCTGCAGTTTATATCTGCAAATGAATCACGGACGTTATTTATTGAAGTAGTCGAATTTCCAATGACCTAGCCGAACGAGATAAAATTACACACACACACACACACTCACACACAGGTGGCAGTCATTAAGGAAAAGCAGACCGCTTTTCCAGTGGCAGTATTGAACTTTTTGGTTTGACGCTTGACAAGTGGAGGCAGAGGTCTAAACTTTGCAAAAATAAAATGACTTTGCGCAGTGTACACAGCTCCAGCAATGCTCTGGATAGACAACAGTGTGAGAATAGCACCCCTACCGGATCACGGTGTGTTTTTGTGAACTTAATGCCTCAAAACATTGTGGGAGGGCACTGAAAACCGACAATTATACTCCATTCACAGTTTCTTCCAACTTTCCTGAAGACCTGCTAAAGTTCTACTTCCAGGATCTTCCTCCGCCTCATACAAAGAAAGCTTGGTAAATTACACTAAAGGACCAACGTACCGCATTCGTGCGCACTCACTGTAATACGTTTTGGATAAGAACAATTTCTTACTAGGCATTACCGACACACCAGTTTTCCCTTTGTATTTATTCGTATTTTGTTGGAAATGAAATATCATTTTTATAAATAAAATATTGGTAGAAGTATAATTTAACCACAAATAAGATACTTTTATGTTAATACAACTATAAAACGNCAAATAAGATACTTTTATGTTAATACAACTATAAAACGCTTGTGATACACAACTTTTTTAAAAAAGGACGAAACACGTCATACATGCATTTATTTTTCAAAGGTTTGATTCGAAAAGTGTGAATAAACCGCGAATAGACTATACATCAAATTGGAGATTCGTTGAATAGTCGATTGGCGTGCTGGCTGGACTTGTATTACACTGATTGNAATAGACTATACATCAAATTGGAGATTCGTTGAATAGTCGATTGGCGTGCTGGCTGGACTTGTATTACACTGATTGAACCTATCTCAGTACCGTGCCCGTGGAGACCGTCCCAGACGTTTGTTCCAAGAGGGAATACTTGCCAGACACGGGATCCTCATGCGTCTCTGATCGGACGATAAAGGTTTTAGTGACATTTAAGGCACACTCCGCAACCCAATATATTCGAGCATCAGGAGTTTCTTCATTGGAGACTGCACCCGTGACTTGTAGTTTTTCCCTTGACGAGGGAGCACAGGACACCGTCCATATTTTCTGGCAGTTTAATTAAAAATTGTCCAGGGCATGTTTGATAAATTGTGATCCAATTGCAAAAGTACCTGCATGATTTGGAGTCGTGGCTTACCCTCAAACAAACTCGCGAAATTTTCACGTCCTTAGTGATGACACATTTTCATGCCACATTATTTATAAAAATTTAATGACGTGTGTGTGTGTTTTTTTTTTATTGTGTGATGGTAACAAGTTTGGTCATGAGAATTGTTGTTGTGAGTATTTGTGGACCCGCCTTATAATGGTAACGGGAAAATTAGCGAGGTCAGTGGAGGACAGGTTAAACTAAAAACACTTTTGCGATTGGACCATAGTTCATTAGACACGCTCTGAAGGTCAAGGACCGAATCTCGTGCTGCCTGGCCAAGGCTAAAACTTAGTACCTTCTTACCTACTGGGCCATTAGCTAACGAACAAAGAGTTGATTCTCGTGAATACAGAGAACTGTGAAGTCTACCGTACAGGTCACTGAATTTGCATCTTTTCTTTCAGTCCGGAGACAAAACTATCTGTTTTGAAATGTGTCTTCGTATGTATAAAACTCATAGAAAATGTATGAGAACTTTCCTCCTGATGATTTTTGCATATANTTTGAAATGTGTCTTCGTATGTATAAAACTCATAGAAAATGTATGAGAACTTTCCTCCTGATGATTTTTGCATATATGTTATTTTTGCTGAACAGCAACTTTCTGATGTGTGAATAAATAACTGATTGAGTTTTCATTGTGAGGAAATGTAGTATTAATAGCAATCGTTATTAAATAAATTGTAGGGTTTTTTTTTTTTGGTGTGGTTTGTATGTTGGTGAAGGGCTTAGAAAAATGCAGGAAAATGTATGGAATGAGATGCAGCGNTTTTTTTTTGGTGTGGTTTGTATGTTGGTGAAGGGCTTAGAAAAATGCAGGAAAATGTATGGAATGAGATGCAGCGTTCTGTTGCTTCTAAGTACGACCACCGAATTATATAACAAGCGCTTAAGTCTCGAAATGACCTCTCCTCGGACTTGTCCGGCGCATGCGCAGTTGCTTGTTTACATTTCTCGTGTGACCCTTGGATCTCTCATGGGATAAACCGAACCTCACGTGTCTTCGGCGTAAACCTAGGGTTCGCAGACGAATCACGTGGGAGGTGGGTGGTGCTTGTGAATCAGGTTTGCACAGACATTTATGATCGAACAGCGAAAATGCCGACGCGACCTAAACGCCCTTGATGAAATACTGTTTTGATATCTTGCCGCGTAGTTTCTAATTATGCGTGTGCAGACGAGAAATTAGAGGAGCTTCGTGACTCAGAAGTCGAGCTTGACAACGACGACCTTCGGAACGGGAGCGCGCAATGATACGAGGCATTAAAGAAGTGTCGGGTGGTTCTCGCATGCTGATTGTGTCAGTTGAGTGATGCATGTGGTGTCATTTCTGGTAGCTGTGATTTTTTTATGCGATTCCCTCGAGGCGTGAGTCATCGTCGGAGGAGGCGACAGACAACAGAACAGTTCGAAGTGTTCAACAATTGACCAACGAATGATTGACCTCGCCGACTTCCAGGGAGGGTGACACATGTTCTGGCTCTTGGTCCTCCCCTTCCCGCTTAACGTCAACAGTTATCTTACGTGTTGTGACATCATCCGTGCCCGGGAATAGCAAGTTGGCGCTTGGTAAGCGTGCGGTAAATATTGCAGTTATCTCACGATGGCGTCACCGAACGGCCTGCAGAACTTCAGCAAGAAACGTGTTGTTAAAATACTGCCCAACATTTATGAGCGAACTCTGTTTACAAGCTGCATTCAAGAAACGTTACGTTGACGGTAGAAGTGTTGGTATCTCAATTGTTTTTAGAAGTGTTTTGTAAGTGTAAAAATGGCTCGAACAGGCGCTTTTGCCATAATTTTCAAGCGTGAAAATCCTGTGTGTTATATTTTAAGTAATACATTGGCATTGCAACATTTTATGTAATAATACGCCAAGAAATGAAAGGTTGACGTAGGAAGTCTCGTAAAGGCGCGTTGTTGACATAATGGCTGCACACTTGTGAGGTTTCCTACTCACTTGCTCGTAGAGTGTGATACGCATACCTGGGTCGCGCTTAACCGTTGGCTGGGACCCGCAAAACTTCCCCATCCAGCGGCCACCTTAATTACATGCGCTGACACAATGCCTCATTGGTCAATGCTTCATAAATGGTATTGGTCGCCCTCTATGCGGGGTTACACCCGGTTTCTGTGTTGGGAAACGGGCAGTTAAAAACCGCACGTTCTTCCACTCCTTCCCCCTCCACGTGTCAGAATTTGCGTACGTAAAGTAAAAATTTAAGTAGATTTATCAAAAGCGTTATTTTTAGTAGTACCGTTGGTATGTAGCTCTCTCCTCTAATCCTTTAACCCCCCACCCCCCTACAGTGTTTTTAAGAAACCTAAAGTGACTGGCTTGAATGCCCGAACGCCTACAGAAACCAATGTTTGCAAGCAAACGAACTGCTTATTGAAAACATTTCCGTGATTCCGTGCACACAACAACCGGTAGCGCAGATTGTTGGGCGAGTACGCGGATAGCAGTCGCTTTTTGGGACCTAGTGACTGTGGTTACCTAACCTCCACGTTCATGGCGTCACGCTTCCGCCGTATTCCGTCGTCGGCGGGACGTGGCGGAGTAACAGCTACTTTGGCAGCACTGCCCGAGCCCACGTGACGCGATGGCCGTGACGTCACGGATCCCGCGGGACCGGTCTCGAGGTGACGTCACTCCCCCGTGACGTCGTGAGAGAGGGGCGTGTTGGCGTCATCGCTGATTTGAACGTCGTCGGTTGTTCGGGAGGGGGGGCGTGTCTGTGTGTGTGTGCATATATGTGTGTGTGTGTTTGCTCGAGCGCGGGAGGGGTCCCTGGATGTCACACAGCAGATCTCCGCTCGTCCTGCTGGTAGAGTTCGCAGGCTGAAATGGCTGTTCATCAAATCACGTTTCAGTTGACGTGTAGAATAGTTAGGGGCACCATTTTTTCGCGAAAAGCTTTCAGGGCAAGTTGTGATCCAATGCACATTAGTTAGAACCACATTCGTGATTGAGTCATTTGAACTGTTACGCGTCTTCTCTGTCTGCCCGCGAAACATGAACGGTCAGTATCGGAGAAACTTAATTCTGATTGCCTCACTCATGTAAGAGACTGTCGTCACACAAAGGCAAGCGGCCTATAGTCAAATGATGACTTCAAGTGGGCACATAGCATATTGAAGTATACTCTCCGCGTACGTCTTTTCGCGAAAAACAGGTGGCCCTGAGAATAGTGTGTGTGTTTCGTTTGGACAGTTGATGTGAACGAATCGAGGTTTCGTTTCCACTCCGTGAAATTATTTTCTCCTGAAATAGTCCACGATGAATAAACAAATTCACGTGTCGTTTTTCGCCGTAGACAGGGTCAGCGTGGATTAATAACGGATGATTGGTGAAGTACGCCTAGGAAAATCAGGTAGTTTCCGACGCACAACCAGTGTGATAATCATCGTCACGAAGTAAGGGCCTCGCTTCACGAGGACCCGGTTTAGATTCTGCGTACAGTTATCGTGATTTCGGTTTTCAATTCTTTTCCGAATTCTCTCCACACGATTGCCGGAATGGTTCATCATTTCTGATAATGGCCGATTGGCGATTAACTACTTTCCCGATCCGGATCATCCGAATAACTGATTTCGTCCCTAACGACCCCGCTCTCAACCAAAAATTAACGGTAATCCCTAGTAATTTTTTTTTGTGTGTTAAGGTCCCGTCTGGTCATAAGGAAGCATTGCGATGGGCCCTCCAAAGGCTGCGTGCGATATGCACTCCCGGCAAGCTGAACTCGCGAATTAGATCTTTAGCAGTAGGATATTATTATACGCGATAAAAGCCAGTGGATTAAACTTCACATGCCACTTTGTTCTTTTATCATTTCCCTTAAGGGCACTGTCTACCGGCTGGCAGCTGCGAAATCCTATGTTGAAGAAATTTCGCCCCAGTGCGTTAACTTTAAAGATAGACGTTTCAAACAAAATATATTCTTCACGAATTTTTTAGGAGAAAATCCCTATGGGCGTATATTTTCATTATACATATGCACTATGCAGTATGTAATTTTTGGAAAATATTAATTTTAAAAATTTCTTGCAAGCAGCTATGTATATTATGAAGCACGCTGTACATATTATGGCAACATTCTAACCTCAAATCGAATCCACGACGTTTCTGCTAGTCGTATTAGAAGAAAAGCAAGACAGTTCAATGTTGGGACACGGAGACTGGTCGTGCGCACCCAGCGAGATGGGTCTACCTCATATTTAGTCTACGAGTTACCCCACTGGTCCAGATCTCGCCGCTTGTGAAACGACAGTGACAGTAACTTGAAAGAAAACAAGCGCACACCTTCCGGCAGGCGAGCACGCGGCGCGAGTGTCGCTATTACGCGAGGTTGCGCGACGGGAGATGCCGCGGCGTGGGAGGAGCTGCTATTTCCAACTGTTCCCTCACTGGCCGCCGCCCCTCAAGGCCGTGACGTCACGGCGTTCCACGAGGCAGGTGTCACCCACCATTTTTGAAGTTTCGCCGCCCAGTGTTTTTACTCATTGTTTTGGAAACAAAAACCCGTGCATGATCTAACTGCTTGTTTGATAGCATCGGCGTGATCTACAAACACAGCGTTTTCTAACTACATATGATTAAGATCTTCAAATAATATTAGGTTTCATTATGTATATATGTGTGTGACTGTGTAAACATAATAATAAAAAAAATATTTTATTGTGGCCTTAGACGTTAAATATTGTGAGCTATAAAATTAAAACATATACACTGTGCACTGTGTTTATTAGTCACATGACAATGTTTATATTACCAATTGGTGGAAGGATACGAATAAGTTGAAAGGAGCTTTTAAGTACGGCCTTAAAAAGTGCTTACTTTACCGTGAACGACCTATATGACGGGATTCACTCTTCGGTTTCTTCCACGACTTTTATATCAGAGGTTCTTCAGGATGTTGGTGATGGACAGTTATCCTCTTGCACGTATCTGCTGCCACCTGTCGACAAATGAGTTCGCGGATTTTTCCTACTCTGTGTCTATGCTGTAGGTATTCTCCATGGTTAGTGTGTACCGTTTTTTGCCACTCACCTGAAGAAGCCTGGTTCGAATCGGGTGTCGCGGTGGCGTAGTGGCCAGACTACTCTCCTTCCACCAAGACGAACTGGGTTCGATTACCTGCAGTTCGCGGTGTAAGCGTCTATTCCAGTTCTGTATTATTAACTCTAAAGTACGGTTTCAGGCGTTGCAAGCAAGAACGTTTATGATGCGTGCTGTACTTAAGTCGACACAACATTTGTTTCGTTGCCATAGCCAATGAGCCGTAGGCTATATGTTCGGTTACAGTAATATGAACCAATTACGACTTAGACCAGTAAGACGGTTTGCGAATCATTTACCCACAGGTAAGATCATTGGTCATTGAGCTTCGCAGTGTGCAGTACAGACCAAAAATTACCTACACGTCCTTAATATACACAATTGTGTACACTGAGTCTGCATGGGTTAAGTCTACCTGGCGCTTAAACGGCGTTGCGGCATTTTTGAAATACGATTATTTTGTCGAAAGTATTAAACCTGTCCCCCAGTATGTTTATATACGAAAATGAAACATTCCCCAAACGAGGACGGAATGGTACTTTAATAAAACTATCACTTATGCTATAAATATTAATTTGGAGACCTTCGAAATCGTTAAAAACAATTTTTCCAGATTGCTGTATCATAAAACATACTACCTGGACACGAGCGACACTATGAAAGAAGCTTTGCTACACACTTCCCACCCATAAAATAATAGTGTCGCCGCCTAAAATCTCGTAGGTACACGCGAAACGGCGAGAACACTGCGCACCAGTTCGAAGCCCTGCGCGCAGCGGTGATGGCGCGCTTGATGCGCGTGACATTATCGCCTTTACCGCTCCCGCACTTGTTGGACTCAAACGCGGAAAACATATCCAGTTAAGCGAGCACCCTTAAGTACTGTGCGACCTTGAATATGCCCGGGGCCGTCATCNGGGGGATCGAGTATGGCAGTACAGACCCCCCTCTCCACTTACTTAGCCAACACTGATGAAAGGAGTTGTGATGTAGTGCATAAATATATTAGTAGTAGTAGTTGGTGCCACTATAGAAGGCATAGTAGGTCTATATAGAATTAGAATCCTCTTGATGTGTGGGGAAAGATGGTGGATGGCAGGTCAACCGCGTCACTTCCATACTCCGGGCAGGGCAACCACTAAAGGGTAAAAATAGATAGAAATGACAAGTCACTTACGTGGTGAGATGCATGTAATAAATGAAAAAAAAGACGTAAAAGCAATGTAGTCAGACAACAGGAAGCCATAAGCCAAAATAAAAATATAAGGAATATCAGTAAGAGCAATACAGTTGTAGGAGTGGAAAGTCACATATGCGTGGTTCAACCTATGACCGGCCAGGTAAAGAAAAAACCACATCTAGGCGTAGGTGTGCCGTAGCGTGCTGTCCGCGCGGCTCGTGACTGCCTGAAGGCGAGCGCCGCCGCGCGCAATGCCAAGGCTGCAGCCGTGACCGCGAGGGCTCGCCGCTGACGTAAATACACGGCGTTGTTCTTCCGCGGCAGCAGTGTCTGCGTCGCTCATCGGAAATGTTCGTGAACTCTCGGCCCGAGAATAAACATATAACAAATACGAAGCATAGTCCATTTACAGTTACTTCCAACTTTTCTGAAGCCCTGCTCGATTTCTACATCCAGGATATTCCTCCGCCTCGTGTAAAGAAAGCTTAACCGAGTCTAGAATATTGCACCACAGGGACAGCGCACAGCATTCGTGCGCACTCGGTGTAATACAATTTTGTATAAGGACTATTTATTACTAGGCACTGCCAACACACCTATTTTATCCCTGTTTTTATTCATATTAATTATAAATGAAATATAATGCACAGATCATTATATAAGTAAAAGTTCAATATTAACCAAAAACAAGGTACTTTTATGTTGACGCATGTATAAAACGCATGTGATACATGACATATTTAGGAAACAACCAATCACGTCATAAATGCAGGGTTTTTTTCAAAGATTTGATTCAAAAAGTGCGAAGAAACTGCGTATAGAGACTGATTATCGTCTTCTGCGCATATTCTCGACTTTGATTCAAGAATTGCCTAAATAACTGTCACATTCACGTGTTTCGAGAATGCAGTGCCGTTCATTTACATTTGGTTTTTCTTCCAAATCCTCACTTTTAAGGGAAAAAAATAGTATCCTACGTTACTTGATTGTGTAGTATTATTTTAATTTATAAATTAGTGTAGTAGCATATCAAAACACATATTGAAGTAGGTAGTTAAGTATGACTTAACGCCACGTCGACAGCGAGGTCGTTAGAGACGGAGCTAGTTTCTCAGGGAAGAGGGACTGGGGAAGGAATCGGCCATGACCTTTGTTAAGGACCCGTCCTAGCATTCGCCTGAAGTGATTTCGGGAAACCGTGGAAAACTGAAATCAGGATGGCCGGACCAGGAATCGAACTC
>NQII01001371.1:388201-402575 GCA_002778355.1 Clitarchus hookeri
GGTGTTCTCATGGAAGGGATCAGTACATCCGTTTACCTGAAATGCAAAACGGTCGCGTTTATGACATTCATGTGACGTCATACCATTCAATAAATACAATTCTATAATAATTGAAGGTCATTTTAAGCTAAATTTGATCGTATCGAATAGCCTTCACACTTTTAATTCAAGAACCTGTTTTCCTTTTTAGGTCACACGAGGAATGTAAACAAACAATAACGCAACTCAACACGCATGCGTCATGAGGAGCGGTTTTCTTACCTTCACCGAGAACGAGAGCCTGTGGACCGCCGGAGCCCGTGGTTACTGCGCATGCGTTTGTGTACGGCCATCATTACTGCGCATGCGCGATTTAACCCGTCATTTTCGAACACAGTATTCCAACATAACAGGACCCCCATAACTAAAACCCGGCGCACACTGGACGATTTTTCCTACGAGATTCGCTAAGATATTATTTAAGAACTAGGCAAAGAGCTATGTAACTTGGTTAATCGCGGGTCCGTCACTGGTTTTGCCGCACAAGGTATGGGTTTCCTTGTGAGCTACTCTGTCAACCAGTAGCGCCGGCAGCCATAACAATTTTTGGCAGCTGGCTAAAACAATAAACAATGAATTCTGTATAGCGAAGAAATGTTGCTGTAATTACAATTCTTCTAGTTTTGGATCATAAAAAAGAAAGAAAATAGACGAAATAAACGACTGGGGCCAGAAAATGGTTAGTTAGGAGGAACGAAAACAGGAGTGTACTGGTAATGCTTTTCGAAGAATTTGGGTGAGTTCACAAATAACCTAAAAACTGTATATAAACATGTTTCTTCTATGCATCTATTAACACTGATATATGTGCTTTTGGCCACTTTTCCGTGTCTGTAACTTGAAAATATTGCCAAAATAATTGCGTTCTCATGTAAATAAAGTTACGTAACACGTTTTCTTCTCTCGTTGACTGAGATCAGAAACTAGCAAAGAAACACGTAGAGCAAATAGCACCATTTAAATTACCAAAAAACAGTAGACTATCCAGCAGAACTGCATGTAGACATCTATATTTCTAGTGCACGAGCACGTCCAGCAGCAAGCAAGACTTCACGCATGCGATATCGTAAGGAAAATCGTTCCGTGTGTGGCGGCCTTAACCTAGGATAATAGTCGAATAAGGATTTTTGTATTATTATTATTATTAAAGTAATCTACTAAACTAAACCATACTAGTTGGATGAGTGTTTTTGCAGTTTGAACCAACCTATGATAGTTTGTGAATAAGTGAGTGATTTCAACACGCGCATGCGTAGTTGCCAAGGCCGCGACTCTCCACGTAGACGCTTTATCACCTTGAAGCTCGTACCCACGGCCGGCTTCAGCGACCAAACTCTGACTTCGCATATCTTAAGGGCCCAGATTCTGTTTTCTGGTGACGGCGATGTGTTGGGTTCCCCTGAGTGCTACCGATAATCCCCGTGTATCCATTCCCGAGCTATACATACACCAAATCGTCCACTTCCAGGTTGGTAGGGAACAACGTGTGTTCGCCTCGGACAGGGCAGCCACACCGCTTAGCGGTAGTTTATTTGTATAAAAAAATGTTCACGGGCATCATTAATAGATGTATTTTTTTTTCGTTTTCAGCACATATCCCCGATATTGGCTCACGAATTCCTTTAGGCTATTTGCGGTAAAATGATCACTTTTGAAACAAACCTTTGAAAACAATCACTTTCTGTTAATTGCATATAGGCCTATGTTGCTGTATATACTGGTATCAGGCTCTCACTTAAGTTGGCAGTGGATTAAGTAAAACATCTTTCAGTCTTTACCTTGTATTTTGAGTATAATGTTTACATTTATGGTAATTTTGGTTTATACACATTAGAGTAAGAACTGACGTGTTAATTACACACCTATATTCCTAATAATTTTATGTTTTCACTTGACCGGCGAATAAATAAAGAAATTATGCCGGCGACAATGTAAATTTTACTGATGACAGGAAGATACAAAGTGAGGAGAAAAGTACACCTTAAGCAGGGCTTCTAAATGCTTTCAATTAACTGTGAACAGCCTATAGCAGGACTGTCAAACTCACGTGATTCAAACCCTGGAGTGGACGTCTCTTTATGTTTGCATTTTCGGCACACCTGTACCTTTAAAAAATATATATATATTTCGTTAATTTGACATTTCTTTATTTTTCTTCCGTCTAAGATCTAAATGATTTCTTATCACTTATTGGGACTGGGGAAAACTTAACATTTATAATTAATATGTTCTGTATACTCGAATTTCAGTTACTGTTTCATTGGCTATAACCCCATGAGTACCCACTTTTGCATTTTACAAGGTGGTACGAGATTCAGTCCTTGTTTTCTTACAGATAGACTCTCACGGCGTCTCAAAATATTGTGACTGTATAAGTAATTATAAAATTGGCGTGTTTGTAACATTCAGTGCAAATTATATCTAAGAACGTTTCAGCATGGCCCTCTAGCACAAAAAAAGAAACGTGTCTCTCGAAAACTGGTGCGTGGGTTCGGGAAAAAGTAGGTGCGTGAAGGTCACCGTGGCCGGCGGACCCACAAACAAGACACTTCATCAGCCGGCGTCCTTTTCTTCAACCACACATTGGCATTTCAGCACACGCACAAAGCGAGCAGCACAAACACAGTCCAGTTGTGTGCTGGGGCAACCACGCCCAGACTCCAGTGGTGAGCCGTGAAGACTGTTGCTGTTCAACTTTTGAAATGTACCTTTGAAAAAAATCACTTTTCATAACTACATATGTGTTACAGTACATGCTGGCACGCAGGTTAACGGTTGGGTTAGCAGCGAATTCATACAAATAGTTCCAAATATTGACTCCATATTGCGTACGTAATGTTTAAATCTGTGCGAATTCAACTTCATATTGTATGCTTCGAAAAAAAAAATCTATTCACGGCAACGTGAGCAATTTTTGAAGCCCTTTCATTTGGAATAATAGTCAATAAGTACACTTTATTGTAGCCTTAGATGTTAACTTTCGAGTCCGGTTTCCACGTTTTTGCATAACAAACTGAATAGAAAAGCATATATTAAGCAAGGCCTTCAAAAGTGCTCAGTTTGCCGTGAACAGCCTTTAGTCACAGAGCAGTCACTCTCTTCGCTTTTATTTTTTACTCCTGGTATTGACGGATGGCGAACCGTTGCCAGGTGCCAATGTTTGATTTTTGCTGTACCTGTGTTTTCTCTAGTTTACGCATCAGTAAAGAATTTTTTCTCGTGCCTAGTTGGCACCACTCGGGGCAGATTCGGTGTTCACATTCTGAATCGTGCAGTGGATGGATCTATATTCTGTCACCTGTCCACCCATCCAGGGACTGGCCTTCTAGCCACACGTATCTGATTCGAGCAACTTTGTAGCTAACAAATTACATGTTGTATTTCAGGGAGTAAGATGACCCAATATTAAGCTGTTTGCAAACCTTCCATTGATATAATCTGTGTTAACTGAACTGTACTAATAGTGGCGTGTAGCTTAAACTAACACCAGACTGGTGTAATTTGTTCTTTTAATATTCTTTAATTTCCCTTTTTATTGAAGTAACCGCTGGGACTAAGGATAAAAAAAACCTTCAGCTATCGAGTATGCAACAAATTACGTTTCTGTTGGCAGTCGAAGNAATCTGTGTTAACTGAACTGTACTAATAGTGGCGTGTAGCTTAAACTAACACCAGACTGGTGTAATTTGTTCTTTTGATATTCTTTAATTTCCCTTTTTATTGAAGTAACCGCTGGGACTAAGGATAAAAAAAACCTTCAGCTATCGAGTATGCAACAAATTACGTTTCTGTTGGCAGTCGAAGTGTGTGTGTGTGTGTGTGTGTGTGTTCAGTTTCTTGAAATAAAGTGTATAATCAGGGTATGGCCTTTCCCGTTATACAGTTACCACTTGCCAACATATCCGTGTGACTCAGAAATATAGACAGCATTCCGCGCGAAAATAATAGAATCGGCATGTTAGAGATCACTAAATGTGCTGATCATAAGAAAATTAATAGATGAGATTACGCAGGGAGGAAATTGTCGGCAGGAATAACTCCCAAGTATCAGATTTGTTGGAAGGGGGTTGGGGAGCCTCTTGAAAAAAAAAAACAAATTTTGATAACTGAAGGTATTTTTGACGATAACGCATTCTGGTGTTTCAAATTGCGCTTTCTTGGAATCCCGATATAAAAGCGCCTGGAATTCCCTGGATCCATACTCTGAATTTTAAATGTCTCACAAGTAAAAATAAGCATTACTTTGTTCTTGTTTAGATAAGGCGTGGCGAATTCCTCAAGAAACTTTTCGCCAAGGGTCTCCCCTGTGTAAACTTTTTCCTTGCATATTTCCGCTATCAGGGAGCGCGTCACGGGCTGACCAGACTGTTTGTCTTCCTGAACTGATAAATGTCGCGTAGGACACCACTGCGAGTAGACTCACTAAAAAAAATGCACTTCACAACTGCTACGCTGACGTGTTATTTTTGCGATGCAGTAAAATGTCTGACTCGCGATCCTGAGGTCGCGATTTCGATGTCGATCAGCTGCACTGTCGAATGATTTTTTCCAAGCGGATTGTCGTCGTTATTTAAGGTGAATTTTGATGCATTTCGTTTATATGAAATTACACTAAACCTGTCCATTAGATCAAGACCACCTTTGACATAATATGAATGTTACTGTGAGACCGCAATTACGACCGATTTCTCAAAATAAACTTTTACTTCCCTCCTCTTATCACAAATTGTAAGACCAATCACATGTGCCTTCATCGCATGTACACAGCTGCTCTTTTTTGTACACGTTGTCAATCTTCTGGCATTTTTCTTATCGTTTACCTATGCCAGAAAAAATCGACTATTCCTGAGCAATTCTTTGTTTGTCAAGATAACTAATAATTTTTATCAGTAAAATAAAATGTACTCTTGTGTCCATATTTATTATTCAGTGTCTATACACCACATACCGTCTTGCATAAGAAAAAAAAACAAGTGTGTATGGCGTGTAGACACTGCTTGTAGTATTAAGATTAGTGTTAAACAGGCGAACGAAAACGTGAGCTATGTTGCCACTTCCATAAAACTAAATAAAAATAAAATCCAGATATTGAGTAAAGTTCAGCGCACCAGAAATTTTTTTTTTTTAATTTCGCTAATGCAGATTTACGTGAGAATTTCTTACAACTAGGTTTACGTCAAGTTGATAATGCCTCTTTCTGTTTGGAGGCGCAGACAAGTCAACAACAGAGCGCTCTGTTGATATTACTGTCTAAGTTAACACTTACTCTATGAGGACAACCAATCTGATTGCTTTCCGTCTATTAATAATCTCGGAGCGTTCTTTGTACGGAAATTTGGTTCCGACGGTCATATTTTTTCCCTCGATTGTGTGAGCGTGACGAGATCTGAAATCATCCTTGTTTATTTTGTTTGGCGCCTCTCTTACTCAGCGACGTGGGGAGTTCCCGTCGTTGAGAATCACAATCGCGTAGACATCGCGACTCTTTCGTAACTTAAGCGGTGTGATTCATGTCTGAATG
The DNA here is from genome assembly GCA_002778355.1 of Clitarchus hookeri. Classification (NCBI taxonomy): domain Eukaryota; kingdom Metazoa; phylum Arthropoda; class Insecta; order Phasmatodea; family Phasmatidae; genus Clitarchus; species Clitarchus hookeri. Next base: position 393,762 of record NQII01001371.1, read on the forward strand.
CTCGGAATCCAGCAGTTGTCTCGAAGACGTTTACTTCCACGCCACGCAATTGCCAACTGTCGCTGTGCAATATTGCGTCGTTACAAAATGGTGAATTATAACACGGGTGGTTTCCTCCACCATTTCCACAGTTGTTTATTTATTTTTCATTCTTTTTTTAATTTTTTTATTTTATTCTTTGCCTTTGTTCCCAGACGTATACCTGGCGTTGGGCACTGGCGGTCAGCATGCGTTTAGTCCGCTGATCCGTGACGAAAGTGTCCGATAATCGGTTAATTTTCTCAGGGTGCTCCCAATTCCACCATTATTGCTATCCGTATATTTTCCATTTAAATGTGACGGTCACGCACAAGATTCTCTGGAGACTTTCCTTACTAACACGGGTGCTTCCTCCGCCCCGGAGGTATTTATTGATCTGCATGAAAGTAATTTGTTGTGAGTCAACTCTTATCTGATGTGCGTTTTTGAGAAAAGAAAATAATACAGTACTCCACAGCTGTATATCATACATTTTTGTATGGCCAGATCGACTCGATAACATAAGTACCGTTTGAAATCCAGGAGTTTCTGTGGAAGCAGTTATCAGACCATTTTCTGTGTATGCTTCTTATTAATCTAACGCTAGGTGCTTTTAATTATCAATGGGACCAAGTTCTCGGAGCAACTACTTCAGTTATCCAACTCTTTATCGATTAATTAATGGAATCGACAGGTGGGGCCTTCGCAGTTTTAGCGTGAAGTGATTCATTCAATTCTGTGCAAACACTGAAGCTAGGAAAGCAAATTGTCAAGTATTGCTATGAAAATTCGAGAAAAAATTGCGTTGTCGAATGTCACGAAATTGGACTGCGATCTATTATTATTATTACACACCTGCGTAATGGCTTCAAATGGTTTTTGGGCATGTTTTTGGTCGGACATCCGTAATTGTTCTCAGAGAATTACACTGGAAAACCTTTCCCTGCCGAGATTTTATCCAATGCACTCCTGCTAGCCCTTTCCGGTGTCCTGTGTATCTATATCGTAATATATTTTTCTTACTCTTAGTTATCCTAATTTCATTCGCGTAAGCATTGTAAATCTAATTTTGATGGGGATGGCTGTAATTATACGAGGGTGCACGAGTTTGTTGAAGTAATTGGAAAAATAATGGTAAACTAATTCTTTTTTAACATTTGGTAGGAAATTTTCGCCAAAGGAAATATTTTATAGCTGTGAGAAGATAGGGACAACATTTTCATATTAGTAGGCCTATGCCTTGGAAATTAGTCAGTTACAAAAATGAGATTTATCAGACAAGTGTATCCCAATTAATGCCACTGTCCAGTGACTTTTTTTTCCAGGACAATTGTATATTTTATTTTTTAAATTAGGTATTGAATTCATCGTAAATTACCGCAGCCGAAAATATTAATTTTGAGGGAGGGGCGACGTTTTCAAAGTACTATTTATTAATAACCATTTAAAAAACAGAAATGGTATTTGCCATCCTTAATCCAACACTCCCATAAAATAACTTTTTTCCTAAAATATGTAACTGCACCACTTCGTAATTTTTACGAGTTTAGAAAAACAATGAGATCTTTTTTCTTTTTCTTACTATTATTAGAAATTGTCTGTGTTAAATTCACTGGAAACAACTGCTCTCGACAATTTTCAGTTTTAGTATAACCTAGGAAAAAGGGGGGGGGGTAAATTTTTTCAAACTTTTATTTTTCGGAAACCATACATTGTAAAGAAAGGGAATTTTTTTATATTTAAATTTTGCTCTTTTTTATTTGATCATTTTTTACCTGAAAGACCTAACTGAGATTTTATTTTCACATATATCACGTTCGCCAATTTCGTTAATCGGAGGTTCCCAAGTTAAAAAAATATGTGCTCACATTTAGTTTATTTTAAAAAGCTTCAGAATTTTCGCCGGACATGATAATTTCTGTAGAATAAGCGACACACTTTTATTGTAATTTCTTCGTCGAAACTTGTAGGTAAACAGTGATATGTTTACTCGCTATCTTACTTCTGCCTCAGAATTCGAACGTGACTCATGTTATTGAAAGCATACGGAATTAAGTAGAGAAATGGGGATAGTGGGCACGGGGTTGTATAAAAAAAATGTCAATGAGCGTTTGCTTTGATGACCGAACAGAATGAAGTCTGCCAGCCAGTGAAGTGTCTTTTCCATCTCCTGGGCGTGGGGCCGCGCTGGTGTCGTGGTCAGACTTATCGCCTCCCACCTAACGCGAACCGGATTCAATTCCCGGCGGGGTCGCTCCCGTGTTTTCGCATGTGGGAATCGTGCCGGACGATGCCGCTGATCGGTGGGTTTTCTCGGGGATCTCCCCCTCCCCCTCGCCGTTGCATTCCGGTGTTGTTGCATACTCACCCCGCTTCACCCTCATCGGCTCCATTTATATGTATAAAGTGGTTTCAATATCTTTAAGGAGTTAGGAATTGTACCTGTAAGTAGACGGTGCTATGTATTTTCGGGGCTATGTTATTTTCAAACTTCAGCAGTAATAGCCATCCTGCAGTTGTGGAGTAGTGCGGAGAGCGCCCTACGTGCGATAGCAGAAGTCCTGAAAGGTGGACATTGTTGTTGCTGAACGCGCCGCCGGAAGCGCTTTCGCAATTGGCGCGGCAACAGTGCGCAGATAGTATTGTTTGAAGAAGCACTTGCGACATAGTACTCACACCTCTCCCTCGTATATTTCCTGACCTGCCGTCGTCATTTTGAGATATTTTTAAAAAAAAGACCAACTATTCATACTTTTATGGACAAAAATACAGATTAATGAGTTGAGGCAGTTAATGGTTATAAATCACAAAATGTTTTTGAGCGTTTGAATTAAAAGACTAGCTACGTACAAGAAAGCTGTTTGAAAATCAGGGTACACAAATTTTAGAGGTGCGGTTTTTGGAAATACTATTCTTTCATCGACGCTTCGCCGTTCGAATGATTTTTGCAATGGGGTTAAGTAATTCAATAAATAATTACTGGCGTTGCATGCCTGTGTCGCCATAGAAAACCCAGAAAATGATATAAAAATTTTGTCTCTAAACAAGATTATTCATTTCTGTCTTCGTCCCATTGTTCGTCTACGCTTTCTTCATTGTGTCGTCCGATACAGAGGTCTGCAATGTATATCCGCAGTAATTTCTCGTTGAACCTTCTCCCTTCGTCTGGCGTTGATAACAATAATTTACTTGTTAACTGGTTGTGGTTCAGTTGTGTTCACAAAGGCAATGAATGTGAGAAACGTAAGAGAACTTCATTATTTGACGCTGCACTGTGAATTAGTTCGTAAACGGGCAGTATTTCCAAAGATAATGTGCTTTCGTTTGTTCAAGATCAAGTGATCGCTTTCGAAAGCCCTGCGTAATTTCTTCTTTCATCCCGTTATTCACACGTTGATCGAATTATATTTTTTAATATTTATAAGTCTAATTACCATAAAACCAATTTTCTTTTTAAGGCGCACAAGTAAAATAACTAACTTGTTTAATTTTGTTACAAGTATAAATGTAATATTATTAATTAAAAATTAAAGCATATGACCACTCTTTCTACTGTCGATTTTCTGAGTGAGTACCGTCGACTTCCCCCATCATTGTATTCCGTCGCTGCTCCACACACATGCCATTTATGCTTCATGCTCATTAAATGAGGTAGTATCTAAAGAAAAAAGTGACAAACCTGTTTATTGCGGGATATTTTATAGTATTTTTTTTTCTGGAAAACAAATGTAAGAACACCCCATTTTTTCATAAGAAAGATACTTCAAGCAGAGCATCACATTAAATTGTGAAATGTGTTTTCGTAAGGTTATATAAGTGTGTGTGTGTCTATATATATATATATATATATATATATATATACACACACACACACACACACCTAGAAGTTGCAACATGTTAATGTTAGAGGTCACATTTATAAAATTTTCACCTTTGTTTTTCGAACGCCTTTCAAATCACGTCTTCGTTTGGTTAAAACTGTGTGTGTGTGCGTGTGTGTGCAAGCACGCGCCTGCCTTGTTGCTTCACTCGAGTGTTCTTAACGTGAGCGTGTCAAGCGTGTTTTAATTACAGCCGTGACCCGCCTACGCGCCGTGCTATTCACGACAGCAACCTTTACCGGTGCCTCGTCACAATCGCCCATTAACCCGTTATTGGCACGACTCGTAGATACTCAGCCCTTTATTAGTTAAATCTATTGCCCGTGGTTTGTAATCTCGCCGACGACAGTTTCAACATCGGTGCTCCAGGAACAAACTGTGATGTAACAAGATATAGTAGCTTTTTTTTTTTTGCCGAAAAAACATATTATGATGCTTAGGGAAATATAAAAATTCATTGTTTGCTTTTGTTAATGTGTGCTTATTAGTTAATCATTTTGCTTTTAAACGGAAGGTCTCCCAAAAATATATCGTAAGACTGCACACTGAAAATTCTGTCCCGGAACCTTATGTTTGCATTTGTATTTTACGCAAGGTTTGTTTCAAATTATTTTTACTTTCTTTTTATTTTGACTCTGTTCGGGTGTATATGCATGATGTTTCTGTTGTTGATAGTATATTTGAATGCAGTAAGTAGTTACGTATGTTATCTTTCTTAGAATATAGATGTTTACTATTGTTGATATGAAGTGGGAAAGCTATCAGGCGTTCTTTAGAAACTTCAGAATGCTTGTTGAGTTGCGACTTAACTAAAGTGAGTGAGTATGTGAAGAGATTTGGGCGGTTCTTAACATCGAGGTCTTGAGAGCCGATGAGGGTGAAGCGAGGTGAGTATGGAGCAGCGCCGGAATGAAAGGGCGGAGAAAACCGGAGATCCCTGAGGAAACCCGTCGACCAGTGGCGTCGTCCGGCATGATTCCCGCAGCGACCCCGCCGGGAATCGAACCCGTTTCGTCTATGTGGAAGGCTAGTAGTCTAACCACTACACCACCGCGGCCCCAGTGACTTAACTAAATAAATTCTCTGGAATAGATACGAAAATTTCCATTGCTGTGTAAAAAAGTTGCGAATCCAAAATATCATCATTTCACAAACAATGCACTATTTTGTTTAATTTTGTCCTTTAATTTCGCGAATTCATTTGGTATCAGTTTTGACTTCTAACACCTTTTTCACATTCGGGCCACAGTCGCATATTTGTTGGCTGCTGTCATGGTGGCTTTATTCTGAAGTGGAATGCACCTGGCTCATAGTTGTTCAAGGCGTGACAAAGTACATGCTCCTCTAGGTATAGTAATTATTTTGCTAGCTATTCTTTGTATAGGCTACTCACGGTAAATTGAGCACTTTCGAAAGCCCTCGCATTTGGAATGGAATAATAGTCAATAAATATGATTTATTTTAGTCTTATATGTTAACTTCCGAGTGCGATGGAATATATATACATACTGTGTTTATTACTTACACGGCAATATATATTTTAAAAGGTGGTTAGAGGATAAAAAAAATTGATGAAACGAAAAAAGTAACCAGGGCCTCAAAAGTACTCACTTTGCCGTGAACAGCCTATAGCTGATTGTCGCGGTTTTCAATAAGAGCTGCGTCTGAGCGATAGCAGCAAACGACGTTTCGCCTTACACTGGCGTTTATCGGCTTTTGTATAGGACAAATATCTTAATTCTTTTATTGATACAAAATGCATCTCTCGCATTTAAAAGTTAAAATTAAAAAAAGCTGATTCTAAAAATTACCGATAAGTTATGTAAATCCACACAAAGTTGTATGAAATGAAAGGCGTGTATATGGTAAGTCCCATAATTTAAACTAGAGGCGTTCGGAAAATTTCTGTATATTTTATCTCTGATTTTCTGTCAATGTAGTCTATATATTTTTTCTTAATAACAGTGCAGACCACCCCATCCCCTGTTGCAGCAAAGTCTTTCGGTTGGCCTGCTGTGTTAAGCCCCTGTCACACTGTCAAATTTTTTCACAAATTGCTTCCAATAAGTTTGGTTAAACAAAGTTGGAAGGTTGTGACGTCATCGAAACGTCATTAACACCGCCATATTTGTCTGAAAAAGTTGGATGGCTTCAGTTTTCATCAAACATTTGAAGATTGGACCGGTTGTTAAATTTATTTGATGGTTGACGGGCTCAGCTAATCACAATCGTGCACGACAAATATGGACGTCACGAAACTTTAGGATAACGAAAAATTGCTGGAAACTAAATAATTTATGAAGGTTATTAATTTATGTAAAAGCTGTGTGGGCGTGCATGCTGTTTTAAATGGATATTGCACATAATACTAAGAACTAGGAGAAAATTTCATTGTGCAGAAACATTTCTAATAAATAAAATTTGAATTTAGTAAATAAAGGAAAATAAATCACAACATTGGTTACATTTATTTCCTATAATGAACTGCATTGAACCACAACACTTTGAAAATAATTCTTAAATAAAAATTCAGATTAGATTCTTTCAGAAAAAAAATCAATTTTACAGTGTGGCACATTTTCAAACACATTCGAGATTATTTGATCAAATTTGTTGAAAGGAAAAATTTGATGACCGTATTTCGTCTTCAAATTTTGTTGTCAAATATATTTGAATGCATAAGTTTGACAGTGTGACAGGGACTTAAGGGCATCATCCCACTTGTAGCTTTTAGTTGAGTGTTACAGCCCTAATGTAATGTACGCTTAAACATCGGTTAGTGCAACCATTTCGATGCAGTTCCAGCTACAAAGCCTGCGATAATCTTTTATTCCTTAGTCGCCTCGTATTAAAGATAAAGATTAAAGATTAAAAATTAAAGACATCGAGATGTATTATTTATGGTTATACGTAACAAAAATACAGTAAAGTTTTGCTTCTGTGAAAATAAGGCTTAACAAAGTGAAAAAAAAGTCGTTTAAAGTCTCTACCATAAAATTATAGGTAAATATATCAAGTCTGTCTCGCGTAAGATTTCGTGATACGGACAACCCCGAAATGTTCTGCAATGCTTGATACCGACCGACACAAGGATATTAACAGGTTAGCCACAACGCTGCCGCAGGATGTCATTCCTGGAAGGGAAACGATGAAAATAGGAACGTGGGGTGAAGCTGTGTGCTACTTTTGCAAACCAGTGTTGGGAATGACTGAAAGACATGCGGTTTGCGTGCCGTTCTCGCGCCACAGGCGCATCCGGGTTTGATTACGCCCTCCCCTCTTTTTTTAATTTCATCCATTTCTTTCCAGGTTTATGTTGCGGGTGTCAGTGCAGTTCGTTTCACTAGGGTCTACGCACTGGAAATTCTTCCCGAAGTTGGGAGTTAGGCTCGTGGATGACAGTGGTTGTGAAAGATCGCATGCTGACGCCTGGAAGGATATCCCTTTCCCGATCACAAGTCGAAGCAGTGAACGACAATATGGCTAAGGTACCATCCTGCGTATAAATTAAGAAGGTAGTAGTACTGGACGATTATGGATGTTCTCAGAGAATGAGGGTCCTTAATATAAGGGGTCCGTCTACCTGGAGCCGTCTTCCGCGTTTGAGGCCAAGAAACGCGGGAGTGATTAATAGGGCGAGACTGCCACGCGCATCAAGTGAGCTATCGCCCTTACGCGCAGTCCCCTTTGCAGGGATGCAGTGCTCTCGTCGTGCCACGTGCGTGCACCTGTGGTACTTTAAGCGGTGACCGTATCATTTTATTAGTGGAAAGTCTGTAGCAAGGTTCACTGTAGGGTCCTCCAGTACTTTTGTATGTATCTGACCCGAAGATTTTGAGATACAGCACTTGAAAATGCCGTTTTTGGCTGTTGGTGTTCTCCGAAATTGTGTTTCTAATGGCTGTGATGCCATGAAATTAATCGACAGGTATAGTCTGAAATGCGTGTTCCTTTCGTAGATAAGCACATTGGGCGTGCGTGTAATAAGGTTAGTAGAAAACACCAGTTTTAAACATTTTTCAAAGCACTTCGAGCGACGGGCAGACGGGCGACGAAAGAAGATGTAGAAAGTGTTTCAAGATCGCCGAACAGCACCGGACTGAGACCTCGTCGTGTCGTGTGGTCAGCTGTGGGGATCTTTAGAAATCCCGGGTTGGAAAGGAGGAATTTGGGAGGGGGGAGGTTTCCTAGATGATCGTGTTTGCTATGACGTCGCACTTTCCTGACGAGGAGGCCGAACCTGCGAACTTTTAAAACCAAAATCCTGGAATGACTAAAAAATTTGATGCACCAGGTTGGGGTTTAAGTGATTGAAAGCCCGCGGAATCTCTCCGTCTTCAGTCGCCGTAGGGGCCGCGGTGGTGTATTGGCTAGATACTTGCCTCCCATCTAGATGAACCGGGTTCGATTCCCGGCGGGGTGGCTCCCGAATTTTTCCACGTGGGAATCGTGCCAGATGATACCGCTGGTCGGTGGGTTTTCTCGGGGATCTCCTGTTTCCCCGCCCATTCATTACAGCGCTACTCCATACTCACCTCACTTAACCATCATCGCCTCTCAAGACCCCGATGTTAAGAGCCGCCCAAATCTCTTCACTCACTCATTCAGCCGCCGTGCGTAGTCGGGCGACGTAAATCCAAAAATTCGATTCTGTTTTGCGTTGATCTGCCGCATTTCGTTCCCTCGCCCGCGATAACCTGTCCTAGTGTTCCTCGTAATTTTTTGGTGGGAAGGACGCCATTCAGCGCCATTGCAAAAAAAAACGAATCTCCGGTGTTATCGCCAACTGATATCTGTGTGTTCGGAGTTAGCACCGAAACCCCGCCCATGTTTGTCTTAACGAAGTTGCTGGTTTATCTCTCAACCCCGCCGAGACTTGGTGACTTGTCAGTCTTGGTCGCCGAGGTGGAAGGAA
>NQII01001371.1:402584-420386 GCA_002778355.1 Clitarchus hookeri
GGGGGGGGGGGGGAGCCTTTCGTGTTGCCGCGGTTCCGAGTAAACTTCGCCGCGAATGACGCGGCTTCGGCAAGTTTTACTGTCGGTTTTCTCGTGATGCGCAGGCAGCAGATCCATTCTGGGCAATGCATGCCTCCCTCGCTGACACCCTCCCCTCTTCCCCCCTCAACCTTCTACTACCCAACACCTTACGAGTGTTTGCGATACGTGATTCATTGGTGAGACAAAGGCGGTTCCCCGCTTCGTTCTTTAAAAGGGTTTTATTACCGGAAGTGTGTGCACGGTGAGTAACGACACCAGAGCTAACGGTAGTCATGCTGGAGTCCATAGGGCAAATGAACTCTGTGAGAAACAGTAATGATATTCACTGTTCGTTTTATTTGCAAAGGTTAATCAGGTACTTGATTTTAATATGCGCGATATTGGGGAGGGACATACTAAATCACTGAAAGGAATAAAGTTACTTGGCAAGAATACATCCTCATTGCAGTCTGCCTGCATCGAACCCACGACTCCTTGAATGCGAGTCCGGTATGTGGTACATATGTCATCGCATATTATATGAACAGACCTGATTGGTAGATTTATAATCGAGCTTTGCGTGCGGGAGAGCTAAAAATAGCTTCAGTCAATAAAATGGTTGTATTTTGAACGTCTGAGGGGACCGTTATGACTTTCATTGGAGGAAACTTTTCTAAAGATATGCAATCTGTTGCCGAAGTTGCTAAGGCGTTGCTCGCATATTACAGTGTTCCCTAGTTCGAATCCTCGATAAGCAATGCAGGTGCGTGCCGTCGTTAGTTTAGTTCGTTAAATCACCCCAATTGATATTATAAATGCATAAAACGGCAGCGATACTAACCATTAATTTAATCAAACCACACTCTTCCCATATTCTCTTTTCCAGTTTTCAGAGTCTACCAACAGTAACCGAGTAGTGGTTTCAAATCTTTATTAATGCCGGGCCGTCTCCTTTACCAGGACTATAGTTAGTCTTCAGCCAAATTAGTATTTTGTGGTGGCATGATACAGGGACGTTAACACATTTTTCCTTTTCTGTCACTTCTTGGTCTTGATTTAACGCGAGGCTTTCCGTAATTTTCGGCTCTTTATCCACTTGAAGTTCGTTTACCGGAGGCTATTAATTGATCCTTAATGAAGTAGTACATTTCAAGTTTCTCACATAAGTTTGAAATAGGATTCGTTTCCCTCTTTCTTCTCTGCTTTCAAGTTGACATTGCGCTGTAGGAAGTAGGGTACCGCTACTGCGCTGAGTTAGACCTGTACGTCAGCATGCCAAACTCCAAAATAGTTTGTTCATTAACCTACCGCTTAATGGCAGCATGCAACAGTAATCGTATCGCCTTAAACTAACGAATAATTCGGATCCAAGTACGTTTTTTTTTCCTCGGCAATACTGAGTAGTGTTAATGTACTGAAGATAGACTTCTCAGTGGTCGCACACGTTATGGCGGAACTGTAATCCTCGAGTGGCGAGATGGTTGATTAGGTTATGGTTGCACCCCTTCAGGTCGGTAGCGAAGTGGCTTTGGAGCCCACTGGGTCAAGGGCCCCCGTCGCTATGGGAAAGTAACGACTATCTGCCTATCGAAGCTCGATTTTCTCATGAATCCGTGGAGCAATGTGGTTGCAATGAATTATTCATTGCTTCGAAGAAAACGCTGGCCTTGGGCCTTAAAATATGAATTAATGTTTGTTACTGAGTCCGATGAATATATTTGTTAAAAACTGTAAACATAAATTTTACAGTTAATAAATTCTCAGCTAACCATTCGTTATTGTTGAGGAGGAATGCAGTCTCCCCGCGGCAGGTTTGCGTTTTCCTGTTTGTTCCTGGACAGTCCGCCGAGGTTGATCTAGCGGAGAGAGGATCTGGGCCCGCGGAACCGAACATCTTGCAGAACGAGATTCAGTTTGTAGGCGACTTGTGGTTTGGGCTGTTTGTTATTATCCTGTTCTCCACCGTGATTTTGTCAGTCCGAGAATAGTGTGCGGGCTGTCAGATCATGCTCGAACGTTGTAAGACACCCACAGATTGTAGGTTAATTTTTAAATGCAATGGTATTTGATGCTGAGTCATCGATGACTGTGCTCGCTAAGACGTCACACTCATGTGGCGAGGAAACAGGCGTGGGTATGGTTGTAGCCTCCCCTTGGCATATCTAAAATTTTGAGCACCAAGTAGTTTCAAGGTAGTTCGGAGTCCAGTCTTATCAGAATATTCGGTCGAATTTAGTTTATGTGCGTAACCGTGTGACTTACAGCTTAAGGCGGTCGCCTGCCTGGTGCTTGAACTGCTTTGCAACATGTTTGAAATACGGTTAAAAACTGCTTGTTTAGACTGCTGTATCATAAAACATACAAGCAAAACTACGATAGGAGCCTGTATTGTACTTTGCTACAGACTATGGATCAATAAATTTATAGGGTCACCTCTTAGTCCCATGGATATACGCAACACGACGAAAACAGCGCACCCATAGAGGCGATGGCGCTTGATGGTCATGGCAGCGTAGCCCTTATCGCTCCTACGCTTCTACGCCTCAAAAGTGAAAAAATCCCCCGGTACAGTAACAAGAAAAGGTGGTTGTAGGAACCATTTAGACTGTTAAAATAGGGACAGCCATCAGATAGGTTGTACTTAGTATATAAATATTGTTAAAATAGGTAGTATCGCCAACAGAACTGTTTGTTGTATTTGTTGTATTTGCTACTGTACATATGGTTGCTAACAGCAGAGCACGGCATTCCTACTACGAAACAGATAGTACCTCCAACAGAACTTCAACAATATTTGGATTGTTCTCACAACAACTAGGATTGTAAACACCAAACAGAAAATTCTGTTGCTGCTACCCTCAAGGCAGATTACAAAACTGTTTAGTTCTAGCAATACAATATACAGTATTTATAGCAGATACAGTCACATATAGGAATACAACTAATTGTTCTGTTGGTATTTCTAATTATGTTAAAACAATATTCAGATGGTAACTACAATCCATCAGATGGCTGTCCCTATTTTCAACAGTCTGGATGGTTCCATCAACCATATTTTTTTCTCAGAGTTGTAGACCGTTCCAGACACTTATATTTTTACATATGTTGTGTGACAGAGAAATCCAGCGACGGATTGGCGGATCGCGGTGGGCCCCGTTCGCAAATCGCCTACAGTTCGGCGCCTCGGTCCAGTGGTAACGGGGTCTGCCTGCGGGGTCGGCGCCCCCGATCTCTCGCCTGTGTCGCGATGACTCAGCAGCTGACACGCGCCTCCGAAACGTTGCGTGGGGAAGATTGCGGGACCGCGGGAAAAACGGCTGCCTCTAACGGCAGCTCGCGCCGGAGAACTGGATCAACTGGTGCGTCGACAGGTTTCGAGAGGGCGGAAGCAGTTGCAGGGTTTAATAGCCATTATCATTGATTGATTATTTAATCCTAACAATGCTGCACCCAATGAAACTTTACACACTAGCATCTCCAGTTTACGAAATGTTTTAGAGTGGGTTGTTGCTGTTATGATTACCCGTTTTATGCTACGCAAACACACTGCCCATAGTTTATAGAAAAAATAACTAATTTTCTCGAAACTTATTTTTAGACTTCATATCCAGGATATAATCAGGGACTTAATTTAGTGGGTGATGATTTGGAATGTTGAAACTGAGTGATTACAGTTGCAATATAATTCGCCTGCAGTGGGGATAGGAAAACTCTGTGAAGAACCCACCCCTCTCCCGGCTGTTGGTCGGGGACCGAACAGTGGTTCGAAACCCGCTGTAGTCAGCTGGTCGCGTTGGCTTCAGTTTTTCGTGTGAGACGCTGCGACGCGAAATCCTGTCGACGTCTCCTACGAAGAGGGAGCGAATTTTCCGAACATTGAGCGGCACTTCATAAATTAGGCTAGTAGTTGCGATATTGTGTCGTGACTTGAAAATGAGGCGTTAGTGATACGAGAAAACGTTATTTTGACGCCGTCCATAGCAAAGTGTTTTTCATTTGGCTTATTAACGCCCCGCGATTTATTCTGAAAAGGTGGTCAGCGGGGGAGAGGGGGGTTAACATACTAAATTAGCGTAAACTCACTTATATAAACTGGTCACGCATACATGTCCTATTATGCATTCTAACCCGCAAACTCTCGGTGTAAAAATGACGCTTTAGCCGGTTTCGAAAACTGAGGTCGTCAGGATGGCGTAAATATGAATAAATACGCGTTGGTAAAGGTATGAGGGGTGGGGGGGAGTTGTCATTTAAATATGACAAAGAATGAGATGGAGAAGGAACAGAAAGCTTTGGCGGAGAAAACTGGAATACCCGGGGAAATTCCCCCAGAAACGTCCTTCACATTATTGAATATTGACTCGTGTCCGCCGGGGATCGAACCCGGATCTCGATGATGGGCAGACGGCGTTTTGACCGCACGACCGCCGAGGCCCTCTGTTGTTGCGGCGAAGAAGAGAGCTCGGGTGGTTTCGGTGTTCGCAAAGAGCGCCTCGTTCAATTATTTATCTTGGGGCGGCCTTGACGCCCTAACGAAACCCGTTCCGTGCCGCACGGACTGCGCCAGGCCTCGGAACAGGTTGGTCCGGTCCGCGAAATGCTCCCGGGTCGAGCTCTCGACAGCGGCTCACGCCCGCGCAATTTTCGGCAGTCCGTCATAACTCGTTCTCTTCGCCGCGGCAGCCGGCAGATCTGGTTGTGACTAAGGCCTGGAGAAATTCGCGAGGTCATTCAGGGACTGTAGCAAGAATATCAACGCATAACGAGGAAATAACTCTGATATCTGTATATTTGCCCCCTAATCAAGACATAGAGCATATAATTGATCATTTAAATAAAATTATAAACAAATTAGATAATCGAAAGATAATTATAGGTGGTGACTTTAATGCAAAGTCACACATATGGTACTCTAAAAAACAGGATAGTAGGGGAGAAATAGTTTTAAATTTGATTGAAAAGTACAATTGGACAATAGCTAACAGTGAAGGTAATTTATATACTTATGATTCGATACATGGACAAGAAAACATAGATATTACATTAACTACAAAAGATTTACATAATAGACTAGAAAACTGGACAGTACAAAGTAGTATAAGTGACCATAACAAGATTTTATTTAAGATAACAATAGAACAGCAGGAAAACAAGATAAATAAAAGACTACATCAATACGTGAAAAAATGGGAGGATGTAAATGAAGAAATAAAAACAGCAATTAACAACCAAATACCACAAGAACAAACAATAGAAAAGGTAATAGATAAATTACAGCAATTAATAGTTAACACATGTAAGAGTCAGACAAATATAAGAAATAATAATAACATGAAGCAATTTAAAAGAAATTGGTGGTGGGACTATAGTTTAACAATAATGAGAAGAAAAGTTAACAAAAAACATAGGAAATTCAGAGGATGCTGTCAATGTAATGCAAAGTTAATTTATAAAGAAGAATATAAAACAATCAGGAAGCAATACAAAAATCAAATTAAGATTAATATTTATAATAAATGGACCCAATTTATAAGGGAGGAAGCAAAAAAATCCCCTTGGAATACAGTTGATAAAATTGCAAGAAGGAAATTAAAAAAAAAAAAAGAACCACTTAGTAGTATTCAAATAGAAGATGATTATACAACTACTATTAATGAAACATATCATAAATTAATAGAAAACCTTTTACCGAATATTAATCCACAGGATGATAAAACCGTTAATATAATTATAAACCCGGAAGAAGAAAATATAAATACAGAAGAAATTAGCATTGAAGAAATAGAAGCAGCAGTAAAGAGATGCAGTCTAAAGAAAGCACCAGGTATCGATGAGATAACAATAGAAGTAATAATACAAATATGGGAGGAAATAAAAGAAACTATGTTGGAATTAATTAATAAGTGCTATAATGAAGGTAAATATCCCAGACCATGGAAAGTTGGAAAAATTATTTTTATATATAAAGGGAATAACAAACCAAAAACTGAGATAAATTCTTATAGACCGATATGTTTATTACCAGTATTGGGAAAAATTTATGAGAGAATTATATATAATAGAATACAACAACAAATAGAAATAATACTACATAATGATCAATATGGCTTCAGAAAAAACAGATCAACAGAAATGGCAATTAATAAACTACTTAAAACAATAAACAATAGCGAACATAAATATATTTTAGGAATATCCATGGACATAAGTAATGCCTTCTCTACCTTAACCTGGCACGATATCAAAGCAAGTATAAATCAATTAAATATTGGATCAAAACCAAAAGAAATACTATGGGACTATTTATATGAAAGAGTAATCGTTATACAAGAAGATAATATAAATATTAAAAGAGAAACAAATAGAGGATGCCCCCAAGGCTCAGTGCTCGGCCCAACTTTTTGGAATTTAGTGATAAATAACTTTATTATAAAAAATAACAATGCAAATACAAAAATAATAGCATTTGCCGACGATTGTATACTTTTGGTAGAAGGTAATACAAGGAAAGAATTGGAAACAAAAGCTAGTTACATAATGAACATGACATATAATTGGTTAGAAGAGCACAAATTGAAGTTATCAACAGGCAAGACATTTGCAATTATGTTAAAAGGAAGATTAGATAATAGAGTACCAACCGTAAAATATAATGGCATATCAATTAAATATAAGAAAAACATAATGTATTTAGGATTAATGCTGGACAACAGATTAAATTTTCTACCCCACATTAAATATATAACCGAAAAAGTCAAAACTATATTTACAAGGCTTAAACAATTAATATGGAATATTCAACAGTATAGCTATAGAAACAGATTAATTATATATCAATCACTTTTTTTGAACATCATACAATATGCCGGCTCATGTTTTGGAGGAAGAATAGAAAACACACACATTAGAAGAACTTTAAGAGCGGCACAACGATTCATACTAATAAAACTGGCAAATTTAACCTCAACAATATCATTTCAAGCAATAGTAACCATCAATAAAACAATACCGATAGACTATAGTATACAGAATAAAATTATAATATACCAATTACTACATGAAGAAAATGAGATTATATACAAAGATGATGTATATAGAAAACAAATGTTAGATGGAGTACCATGGATAACGGTGAATAATAATGAATGCCCTATAGGAATTAAAGAATTCAAAAAATATTTATATGAAACAAGTGTAAATTATTGGCACCAGGAATATAATAATGAAATTAATATAGGGCTAAATATTAAGAAATATATTCATAATATTAATGATTGGTATAATAGCAATAGCAAAATTAAAATACAAACATTAAAAATTCTAACAGGACATTGTCAAATTAAAACCTATCTCAAAAACATCAATAAAATAGAAGACGACATCTGCCAATGCTCCCAAGGGATACAAGATCTGGACCATTTATTATACTTTTGTGAACTATTTAATGAAGAAAGATTAAAGTTAATTTGTCAGTTAAGACAAAAAAACGAAACATGGCCTCTACAACTATACAATATATATAATAACGAAATAGCCGAATATATCAACGAATTCATTCAGGACATCTATTTAATAGTCAAAACAATGAATGACAATTTGGAAACTTAATAACTATAGACTATAGAAGATAAAGATAAATAAATAAGAAGTGGTGATGGGGATGAAGAGGAGAAGAAAGATCAAAGGGATATGGTTAAGAGGAGTAAGAAGTTAGATATGAAGAAGTAGTAATATACAAGAACAAGAAGAAGTTTATAAGAAGTAGTTGTTGAGGAGGATGAAGTGAAGAAGAAGAAAAAGAGAAATAGGAACAACAGGAGTAAGAAAATAGAAACAAACAAATAAGAGAAAGAAATAAGAACATGAAGAGGAATAGAAGATGAAGTTGTTGAGGAAGAGGATGAAGAGAAGAAGGATAAGAATAATAATTAAAGATGGTTAAAAAGATGAAAGGTTTTGAAGAATGATAAAAGAAGAAAGGACAATAAAAAGAAGATGAAGAATCCATAAGAAAGAAAAAAAATGAAAATGAAGAAGAAGAAAGGGAAGGAAGAAGGAATTAAGGAAAAAGAAAAGGGAAGGAAGAAGAAGAAAAAGAAAACTTGAAAACTTTAAACTTAAAGTAAAGATTTAAATGAAGAAGAAGTAAAGATGGTCAAAAGATTAACTGATTGACAGAAGGATATAAGAAGAAGTTATGATATGATAATTAAAGAATATGAAGATAATATAAGAAAGAAGAAGACGAAGAAGAAGCATACGAATAAGAAGGGGAGGAAACAAGAAAGAATAGGTAGAGGGAATGAAGAAGAAGAAGAAGAATCTAGATAAAAATAAGCATCCCGACGAACATGGGTATTATAGGAAGTAGCTGCTAGGAGGATGAAGTGAAGAAGAAGAGAAATAGGAACAACAGGAGCAAGAAAATAGAAAAAACAAATAAGAGAAAAAAATAAGAACATGAAGAAGACTAATAGAAGATGAAGTTGTTGATGAAGAGGATGAAGAGAATAAGAAGAACAAAAGAAAAGAAGAATAAGAAGTAAAGATGGTTAAAAAGACGAAGGGTTTTAAAGAATGATAAAAGAAGAAAGAATAATAAAAAGGAGATTAAAATCCATAAGAAAGAAAAATATGAAGAAGAAGAATAGGAAGGTGTGGAATAAAGGAAAAAGAAAAGGGAAAGAAGAAGAAGAAAAACTTGAAAACTTCTAACTTAAAAGTAAAGATTTAAATAAAGATGAAATAAAGAAGGTCGAAAGAATAAATGATTGAAAGAAGGACATAAGTAGAAGATATTGAATGATAATAAAAGAAGATGAAGATACTATAAGAAAGAAGTAGATGAAGAAGACTAAGAAGGGGAGGAAACAAAAAAGAATAGGAAGAAGGAATGAAGAAGAAGAAGACTCTAGACTCTAGATAAAGATGAGGCGTCCCGTCGAATATGGGTATTATAGGAAGTGGCTGTTGAGGAGGATGAAGTGAAGAATAAGATAAGATGAGAAATAGGAACATAGGAGGAAGGAAATAGAAATATACAAATAATGTAAAGAAATAGGAATATGGAGAAGGATAGAAGAAGAAGTTGTTAAAGAAGAGGATGAAGAGAAGAAGAAANTGATAATAAAAGAAGATGAAGATACTATAAGAAAGAAGTAGATGAAGAAGACTAAGAAGGGGAGGAAACAAAAAATAATAGGAAGAAGGAATGAAGAAGAAGAAGACTCTAGACTCTAGATGAAGATGAGGCGTCCCGTCGAATATGGGTATTATAGGAAGTGGCTGTTGAGGAGGATGAAGTGAAGAATAAGATAAGATGAGAAATAGGAACATAGGAGGAAGGAAATAGAAATATACAAATAATGGAAAGAAATAGGAATATGGAGAAGGATAGAAGAAGAAGTTGTTAAAGAAGAGGATGAAGAGAAGAAGAAAAAGAGAAAAGAAGAATAAGAAGTAATATGGTCAAAATGATAAAAGAAGAAAGCATAATAAAAAGAAGATAAAGAAATTAAGAATGAGAAGAAGTAAATATGATTAATAGATTAACTGATTAAAAGAAGGAGATGAGAAGATATGGTAATTAAAGAAAAAGTATTTATAACAAAAAGAAGATGGTGAAGAAGAACAATAATCAAAAACCTCGGATGGCCTTTGGCTAAGAGAGGTGAGGAGGAAACTAATTGTAATAGGGACTGTCTAAGGTTTCCAACCCGCGGATGTTTCGATTAGTTTTGTATTTGTACCACAGCTATTACACACGCTGCAGAGGACTTCAGGGTGTCTACTAACCTGGAAATCTCGGAAAACCTGTAAATATTAGCTAATTTAATTTTTATCATGGAAATAAAGGAAAACCTGAAAACATCAGGGGATTTTTTTTTCCTGTCTGTTAATAGAATCTAGTAACATTATACAACATATTACATATACATATTTACTACGTCTGTGTGTCGTTTTCAAAACTATTTCAATATTTTCTGTACTAATTCCCGCATATCTAGATAGTTTTCACAGAGGACTAGAGGCTTAGGCAGAAATGTATTATAATATTTGGTGGGTTGGGGGATTTACTTTATTAATGAAGCAGTGGCTATAAAAATTTGTTGAGCTGAAGAAAGATAGCTGTAGGCACCTATATTTTTATTTTACTTATTTTTACTGTATTAAACCATTTTGTTTACCTGATTTCCCATTTTACTAATAAATAACTATATTTAATTTTTGAAATGTGTCCTTCGTATTTTGGTTTTGGGGGGAGGGGGGGATTGAACCCGGAACCCCTCCGCCTCCAACCCTGTGTACGCCCCTGCAGAGTACCATAGGTGAGTTTGCTTTTTAGGCAGTTTAGCCACATTTTTCCTTAAAACTTAAGGTAGTTGTACTGCACATAATTGTTGCCTATGAGATAGGACATCATGGAACCGAAAAAGTTCATCCCGGAATATCCTGGAATTGTAAGAGATTTTTTTTTGCAAGGCCCAGTAGACGACTAGAATAACAGTTCTGCTAGGGAACATGATTAAATCCCGTAATACCTTGTCAAGTGTAAGGTTTAGTTCAAGTGTGAACAATGAACATGTACGTATCAAATGAAAGTAGGCATTATTTACGACATGGTTCATGATCAACGTGTAGCAATCATCCTCGATGCTTAGACGTGCAGGAAACTGCGATATTTTATTTCGTGTTGTATTATTAAGGCATTAAGCCGATCGGATTAGAAGAGGAAAGAAAAATAATAAGTAATTTATTGTTTTTTTTTATTTGAGTTGGGAAGAAAATTATAGATTTTGTTTTATTTGACGCGTTTAAATAATACGTTAAAATAATCGTATTTACTTAATTAATCACTACTTCAGCAAAACTAAGTTTAATACTAATAGTATTTATTCTTTGATCATAAAGACGAGTTCATTAATTATGGATCGCGCCTCTATGTTCACATTCTGTGCAGACGTCTTACGTACTCTAAATTTATCACGAACTGAGTTTAGAACTGCTGTCTACTCACTGAGGCAAGCTGCCAGTCATCAATCTCGTGAATTTTTTCTAGTCTCTGTAGGCCTAGTTGTTAAACGAGCAATTTTATAATATTGCTTTGTTTCATATTTCAGTCCAGTGAGTAACCTTTCGCCACATGGACTAAATGATTCGAAACTATGAATTGGTAAAGAAATTTTTAGATACAAGAAAACGTTTTTGTTATGGCAACATAAAACAAACAGAAAACAATTGCGGTGGCCACTGATGTATATATCACAACACGTTGGGCCCTTTTCAGCACAGCGATGCTATCAACTCTTGTTTCACTTCTCATATTCTCACAAACGAAACTGGTATCGTTGTTATTTTTAAGACTTTCACAAATTGAGGAATTGTCTTAGACTTTTGTTCTTTACATATATCTGGCTCTGACGTAGGCATCAGTAAGGTATTTTAAGACGAGTAAATATAAAGATTCCGCTTGTCATCGTTAATAAGACACTACTGACTACTAACGTTTAGTGCTACGCTCTCAAGACCTCGATGTTAAGAGTCGCCCAAATCTCTTCACTCTTCACTGTTCTCCGCCAACGTTACTCTACAAATTATGAGGAAGGATTTTTTTTTATATAAGGACTGTTTCAAAAGTGTGGATCAACTGTGATGGTGACATGCCTGGTGGAGGCTCATCTCGTCGGCAGTTTCCCATTAGCCGTGCGAATGTTTCTCCAGCCCCCGTCCTGTCCGGGTCGGGGGTGATGTGACCCACTTGAGTGTTGGATTGCAGGGGGGAGGGGGGGAGAAACACAGAGGAGGAGAAAGGCCACCAACAGAATGAATCACGGGAGAAGAATCTGATGGAAGACACGCGTAACCGTGGTGCGATTCGCATTTCACTAAAGATATTGCCCCATGAATTCTTTACATTTTTCTGATCGAAAATTTATTGCGCACATGTTTTGCTTATCGCAAAGAAGTATTCCGTCCAGTTCTTTTTTTTCTCTGAAGCGTTTTCAGCTGTGCCGTGTTGTACATGTGATAGCATTTTGTATTTGCGTTTTTATAATTGTTGTTGTTTAGCGCTGGGGAAGATGAAACATTCATCATTTTATATTCTCGGAAAACATTGCTCTATTTGTAGACATTACATTTTATGTCATTAACCATATATACAAATAAAAACAAAAAATACACCAATTGAACAAAGAGAGCTGAAAGATATTGTCTTTAATTTGACGGCACGCGTAGCAAAAGTAATTTTTGCAAAAATTTAGTGACACCACAAGTGATACTTATACAAAAATCATCTTATATTCAAGAATTTAAATAATGCAAAAAGTTCCTTTGTTTTACTACACAAATATCTTAACGTATAGCTTGTGCCCCCCCCCCCCNTCCGAAAGTTCTTGGACTGAGTTCTTGGACTCTATTAGGAGTGAGTTTTGGTGTAGGTTTCCTTTCTGAAATAGCTACCTTCACACTCTATACACCGTTCCCAGCGATGCGCTGGCTTTTCAAACACATGGTCTAAGAACAAACATGGAAAGACGACGGCTGATCCTGCTCACTGCTTTCGTTTTACAGTAAAATGCTCCCGCCTCTTGCATACGGCCGACCTGTCCGTTGCCCATTGCTTCTTCAGAGTACGCTTGTTTGATGCTTCCATGTTATTTTTGCGTGACTTGACACAAAATCAAAAGCATTATTTTCGTTATGAACGGTATATATAATCCATTCACGGTTACTTCACACTTTTCTGAACCCCTGCTAAAATTCTATTCCACGATATTCCTCCGCCTCGTGCAAACTAAGCTTAACTAAGTCTGGGAAAATTACACCAAAAGACAACGCACCGCATTCGTGCGCACTCAGTTCAATATAATTTTGCATTATAACTAGTCCTATATCTTACTAGGAGTTACTAACACACAAGTTTTGTCACTGTTGTTATTCATATTATTTATAAATGAAGCATTATAATTTACACAAAAAATATGAATAACATTTCGATTAACCGAAAGAAAAGCTACTTTTATGAACACAATTATAAAACGCTTGTGATACGTGGCATATTTAGGAAATAGCTAAATACGTCATATATGGGGAGATTTTTCAAAGGTTTGATTCAAAAGTGAGCCTATATCTGTCTCATCCGCCATTGCAATACACACTGTAGTTGAACTTTTGTAGCGAGCAGTAGAAAAGGTGCGAAGGGGGGNTGCGCATTGGCTTTACTCACTTAAACAAAACACGCGAGTATTGACTGTCTTCACGTCCGACACTCACAGAATCGGTTCCATAGACTCGCGCAGTGTAGCCAGTACACGAACTTTCGGAACAGCCCTCGTAGTTAAGGCGGGCCGCCTACCTTAACTGTGTTGCAGTGTGTTTAAAATCCCGGTCTTTTTTTTATTTTTTTATTTAGGAAACCATTAAACGTGCGCCTTAAATGCTTATCTACGATAAGAAAACGCTCTTTGGACTAGTTGTGTTTGGTATTTTCAAGACATTGCGCATATCGGAAACATTACTTTAATGCCCTCCAACATGGCTGAAAACTGCTGTTTCTCAAAATGTACGAAATGGATTCATGCAAAACGACGATAGAGGAGTGCATTGGATTTTGCTTCAGTGGCATCCAGTAAAATTATAGCGCCACCCATTTAAGTCCCAAACCTACAGTGGTACGACGGGAACAATGCACGCCAGCTCACAAATTTGCGCGTAGAGGCATGTATGTGCGTATATATATTGCTTTCCGTAGCGCTTCATACATTTTCGCTTCACGCACACAAGTGCGCCCCTCTCTAGGAGGCAGCCTTATTATTTGCAAATTACTTCGTTTTTTATTTGCGTGTACTGTAAACAACAAAATCCTGAATCTGACATGTTTTCGTGCAAGAACAGTCCACGTTCATGGTGTAGTGGGGGTGGCATTGTTATGTAGGTTTCGATTCCCGGCACTGACCCATGAAATATTTCAATTCGTTCATTAGTCCTATTTCTACATACTGAGAAAAGTAGTGGCAAACCTTTCAGAATTATCTTGTCCAGTCGCCTCAGGCCGTCACGGCTACAGAATAGGTCACTACATAGAAGCGTAGTGATGTGACAATTCATTTGAAGTAAAGCTTTTTCGATAGTCTGGGAGCGGGTCTTGTGTCAGATTGGCTGTTGCAAGCTGCTAAAGATTCCCTGTTTGTGTAGATGCCGTACGTATATTCGAAAATTCACCAGAACTTACGTTGATGTACACAGGACGTTCGAAAACCGGTCTGAAAATTCGGTGGATCTGGTGGATATGCACCAAAACATCAACTAATGGATTTTCGAACGCTTTCTCCGAAAAGTAAAAGTTAATACACCCTCACCTTGTAATTTTCATGCATTCCAAATTATACAAAAGTAATTCGGACGTCGATGAAAACTTTAGCATTTGTAATGACATTAATTTGCGTATGTAAGCAGACAGAAATACTGCTGAAATATGCCTCAACCGGTGTACACCGGTGTATCGACCACTGGATTAATCGATGAGTTCCCGAAAACGCGGCGTCTGTGGCGAGTTGAGTGTCCAGGCGCTGATTGGTAAATAACATTCCGCCACATTGCTGGCTATTGATGGTACGTGAAGCTGCGCGTTTCGCGATGCACATCAAAGTTTCACGTCTGTCTGTGTTGTTAAGTATTCTGGAACACGCTTTTAATCACTGTGCCTATTCCTGGTTCTCCCTGAAGTTAACTTATCACCATGCAGAATCTATGGAACGTTCTGTTTTAGGAATGTGCAGCACGTGATGTCCCAAAGTTGTAGTGTTTGCTTCAAATGTTAAATAGCGTATTTCTTTTTTTACTGTCAGCATAGTTAAGGCTAGGCTTCACCTCTTTCGCAGAAATTCTTCGTTTTCGCGTCGTAATTTTGCATTCACAGTAATTACTGACAATGTACAATTTAAAAAAAATTACATTTTACGAGTTATTTCATATTTTTGTGTGTAATTTTAATTAAGTGTTATCTAGTTGTAAAAAGTTGAATACATATTTATATTTTATTAATAAGTTCACGAAATTTTACAACAAGCAGATAACACACAATTAAAACTACGCACATAAATATGAAACAGCTATTAAAATTAAAAAATTTAATAATCGTACATTGTCGGTTATTACTATGAATACGAAATGATGACGCGAAAACAAAGAATTTCTGCATTAGGCGTTAAGCCGCTCCTTAAACCAGACAGTTAACTTTCTCTCGTGTAAACCGCTCACGTGATTAACGTTTTAGTTTATTATGTCATTTCAAGTTCAGGTAGGCTCTTTAACTGGGTTTAGACTTGTTTGGAGTACACGTTTCGAACGGGACTACTGAATGCATCTCCATTTTTATTTTCCTACATAAAGAACTTACACTAATACTACTTGAGAGCAACATTTGCAAAACACGCGGAGCTCTTAAAATATCCCAAAACGGTATTTACATGGCGTATTTGAACTGGTTAATTCCTTATTTTAGTCACTGGCGAATTTGTTCTTTTAAGTTCGGATGCTGTCGGCATTCACTTGTTTGTAATTCGTTACAAAACATCAAAGTTAATAGAAAAAAATAATTGGAAAATATATCTTAGGACATGTAATGCTAAGTAATTAAATAAATATATAGATGAAAGTATGTTTCAAAAAATCTCCGAAATACCCAAAGGTTACTATTAGAAAAATAAAATTTTACAGTACTGATATTTTATAAGAAATAAAAAAAACAAAGCTCCACTGTTCCGTACGATTTAAAATACATTCACAAAATACTACTCCTTCGTTACACGTCAGTCTAGAATCTTTGTGGGATAGAGACGATGGGGTCATTGATGTGTATATGATAACAGACGCTGTTTTCAGTCGAATTGTGGTTCGGTTTATAAATATATAATTGGAGCAGTCCTGGATTACATCTCATTTCATTTCTCGGGCGAATGTGAAATGATAGAAAACCTGCAGCTAATAAATGCGTGCGATTTCAGTAGCATGATATTTCTTAACAAGGTAAGCTTCATTATCTAAGAAAAGTTAAATAAAAAACATGAACACACACTTGTGAAAATCATGTTACTATCTCGGGATAACGATCCTTCAGTCTATTGGGAAGTTTGCAAAACATAATGATAGACGTCGTTACTTAAGCAGTTATTCCTGTGTGTGATTATTTTTGTCCGTTATGAGTTAAGTTCACTAAAAATGACTTTTTTACCTGCTGCTATCACGTGTTTGGTAAATTTACTACATTTTGCTGTGGAAGTAATTGTGTTTGCGCTCAATTTCATATGTTTACTTGAGGTCATTGTAAACAGCACATTTATTTAGAAAACAAACCTTGTTTTTGGCACTTTAGGTTTTTAGTTCTAGCTTATTTCAAAAACATAGACAGCTGTACAATAACTTTTTTTCCTTCCAAATTTCAATAAGAGACCATAAGTACATAATCATAAAAAGTGCGTAACAGGCTCAGTGATTCCGTTAAATACAATCAAACTGATTTGTATATTTACGCGATCTTATGTTTTAGACAAGTTTGTAATATTGTTTTTGTGTCAGTGTGCTATACTAAACGGAATCGGTATTTGTAACTGCATCGTGTGCGAAACCTGCTAAAAATTGTACTTGCTTATAATTTTACAAAATTTAAATAGGAAGAATACAACTTTAAATGAACTGTTAATTTCAGTCAGCATAGAGCCGAGTTGGTAAATCTTGCGCCCTTAGAGTACCAGAAAATAACTTTCAGGAAGAAACCATATCTGAGACAAATTTATTACCTTCGTATAAAAATTAGGGTCAATGAAGATAAAACGGAAGTTACTGCGAAAAGAATAATGCCGTGTCCTTGAAAAAAATATTGCACTATAAGTCAATTTACTTACAGAAAAATGCATAATAACTGCCGTGGAGCATACTTGCGGCCTGATTCGAACACATCGGATTAATAAAAGTATTTACTCTTCAGGGGACGACTGCTGACCTCTAGCGGACGTCGGATCAGCCTTACCAACTCCTGGCAAGCCGCGTGGAAACTTTGTTAACGGTGTGGCGACTTCCTAACTTCCCAAGGTCACATACACCGAAAGAAATACACGTATGTGATGTACGTAAAATGCTGTGTTACAGAATTAAATAATGTTATTACAGGGAGAAACGTAATGCTAGATAAAACATTTTTCGGAACGTGTAAGTGGACACCTGGGGAAACGTATGCTGTGACGGTTTCTTCCGACACATGCAAATAGGACTCTGTCTGTTTCCTCAGGAAGATGTTTGATTTTCAAGGAACAGAGACCCCCGTTAGTGTGTCATCAAATGGTATCGTAAAGTTTAGTCTGGGTTTGCACAGTAAAAGAAAACGTAGTGTGGAAGAAGGACCTATCACCCACATCCATCAAAATGAGATTTATAACAAAATATGATAGCTTAGACCATCTAATGTATACATGCATACGTTTGCTGTTGTGGGTAGGCCTCAGGGAACAGAAGAAGAACACATTGCCTCCCTTCTTGGTGGAAGAAGGGCATGTACTACAGAGGTGGCATGCGTTGTTGCAGATGTGGGATAGTCCCTTCTTCCACAAAGCCTTTCAATTAATTAGCGATTGTATACAAATTACCAACGCATTGCAGTGAACAAAAACAGAGTTGGTGCCCATTTGCTCTCATTCTAGCGCCCTGTATGGAATGGCGATGTAAATACTTGGGTTGCGACAGGCAGGCGGTGTCTCGCGAGCATCCTGCAGGCAGACCCCTGAG
>NQII01001371.1:420440-448807 GCA_002778355.1 Clitarchus hookeri
TTTCAATCTTTTACTTGGCAGCCTCGGGGTGAACAATGCGGGTGACTCAGCCCGCTCACCTGCCCGGGTGACTAACCAGGTGCCTGCCCGCCGCTGGGTGACGCAACGCGAGCCGGAGTCCTGCCACCCTGGCCCGTGGTCCACTGCGTGCATCGCTCAGCAATGGGCCTTCATCTCCGGAACGAAGGGCAGCGAGCAAGGTCGGGATTACGATGACTTCACTTTTCACGTAACATCTTACAAGTAACACGTTCGCGTAAGTCCGGCTACATCTTCACTGGTGTGTTTAGACCTGTTACGATATTTTCACGGGTACACGTTCACGTAAAGTAGAGCTCGTTGATGTCAAGCTTTTGCGTAATACGCGTTACGTGACTCTGCGCCCCCCATGATCTCGCTGGCCAATCACAGGGACGACGTTGTGTTTTCTACGCTTTTAATGGATTATTTTTTCCCACGATGTTGTCTGCTCACGTTTTTAATTACTCTGCCGCGTATATAATGTTCTCCAGTAAGTGAGGACGAAAGAACAGCAGAAGTTATGCCTGGATTTTTTTGTTTGCTTTTATTATTTGTAAATAGCTAGGGAGCTCTACACTGCCGCAATTAATAAATAATTAATAATGATTTTTCTCAAAGGTATTGACGCAGTCCCGAAACTCAGTTTTTCAAACAGTTTGCAATCAAATGTTAATTTTTTATCGGTTAACATGTCATATGAATTATCATTTTCAGTTAGTTAGTATTTTGACACTGTGTCAGTACACCGCACGACGTAGATGTTGTTTTAGCCTGATTTAATTGCATATTTAAGTTAATATAATTGTGTACAACATTTATTAACTTTACAAAAGTATACGTTGAATCAGTAGCTAAACTGGTATACTGCGTCAGCTCAGTAACATAATGTCGGCTTTGTCCACTGCTGGACGAAGGTGAAGGTGGTTAAGCCATCAGGTACATGCGAGGATCTTGTGGCGTAAGTTGCAGCGAAATGTAGCAGACTTCGGACGGGCGTAAAGCAGAGAAGGACAGAGCCCCGGCCGTGCAAGGACTTCATATAAATATCCTGACCAATCAAAAATTGTGGTGCACGAATGTGGAAGGGGAAGTAAGGAAGGAGNAATATAAATATCCTGACCTATCAAAAATTGTGGTGCACGAATGTGGAAGGGGAAGCAAGGAAGGAGAATGGGGTGGAAAAGGGAGGGTATCCGAGCCAAGCAAAGAGTACACCACCACGCAGAAGTATATGGCAGTAAAACATTAACGTAACAGCGCTAGCAGCGCAACGCAGCGGCAAGGACTGCTTCCTCCGTGCAGGCTGCAGGGCAGTGTGGCATGTCCTCACGCATGTAGAAGTCGTCACACTTGCCGTACGTCATACACCCGATCAGTTGTTGACCGGGATCGTACGACGCAGGTTCGTGAGCCGACAGACAGTGCACGACACTATTGTAGTCCTCGGTATATGTCCGCTACGTGTCGCCGGTCTTGTATGTATATGCCGTGCCACTGTGATCCGGGGTCACGCTAGTGTAGTAGGTATGCTCCGGGTGGAATGCTAGACTGCTACTGNTCCTCCGTGCAGGCTGCAGGGCAGTGTGGCATGTCCTCACGCATGTAGAAGTCGTCACACTTGCCGCACGTCATACACCCGATAAGTTGTTGACCGGGATCGTACGACGCAGGTTCGTGAGCCGACAGACAGTGCACGACACTATTGTAGTCCTCGGTATATGTCCGCTACGTGTCGCCGGTCTTGTATGTATATGCCGTGCCACTGTGATCCGGGGTCACGCTAGTGTAGTAGGTATGCTCCGGGTGGAATGCTAGACTGCTACTGCTGCTGACAGGCTGGANAGTTGTCATCCTTTCTGCTAGACTGCTACTGCTGCTGACAGGCTGGATATAGGGCTCTTATATGGTTCACCAATATGTGTGTGGTGGTGGGGATGTGATGTCACTGCTATGTAAAACCTTGACCAATAGACCCAGAAAATGTGCAACAAGGGCACAGATAGCCTCCATACACCTACACTGGCTGTGACATGCTAGTTCTCCCTGGACCGTCGCGCTGGCCGTGTCCATACTCATTTCTTCGGTGTCCATGATGTACTGTTCACACACACGTAAGTTAATTAATCTATTTACTTACTAGCTAACCCTGCCACGCGTTGCTGTGGCATAAAATATTTTGGTTCTATTCATTCCTGTGAAATTAATTGAAAGAAGTATATGTATTTCCAAAATATTTATTATTGAACTACTTGTTTGTATACAATGTTTTTAGTTTTACTATCTTCCGCGCGTATGAATAAGTTGTGTGGTTTTCCTGCTCTAGAACACGACACATACAATTGGCCGTGCGAAAAACATTCTGTTTCTAAATATATTCCTCACATTTGCAATGATTGCCCTTGAGCTTTATTTATTGTCATTGCAAATGCCAATCTGACTGGAAACTGTGTTATTTTTAAGTGAAATGGAATCTCTGATGGAATACATGGAATTCTGGGAAGAAGCACATCTTCTCCTTTGAAAGCACCTTTCAAGATGGTAGCTTCTATATTTGCAAGGCGTGTGCCGTTGCAAAGTTTTGGTGGGTTGATGTTACGAAGTAAAATGACTGGCACTCCTATTTTCAATTTTAATATATGTGGAGGCAATCCTGGAACATCAGCGAACTTAGAAATTCTGAGGGATAATTTACCGCTTCATTTTCGTGTAATGTTACATCCACAGATTTGTATGCGACATGTTCGCTTGTCGATAAGTATCGATATATCGAGCATTGACGTACTTATAAGTATCGATATATCGATAAGTATCGATATATTGTTTTATATAGATAGATAGATCTGTTGCTATGTTGCGCCTTTACATTGTTGACATTGCAATTGTTAACGTTGCATTGTTGACTAAGGCGCTTCCTGACGCGAAAGCATGGTAAAAATGAGTTTTTTTTTTGGCAGATTTTAGTACCTTTGCAGGCAATACAGATAAAAAAAAGAAAGGTGTACGAACACTCGTTGGAACTAAAGGAAGGTTTATAATAACAGAATGAAAATCGGTTGATTTTTTTGGAAGTTACACGCGTTCGGACAAACGTGCACAAGGTGTGTATGTGTGTGTGTGTGTATATATATATGTATATATATACAGCATACCTTGACCGCGCAGGGTAGGATCCATTTCTTTCCACAGTCTTCCACCGTAGTGGTATGCATGTCTTCTGTACACTCTTTGGTCCACCGGCAGATTTCGCCGTTGACTACATCACGTAGAACAAAGTCCACTTTTTTGTTCTCGTGATGCAGTTCGGTAATTCTTCAAATTCTACTGACACTGCGATAATGTGTCCACCTGTAGTTAACTGACTGTTTGGTCCGAGATTGGCAACGGCACACCTATTGTACTTGTAGCGTGGTAGAATGTCGCTGCGGAAATTATCCCATACATTATGATATCCTCACAAATGATTTTCACCATCACAAACCTGTACTTGCTTGTGTTACAACTCTGGTTTAATTACAACACGCTTATGCCCGACAAAGTACTGATCGTACAAATTCACATTTTCAGGCCGGAACTGTCCACAGTCACGTTTGTCGAACGTATTGTTCATGGTGACATCGGTTGTCTACTGAATGCTGCACTGCTGCTGACTGCTGGCGAGATGTAATCCTTGTTGCTTCTTATATGTCCGTGACGGCATGCTCACATTACTGTACCCAAGTAAACTTCGCAATTTAGCAGAGAACACATTGTCTTCCACGTAACCACTTCACGCTTCATGATGGTCGTGTGATGTTCGCCCGTACAGGTCTCAGTTCAATTGACTGCGTAACCCACACATTATGTATATTCTCTTCGTTTGCATAAGCCACCATTTCGATGATGGTGCAAGGCAGATTCGTGTCCGGCCGCAGAGAATACACGGGGCACACAACAACACTGCATGACGTCGGGTTTAAGGCGAGGCATCCCTCTTCGCTCTCGACATTGTGGCACACCCAGTGTTCGAGTGCGGTGCAGCTTTCCACTTGCTCGGGCAATCCAGGTGGTTTGAAGTGAACACGGCGGTACCCAGTTGTAACATCGCTGTACTTGGTCATGTCCAGAGGGTTGAATGTGGTATACATGTTTGGCATGTAAATTAAGAGCTAGAGTTCTACTGAGGCGAGTTGCTGTTTCTTCCTACATACACACATGTTACGAGAATTCTAGCACGTNGTGGTTTGAAGTGAACACGGCGGTACCCAGTTGTAACATCGCTGTACTTGGTCATGTCCAGAGGGTTGAATGTGGTATACATGTTTGGCATGTACATTAAGAGCTAGAGTTCTACTGAGGCGAGTTGCTGTTTCTTCCTACATACACACATGTTACGAGAATTCTAGCACGTGCATTGTCTTGCTGTTACAGAAAGGCTTGATGCCACCATATGCTATGTGCATTGTAGTCTTGTTAAGCAGTTTCATGTCAGTCTCCGAGATCAGTTGAATGTAGCATGTAGGTAAATGTATCCATAAGATGTATCTGCCAGCCAGAAATCCGATGCTGTGTACCGTTTCCCAGTCACCAAGTCCATCAGTAAAATATACTGCACGTTACCGCCCAGCTTCGCTATAAGCGTGTCCATGATGACAGCTGGTACTCACGTGTAAGGAAGCGAGAGAGAGCAAGCGTGCACGCGGGGCTGTCACTAGTAATACGTACTGTGGTTTAACCTCAGCACAGGGTCGGTATTTATATTATCTGCGGTTAGAAAACACAATTACTATTGTCCCCACCACCGTGGTGGTATGTACCATCATCATCGCACTCCATAGTCCACTGCGTTAGCAGCAGCGCGTTCAAGCATAGCCTGCACGCGTCACAGTTGTGTTTTATTTTCACGTGCCGAGCCTTCAATGCTCTTAATTACGACCAGTCATACTCTGACTGTAGATCATATAGTTTTACGTGCGTAACGCAATAAATGCTCAACCATCTCTTCTGCTCCGGGCGGGCCACGAAGACCATTCATTCTGCCTTCACGGTCAATATACCGGTGAGTACGTCAATTTTTTTAACGTATTTTACATCACAACTGTCGCAATTAGACCGTGATAGTGTTTCTCCAGCCACATATTCATCACCTTACTTTTCCTATTTAGTGCCCTCCATGGAAACGGAGGAAGAAATGAACATGTCGTTATGCTTCCGTCTACATACACTATGCAGATGCACTTAATAATAAACCCACATTGCGACATGCAGCCCTTTACGTTCGCGAACATTGTGATGGTTGGATGGTGGATGGACTATAGGTGCTAATTACGTCAGTATTTTAAGTACTCTGTCGCGCACATTGTACGTGACCAGGCTATCGTGGACTATTAAGGCGTAGACCTGATTGTAGTCTGGGAAATTCTCCGAGGCGGTCATTTGAATCCTGCAGTCGACTACGCCTGACTTTATTCTATCATCCTGTTTGCTAATGTAAACACCAGAAAGGGGGAAGTGTTCATGGATTCTCCGGGTTCTAGCATAGGTGACTGTGTTTGCTCATAGTACGATCTCTGAAAGTCGGCGTACATTTGATACGGTACCATATACATACCGTTCGTGAAATCTATGTTTAAATTTCCAAATGGGTAACACCCAGAGTTGAAGAATATTTTATCGTTCTTTATGTTCGCATAATCGAATTTCGAGCGGTGTGCATTGACGGCATTCTGTTTGCCCATCTGAAACGCAACTATTATGTAGCGGTTCGCTTGTGAAACTTGTTTTGACATTTCAATTTACGCTTTCTGAGTGTGGTACACTCGGGTATGTTTATATAAACTCCATGTACGAAATGCAATATCAAAGTTCTTGCCTTTCTCTGGATATTTCAAGAATTTCACGTGTTCCTACATTTTTACCTGGACACGTGGAAGCAATCATTTGATGGATCGTATCGCCAGTGACGTGGCTTCTGGTGCAACAGCAGTATCCAGGATCGCGTTCGTCTGCGTGTTTACTAATAGAATAACTATCTCCTGCTTGGAATTAATAATTAAATGCCTGTAGTCTTCGGCGAACCCTAGCAGCGTGGCTATCGGAATACGTATTTAGAATTACCGTAGACGGTAACTTAAAGTCCTCTTCGATCCCCCAACCTGCCATTTTAGCCACCGGCAGTTGGTTGTGCGTTAATGAGAGATAATTTTTTATGGTGGCTGTAATTCCAACATCGTTCGTCGCATCCACTTCACATCCATTCAGCTCGTACGCGATTCTTCTTATTATGTGCAGTACACTGTTTCTGATTATTTTTGTTGTCACAGGTACAGCACCACCTCCCTTTGTAATCATTCATCGGAACCTCAAACATGAATTACACGGTCCGGTGTATATATCTTGGTTTTGTACCGGGATTCGCACCTCGGACGAGGGTACGTGCGGACCTGGTATGTGCGGATTTCCGCCTTGGTGATTGTGTTATCCGCTTTACAGTCGCATTTCGACTAGAGACTCTAGTCGTCCAGACGAAATTGGCAGGTTGGTCTTGAGAAGATCCGGACGAGGAAAACAGTGTCTTGGACGACTTCAGATTCAGGGTATTGACGCGTAGAGACGATGAATAATAGAACGCACAACAGCACTTCTACGAGGAAGAAGGGACGGATGAATACGGTGGTCGTGGTCCGCCACGTATTGCGACCTGTAAGGAAAATAATTCACAATGCGGAAAAATTGCTCGGTTGCTATGTTCGCGGTGGTGGATCGCGCGTTCTGTACAAAACAAACGCATTGGTAGTACTCTTGTTATTTTTATTTCATGGCGGAGTTTGGCGTGTTCTGTAATTTTCCGTAGTACACAGTGTTGTTTGGGCTCCTATGTTAAAGGCGCCAGCCCACGCTTATTGAACGTCGTCTTAGAGCGTGGCTGCCTACTCTCGGGACGCGTTCATTGCACGAACCTACTGACTATGTACTGTTTTCAGATATAGCAATGTGACAAGCGTTCTTTTTTTATTCCGTGTCATTAAGCCTGTAACGAATGTCGCACCCTTTGCTTGAAAGGAAACAAAAGCCTAGACAACGGACTGCTTTGAACGTGTAGGGCCCTACTACTACCATGTCCCTTGGTTTTTAGGGGCCGCGGTGGCTGAGCGGTCAGGCTGTCCGCTTCCCATCAAGGTGAACCGGGTTTCGTTCTCCTGCCGGGTCACTCCCGAATTTTTGCTAGTGGGAATCGTGCCGGATGATGCTGCTGGTTGGTGGGTTTTCTCGGGGATCTCCAGTTCCCCCGCTCCTTTATTCCAGCGTTACTCCATACTCACCTCGGTTCTCAAGACCTCGATGTTAGGAGCCTCCCAAATCTCTCCCCTCCATCCCAGGTAGGCGGCGGGCGCAGAGAAGTTTGTTTAAAAAAACGCTTTATCCCAAATAACAACATTGCAGCGAGTCGGCTGAAGCCCTCCCGACGTGCATCGTGTCGTGAAGGGATGGAGCATCGTGGCGATGACATCAGACCTGCTGATGCTGTAGGTCGTCTTGAAGAGGGGCCGGGACGGTTTTCGCTGGCTGGCGGGCCCCGTCAATGAACCCCCGCAGCGGGCGCATGCGTTCTGAGTCACCCGCGCGGGCTCCATTGAGAAGGAGTGCCCGTCAGCGCCCGCGCGCTCAACTGACACATCAGCTCGAGCCACCCGTAATCAAACCCGCTTCCTCCGCGCACAGCAGATAACACGAGCTATGTCGCCGAGGGTATTTCTAGCCGCGCGCCTACTGTATCTGACGCCTTGTTGACGATAGACTAGAGATGAGCTAGAACGATTTTCGTTATCTCCGCATGGGTCCAACAGTGACTTGACCATCGCTAATACAGGTAGCTGTCAGAGCCACGTATTCTACAGTGAGGAGCGGTGATTTTACACTTAAATTTCCAAGACATCCGGGGCGTGGCTGAGCGTTTAGCGTGCTCGCCTCCCACCAAGGCGAACCGGCTTCAATCTCCGGCATGGTCACTCCCGGATTTTCGCATGTGGGAAGAATAGTGCCGGACGATGCTGCTGGTCGCCGGTTTTTCTCGGGGATATCCCATTTCCCCCGCCTCTTCATTCCGGCGCTGCTCCATACTCACCTCACTTCACCCTCATCGGCTTTCAAGACCTCGCATCTCTTCACTCATTCCAACACATCCACCGTTTAATATGAATAAAATTTGTTTTGGCTAACTTAAATACATTCTATCTGCATTAAAACTTTTTCGGAGGACGTATACAAACATCGCAAAGTACTTGCTTACTTAATCAGTGTTGTAACCTGAAATCATATCCACGTTGTTTTTGATAACGCTAGTGGGAGGAAAGCAGTTTATTGTTGGGACACGGAGAGGGGCTGTTGGGCAGCTGCATGTGCATTTAATCTCCATATTCCCTCTACGGTCACAGTAAGGGTCGGGTAAACGTTTTGGGAGCTAAATAACCTGCAGGGCTTTGGCATCATCGGAAAAGGGGTGAAAAGTGGGGTGGCGACACCCTCCGCCTTCCCATTCTCACTAAGAGGCGCCAAAGTTTTACGAGGAGGCGCCACAAGAAACCAGCGTAGTTTAAGTTTCATACTTCTTTTATATGTACTAAACATGAGTGCCATTAGTAATACTGGATAGCATAGTTTATGCTGGTATAGGCTATTTACAGTAAACCGAGCACATTTTATGGCCCTTAAGAACTACTTGTCCGCTACCATGTGAACATTGTACATTCTATCACTATGAGTAAAATTAACGTTGTCATGGGTCTAATTACTTTATTCGTGCATCAGTCAATTAATACTGTAAAATTATTATAAAATAAATAATTTTAGAATTTACGGAGTCTTATACTTGTTTGCACTAAAAATTTGAAATCTAAATAAATCGTTTCAGTGTTCACAAATGTTTACCTAACTTTTTAAATTTACGACGTGGAACTACTTTACCTCCGTCGTTACCAACTGCACTGCACTGGCCACATATTATTCAGTATGCGCGTTAAAATATATGCAGGTAAGGGGCGCAGTTACATTTTTCAAAGTTTGATTTCAAAAGTGCTCAGCTTACTGTGAACAGTCTATATGATTAAGTATTTTGTGTTGAAACACGTGAATAGGAAGCAATGTGTGGGTAAACACCTACTATCTTTATTTATTTCGAAACCAAATTTTGAGAAGGGGTGCTTTATGCAGCACTTGAGGAGCCAAATTCTCTACGAGACTTTACAGTACTCTGCATACATAAGCCTTGAACATGGGTGAAAAGAAAAAAAGAGGGGGGGGGGCAAGGGGCTCTTACCATCTTTCGAAGAATTCGTTTGGCAGAATGTCCTCCAAAATACAAGACTGTTTTGATTAGTGTTTTACCACTCCTCCCTACCTATGTGTTTGTGTATTGTGAACCCTTGAAACATTTTTAAGTTAACAACACAGTGTCTTTCATAGAGGAAAAGAAAACGGACATGTATAGGTCCTAACGTTTTTGTCATATAGGATAAAACTTAATGCCAATCCTGATTTTAACTATTATTTGCCATCTCCAATCCCCTTCCTCCAAAAAAGTTATCTATCACACACATTTCAGAAAAATACGCCTTAATACAACGCGGCAAAGATTACTGCTTTGTTTTGCTAGAGGCCCTGGTTAATGTAAGGCATTACAGAGACGAAACCGGAGTCGAATTAACGTACCTCGTAGATCGTTTAAAGAGTAAGGAGTCGCTGTTTATGCTTGTTTACATCCAGCACTAATTCATGGAGTTTGTTCGGCGTGGTTGTATATCGCTGTTACTCATGTGGGTATTCACCGTGCAGTTTTTATAATTTTTGTCTAATGTTCTAATAACGGCGACCTCCTACAATAATGAACTAAGTTCGCTGGTTTATCGTCGCTGATTTATTCTTCGGCCCTACATTTTCAGGATAATTTTAGTATCGTCTCGTGTTAATTACTTTGTTGAAATCTTTAAAACTTTATTTCCAAGACGTTCCATGTTTTATCAGTGACCATATCACTTTAATGCCTCTGCGCTGTGTCTTCCACCTGCGTTTCCAACCCGCCTGTCGTAGGATTTTTGCGGTTTTACTCGAAGGTTTGGAAGAGGTTCATATTTCGTCAGAGGAAACGTTCATATGAGATTCAAAACATCAAATTTTATCCGGCAGTGCATCTTGCCTACGCGGCCTCACAAGTGAAGATGGGCGGAATAGCCTACCAGATACGAAGCTGATAGTAATTTTCTACCCTTTCAGCACTGGGCATCTGTGATTCGCCCAGAATAATCCAGGATAAAGCTGAACACTGTAATGCGTAGTCATTAGTTTTGTTTATGTTAAGCTGGTGACACTGATTGCCAAAATACGGATGTAGGCTCCGAGCGCCCGCGCATGCGCAGTGAGGTGAGCTCCATCTCCAACATGGGCGTCGGACACTGGGGAAGGAAGCAGGAGCATTGCCCACCCCAGGTGAATGGTTGGAGGCGACAAGGAGGCAGCATATTCTTACATAGTATCAGTGAATAAGAGACAATACTGTAAGCTAAATTTCTGTCAGTTTCGCACAGCCTAACTAAACAATTATTTTTCCTAGCCGACTTTTCATCTGTCCAAAAATATAACTCTCTTCTTTCTTCAGTGTATTTCTGTGATAAGAAGGGAGGTATATTCGACTAACATCGTCGATCAAGTTTATTATTTTCAGTATAAACGATATGACCTGGTAAATTAAAGTTTTTTCCCTTGATCACCTCCCAAAATAATTTTTCCCATATACACAACGGGCCTTCATCCGTAGGAAATCTTTTCACTATCCTATATCTCGCCATCCCTCTTTTATTTTTCAGTGTGCAGCCATTAGCCAACCCGTAGTCCCTAATGCTTGGTCTACGAATGTTGGTTCTGGTATAACGGAATAGGCCTATAAACGTAGTTACAATGTGAAAGCCTAATCTGGTCAGCTGGGAAAGGTGATTGTGTTATTCGTTACTTTTTTTATAAATATATTATAAATTAAGGTTGCTTTCCCCGAAATTTAGCCAGGTCTTTATTTTGCCCCTCTCTAACGCTGAAGCCAGGTCGACGCCCCTGATCACCAACCTTGCGGGCAACTGGGTCACGAAGGGGAGCCAAGGGGCACGGCCCAACAGAATGTGGCGTGTTTGTTTAAAATCTCGCTCCACGCACGTCGCTGGCATCTGTACGGACTGTTCACGCCCGGTGAATCAACGAGTGACTCAGCAGCCGTCTAGCGACATTATTTACGAACACGGCGTGGCGTGCTGAAACCAGGAGCAACACAAACATTCGCTGCCTCGCCGTGGTCGGAATTGGGATTTCTGACCAACGCGTGTGCACAATCATTCTTCTCTTCCAGCCGGGGCCGCGGTGGCTGAGCGGTTAGCATGCTCGCCTCCCACATGGGCGAACCAGGTTCAATCCCCGGCTGGGTCACTCCCGGATTTTCGCGTGTGGGAATCGTGACGGACGATGCCGTTGGTCGGCGGTTTTTCTCAGGGATATCCCGTTTCCCACGCCTTTTCATTCCGGCGCTGCTCCAATCACGCTTATCGGCTATCAAGACCTCGCTGTTAAAGAGCCGCCCCTCATTCTCCCCTCCCCCTCCTTCATCCAACGCGCGGGCCCATCGCTCCAGCCTGTGTCAATTACCACGCCTGTGTGACCTCGGCGTCTGGAGGGGCAACTAGCAAATTAGCTGGACCGCGTGACGTCACAAGTGAAAGTGTTGAATAATAAGAAGCTGGGCGTGTTTGCTGTGTGACGCTTGGCTTATCCCCTGTGGCCCGTCTCCTGTTATGTAGAGGTCTGCCTCACGTGCACACGTTGTACAGGTTGTGACGTCGGTCTTCCGAGAAGGTTTTCCCGCCTACAGCTGGTCGCTACAGTGTTTACTTTTCGGCTCCGCCTCATCTCCGAGACTGCAGGGGGTGTTACGAAAGAACTGTCATTCGTTAACACGCGTGGCCTTTTGTGGTGTAGCTACAGTGTCCGGACAATTTTGGGGAGCTGATTTCTGAACATGTTAGTCTTGGCGCGAGTGTAAGCTTCATATACTTTTACAATTTTGTCACTGTTGATTAGACACGCCGACAAACCTTCAAAAAACCTTCAAAAAGTCAAGGACGTAATTCCGTGTTACCTGAGTAAAGATAACATTTGTTACTCGCAGGTTTGCGTATGAACAGACAACTGTGGGTTACTAACCTCGCTGTTTCCGAGTTTTTTTTTCTCTAATCTACAGGACGTATTCTAAGTACTTTTGTTTACATTAGCACATTCTAAGCTGACACTAACACTCAAAACGACCACACATCTTACTTACTTGGGACTCGAATTCTTAATCCTTTGTGCCATAAACCTGAAGGCGTGGCCAGCTAAGTGATGGAAGGTCCGTTGCGTATAGAAAAAAAGTATTTCGGGAGGTATCAAGGGGAAAACTTTAATTTACCAGGTTATATTTTCTGTCAATACATGCTTGTTTAAGAAGGAAGGCAGTTTTGAACGAGCCTGCGTTACTCTGAAACAAACATGTAAATAAGGTAATTACACGGGTGCTAATGAGAGACGTGGTGTCATTATCGCAATAGCAAGAGACATCTATCCAATTAGATCCTTAAATTGAATGTTCGCTGTCATGTTGTAAAGAAGAAAAGCCGGTGGGAGCAGGGCTCATTGTCTGAACTTTTCTCTGTCAGTAAATGTTTTTCGGACCATAATTTCACAAACACCTGCTTCTGATTTAATCATTTTTCACATAAAGTGTTTTATAAAAATGGTCTTTCTTAAGCTTTCTTCCCTTTGGCATTAAAAAAAACACGCATACTTCATTAGATTTTGTATGAATTCGTACATCACATAATGTATACAAAATCTAATTGGCGTAAAGGTTTCTCTGGTGCATGTAAGTACAGCCTAGCTCTTGTTGACTGTACGAGGCTGTGACGTGGTGTCCGATTGGTCATTGCATGTTGTGAAAGATTACTCACATGTTTCGAGAATGGCTCCATAGAAATGATGGTTAGAGACCCTATCATTTCGCGAATACTTCTGTACCAAGCTTGACAACATAAGATGGTTTCTCCAACGTCATTGGGCCTCCATTCATCCGACTCGCCCAGATGGACTCAGAGCCAATAACCGTACACTTAACTTTTGGGTTGCCTAACTCTGTGTGGCCGAGTGTAACAGGGGAATGGTTAATGTCTGGGCTGGGGCAGCAGCCAGTGAACACATTATCTCAGTCTTAACACTGAATTAAAAAAGTGTTAGATAAACATTCTGGTATACAGAAATTATGTATTTTGCTTTCTATGTGTTGTACATATGTGGAAGAATGGTCAAATATATAAAATATTTACTATTATAATAATTTCACGGTTTCACTTGACCGACACAGAAATAAAATGATCGGATGCACGGCAATGTTAATTTTGCATACGGAGGGAGAATACGCAGTGTACATACACGTACATGCTATACTCTGTACCATGTATGTTGGCCAGATTCTGACAGCTCTGCGAAAGTAGCGCCACTGTTTACATCTGACTACGTATCCTTCCGCCATCAGCAGATCGGCCACATGGCAACGATGTTGTTTATTTTCACGCTGTCATTATCAGCCGATCCCCTTGTCAATGTACTGTTCCTGGGACGTTTTAGGCAAACTTGCTACTCAGAAATACGTAGATACGATTGTAGTTATAGTAATGTGTACATAAATCATTAATCAGTAAATTGTTATGTTAAAAGACAAAAATATAAATAATTAATTTAAAATTTAGTAACTACAAAAAATTGTAATGCTAAACAAATTTTAAGATATTTCAGACTGACATCTGTCTAAAAAAAATTAGTAGGTTATAAAAGTAAAAATATAAAACCTTGCAAAAAATTCTATATTTGCTAATTCTTTTTTAATTTGTCCGAGACAGTGAATTTAGGATAACATTTGCGAAACGGTAGTTGTAGCTATTATCACACGTTGTACATTGTAGCTAATATATTCGAGTTGGAAATATGTGACGTGGAATAACGTTAGAATTGCTTAGAAACTATTCACGCGTGTCCCGCTTTCTTCGGAAACAAGGAAATGTGTTTTCGGAGAACAATATGGCGTATAATTTACGTAGACGAACGATTACCTGCCGAATAGAAATTACTAGTACTCAAAATCGCTGTACACGAAATATATGTTTCTATAAAAATTATGCAAAGCTCGCGAAAAATTAAACTATTGGTATCTGTTTGTAAATATATCGCATACGAACTCCTATTATTTTCTGGCTGGTAATGCTTCGCAAAACATCCGATAGATGGCGCGCACAACACTTCGGGGCGAGGTCAGAGCCGCTTATTTTGCTCAATAGATCGCATATTTTTAAAGTTCATTGTTGATCTATTACTGGCTCGTAACGACACGAATTTGAAATGTATTTCGTTAAATTACTAGAAAAAATAGTTAAACAATATTATGCTATATTTCTGTATGCTTTTGGAATTAATATCAANAGCACGTAAATAAAGCGGGGTTGGAGAGGGAGGTAAGACGTGGAAAAAAGTTTTGAAATTACGTTTCGTTTGGATACGGATCGTTTTAATGTACCTTTCATTATAAACACCTATACATTTCTACTTTAGCACGAAGTTTTTTTTCTAACACTAAAAACAGCTGTTTTATCACCATGTAAAATAAAATGTATTAATTAATCTAGTAACTCTTTCTTATCGCGTATATTCTGCTTGTCTAATGTGCGTCGGCAGTGCACCCAGAATAGCCAACGTAATATTAACTTTTGTTCGTTTGTGCATCAACTGATACAGGATTTTGTAAATGGCACTTTGTTTGTTTCATGTAAAGTTGCCACTCACTGACTGTCAGAATCTGGCCAACTTATACGAAATGAAGTATAAGCAGGAATTTCAAAAGTGCTCACTTTACCGTGACTAGTCTTTACACAACTTTTGGCATTGCGTGAATGCTGGCCGCCCAGCGAGCGGTCTCGTCTCCAGAGACCGGCTGTCAATCAGGCGCAGGAATTCCTCATCGCCCACGCTCCCCACCACTCGCGCCTTCTTCCTCCCCCCTTCGGGGTCCCCGCACTCTGCCCCCTCCACTTGCCCGGAGCTGCGAGCTATCCGCCGGAGATATGTAGTGTCGCGTGGCCTCTGCGACAGTCAGTCCGTGTGTTGACGCGGCCGAGTGTAAGTGATCTCTCGCTCTCTCTCGACGCACCTCCGAGTCACTCGACCAGCCATGGCAAAGACACTGCCCTTGAGCCCGTTCATGCACCACTTCGCGACCTTCTTCACCTTCTCTCCGGTGAGTACGTCGACCTCCGACCGACCGACCACAAACATAGCTCCTGCCGGATCATAGAGTTCCGGGACTACATTAATATGGGATGATTTAAGGCCACTTCCTTGACACTCCTCTTCATCAATTAAGTGTTACTGTTTTCGAGATATGGCTACCAGTCTATGAAAAACATACGTAGTGAATTTTCTTTACCTTATGCATATATTTAATGTATTAATAACATTCATTATCGAAAATCATTTCGCTACCACTTTTTAGGATATATTTGTGGACGTTCCTAGCCAGGAAAAACAATTAAGTTTGGCCTGGCTCAAAAATAATGAAGCTGGATTTTTTTCCTTGAATTTTGTTGTCGTTATAGCATCTACAAATGTAACTGTTTTTGGTTTAAGCGTAAAATGTTCTTCAAGCCAGTTTAGATGCATGGAAGGTTGCGCGATGACGTCGACCTACTTACGCACACTCATGTCATCGCTGCGTAAAACACAGAAGAGGCCTTTGCGGTTCCTGCTCGTAGAATAGGCGTGAAACCTCTCCTGTGTTGGGGAATTCCTACTTTGTGGCAATACATTGACTCTTGAGTGCTTCGGAAACCGATGTTGGTTTTCACACGTGTAAAGTTGATTAATTATGTTGTAAAACCCGGATGAAAAGTGATTTATTTGAGATAATGCGTCTGAAATTATTACTGAGTAAGGTTTCGAAAAGGGGCGGACTGTAGAATAATTTATGCTTAGATACATGCAAAATGTGCGTTATATTTGACAAATCTGTATACTTTCAGCACTTGTATCTTTGCGCTGCGTTTGTCATTTCGTATATTTCATGTGACACGTTCTGGGTATCTCGGCGTCAATGAATAAAAACTTCATAATGGTGTGCACGAATCGCGTGTAGTCCTGTCAGCTTGGGAATGAGTGGAATGGAGAAGTTTGAGCGGCCCTTAACATCGGGGCCTAGAGAGCCGACGAGGGTGAAGCAAGGGAGTATGGAGCAGCGCAGGAATGCAAGGGCGGAGGAAACGGGAGATCCCCAAGAAAACCCGTCGACCAGCGGCATCGTTGGCGCGACTCCAGGTTGGGAATGGATTCACATAGTCAGCAACCAGGAAACAAATGACGCCGGCTAGAGCATGTATAGCACTGTGAAGTATAGTGTGATGCCAAATAATAACGCTTTTTTTCCGTGTCCCTACTGATACGCCAATAACACGTGCGACCGAGCTGTATTGGTTGTCATACTTACAAAAACGTAGTCAAATTTTGTAACTGTGCGTCACGGTTGTTCCAAGTATTCGAAGAAGTGACGAGTTCAAGCCGGGGATAAAAAGTTCTTCTTCAGTGTAGTAATGCTAGTGGGACGTCGTAGCGCTTTCCGAATTATTGCTCTTGCGCTGACTCGACGCTCGTAAATTCTTATTCAGGCTGCCCTTGGACATGGAATGATCACAGCGTCGCTATTGACACGAGAGCTGTTCAACATAAATATGAGAATGCTAACTTACAATCTTGTTTCTTACAAATTTTAAATGGTTGTTTTAACACAAATGTAGGTTTCAGCTTAAGTGTTTATTTAATTCATGGAAGTGGAATGTTGCACCATCTTTGAAATCAGACGCATTACTCACTTGCGGTTAAGGTTTAACTGTTAACTATTTTGACTTTAAATAAATTTCATCTCTAAAGTCAAAATTTGAATACGGGCAAAACTCATTACACATTTTTAATATTTTTCATGTCATTCTAACAACTTGTTTTTTTAGCTCCGCCAGTTCCAGCAACATTCGGTCATTTCTCGGAGTGAATAAAATTATGCCTGTGTTTGATTTTATCGGCGGCAGTTCTCAACAATGAATGTTGTCTCCCAAACGTAAAGGATTTATTTTATTGGACGTTGTTGTCTGCTATGTACAGTTGAGATCATTAAAGCCACTTCCTGCCTCACTCCGTTTAACAGTTATTTGTATTTTCCTATAAAACTTTTGAATGCAGTATTTAGAAACAACACCTGTCAAGGCACCAGGAATGTCTTAAAAGCAGGGAGCTTTAATATTTTGTGTTACCTATAATTCAGTACCAGGCGCAACGGCATAAAAGTTTATGCTAGTCTGACATGTGCCAATCGTCCTCCGCTTATTCGGCAAGCTTTGTAGGACTCTGGACCAATAGTGGACATTTAACTCTCGGGTGGCTGAATTTCCTGCGGCCTTGTGGAACAGGTGAGACAGGACGTGTCCTATTTCGCTGAGAGAGCACTGTCTTGCCCACTCCTGACGTCACAGAGAGCCCTTTCTACTGTCCCAACTCAGAAGAGAAACTAAAANACTAGTTGGAGGGAGAGAGTGAAAGACGGCACTTGCTGCTGATACTCGCACCCTGCGTGGCAGGCATATTTTAAATTTTAACAGTTATACATTTTAGTGTCATTATTATGGTTGAAAGTGTGTAATAACTAACTATGTCCATAACACAAAACAAAATTATGATGTGATCGTTTAGGATTTGTTTAGGTTAGTTGAGCACAAACTGTTAAATTGTTTGCTTAGCATTTATTAGTAGTGAAAATATTTAAAATCGTAATAATTGGACATTGAAATTCGTAAATTTGTTGGGAAGCTGGGAGTGATAGCCATTGCTTTCTCACAGTTTTTAATTTTTTCCGTCCGGGAAACAATGCCGGCGGTTCAGGAAGGCAGGCGTGTTAGACTCGATTCGCGTTGAGTGAACGGAAGTGTGTGAGAGTGAGCACTTAATTTGGGACACAGCAGATGTGACCAGTGAACAAAAGACCTCTCCTCGTATATGCCATATCTTAACTTAAAGTTATTTAGAAGCTCATCACGT
Source organism: Clitarchus hookeri (assembly GCA_002778355.1). NCBI lineage: Eukaryota > Metazoa > Arthropoda > Insecta > Phasmatodea > Phasmatidae > Clitarchus > Clitarchus hookeri. The sequence continues at coordinate 438,630 of NQII01001371.1, forward strand.
TTAGTTTATATTACTACTCTTGAATATCCGATCATGATGAAGAATTAACTAAGTATTGGTTCCTTTTTATTTATCACGTGAGAAAATGTGGTTGAAGTCAGTCTGTGTCATTTTCGGGAATTCTATTAAGTAGTACTGTGTTCCATAATAAACTTTTGCCCCCACAATAAGCGTGGCCGTCTATTACCTTGGAGGTAGGCAAACTGAGTAGCCTGTGTGGAGCATGTGTTGCTATCTGAACTACCAGCTTAACACTCATCTGCGATATTTATTTCACGTATATCTAACTTACACTGGCGTCTTTCTTGAGCAACTAAACAAGAAAGAGTGGTCGTCAACTTTCGTTTCAACATTATTGTGTGGCTCATATTGACGGAATACTTTTTTTTTGTAGGTTGAAAATCAACCTTCGTAAAAGTAGTCTATTTATTTCAGTATCTTTATCGCTCTGGCGGTTTTGCAAGGGGTAAAAACAGTCGAAAAATAAAATTAGAATATGTATTACAGAGATATATTTTGCACTGCCATTTTTAAAACAGTGTTGAAACTTTGATTATTCTATAATTTCATTAAATATATTGTATAAACAGATATAGCATTTGTTGCAGTAACTTAATTTTTTATAATTTTAGTAAATTCATAAACAAATATAAAATTCTAGTAATTTACTGTTTATTTACACTGTACAGGAAAGTTGGTGAAAATTATAACGGTTTTCTTTCGCACCAACTAGTATACAAGATCTGTGACAGCCACGTAGCATACTCTAGACGACCGTTCACACGATGCGAATGCGGTACCGCTGGTTCAAGTTTTGACCGACCATGTTTGAAAACCAAACATAATTTCGTAGACCAATTCGTTGTGTTCCTTCCACTATATTTAAAAACTGAAGGTGTCGCCCACCAGGACTATCTTGGGTGTCCAAGGCCCTTTTCATACTGTCAAATTTTCGCCTTAAAATACGGCCACCAAGTTTTTGCATCAAACAAAGTTGATCAAATAATCTTAAATATGTCTAAAAATGTATCACACTGTCAGGCTTATTTGACAGTCGTAGTGTGATTTTCATTTCAATATTATTTTTGAAGTGTGGCACAGCTGTAGTGTTACCATGTATACCAGTACAGGACAATTGTTAAGAACATTGTGATTTGTTTTCTCTTTGAAACTGATTGCCGCGCGAATAAATTTACTGCCTTTGATTTTATTATTGTTATCGTGCAATGTGTATTTTAGTAGATTTTATATAAATAAATTTATAAATTTCATAACCTTACTTCGTTTCCAGTTACTGTTCGCTATTAAAAAAGTTTTTTGGGGTCGTAAACGACCGTTTTGATTCTGCGCTATTGATTGACTGAACTCTTCAAACATTAAAGAGATTCTATAACTGCCCCAATGTACAAAATGTTTGATAAAAACGGAAGCCATTCAACTTATTTGACCAATAATGTTTGAAGCAATTTTACGGGAAAATGTGACATTATGACAGCGGTTTATAGAACTTAAGAGTGAGTAGTCCTCGCGTTTATTTTGTTTCATTTGTTGTTTGCACGGGTATGAAATATGTTTATTGTAAATTATTTACGCAGCGTGGCACGAACAAACACACTTCCTAAAACCAAACATTGTGTCAAAATAANTTGCCACTCCTGTGACTTGAACAAACACACTTCCTAAAACCAAACATTGTGTCAAAATAACGTTTTGAAAATTGTACTTACGGGGGAAAAAACACGATGAGTTATTTTCCAAGTGATTGTTGTTATAATCAATATATCATCGGTATCGTGTCACGAAATTGTAAAGTGTACTAAAAATCCAAAAAAACTAAATTTCTGCTCTAGAACAGCTTTAAACGTGATTACTAACATAAATACAAGTTCTCTGGTAACCGTTTACGTTTAAGGTGGTGGTATCGTTGCCATCTTGTGTTTTTAATATCTCATCACCTTCTATTTAGCGTTCGAGGTAGGGAAGTGTGGGAGCGATAAGGGCGACACTGACACGCTCGCCTAGTGCCACATCACTCCTACGCGCAAGGCGATGTACTGCTGTGCAGTGTTTCCGTCGTGCTGCGTGTTCCTATGGGACTTTAAGCTGTGACTCTTAGTGCTGAAAAGTCTGCAGCAAAGGCCAGTGCATGCTTCTATAATATATTCGCATTTTCCCGACCAGTATATTATGAGAAACAGCAGTGCAAAAAAGTATTTTTTAGCTATGTTAGGAGAGCTCGGGAACAGCATTTATAATATGCACGAAGTATTGAGAGTATTATTCATCCCTCTTCTGAAGTGTGTTTTATTTTCGTACTTCGGTATAAAGGGGACACGTTTGGTAGTTTCGTAAAAAGAAACTCTTATTTCAATCACACTGCAACGCAATTCAAGCGCCAGGTAGGCGGCGTCCTGAATTATTTAATATAAAAATTCAATACTTATTCTTACACACAAAACTACAGTACAGAGTTCTGGGAACCAGAATCACCTAATTTCAGTATTTCTTTTGTCTTATTTGAGAGGGAAAAATAATGAGTCAATGTTTATTGCGGTTAGAGATGCATCAAAAACAACACGGGCAAAATATTTTGGACTTATGCCCTGACAACCTTCGTTTTCAAATATTTCATTAGAAAAGGACTCAACGTTAAAACAAAAAAATAAAATAAATAAAAGTGAAAGGGATACTACCAGCTTAACAAACGCAGATTAAGGGCAGGGATTTCGTTTTAAAGGTTAATTTGAGACGTGCCCGAGCGAACATGAAGTAGCTGCGAGAAATCAGGGCGCACATGGCGATATCCACATTCTTGTTTGCAGAAAGAATGCCCGTGTGGCTCCAGGTTCGTGCGAGAATGAGCACTGATTAGCAGCGGCGTGCTTCACATTCCGATGTGTGTACACGCGGGGAGCGCACGAGTCGGCGGATTTCGACCTTGGTCGCGCGGGCACAACTGCCTCGCGAGTGCTCCGTGACGTCAAATTCCGCGAACCAAGGCCGGACGCGGGGCGTCTGCGCCGCTTTCAACTAGCTCGACCGTGTGTAGTCCGTCTTATCAGCTGTTCGCGGCGGCGACAAACACCGCCCCAGGTAGTGTGTGTATAGTGCGTGCGTCTGTGTTTGAGGAAAATTACGATTTCGGGGTGAAGCGTGCGTCAAGAGATTATCTATCCTCCGCTGTTTGGGATTGCGTGTTCCGAATTCCTTCTTCGGATCACACTCTTTAATCTCCCCGCCCGCTCTTGAGTCACAGCGGGAGGGAAAAAAAAGTTAACTTAATTGGAGACATTGTCACGCCCATCATACTGCCGCATTCCCCTACTCACTAGGCATAAAAAATGCGACCAAATTCGCTTGGCATTTTTTTCGGATTTAGCTGTCCGGAAAACTGTAATCTCTGTAATGATTTGAAAGCCCAAAAATATTGTGTGCCGTACGCAAGGTTTCTTTATCAATTGAAGAATGCGCTGTCTTAGCAAGTAAACCTCGGGAATAAGTTCGATAATTTGTTTTTAAAAATGTGTATTTCGATCATACACCAGACAGGCAAGGCGTCGTAAACGAAGTCTCAGAATGGTCGTACTTACAACCTGGAAGCTTGGGCCTGGACCTAGGAGATCAAACGTAGTTCGAAACCTAGTTCATTAAATAAGCACACTGCAGCTGTTCCAAGACCCCCCCCCCCTCACGGCAAACTTATAATTTTTTCTAGAATCCGTATGAATATACACTAATGATTAGAAGTGTTGTAATATGACGATGGCCCTGATTAGAAGACAACAGAATTGTTTATTTACAGTCGTGTCTGTCACGAACCGCGCTCAATAAACCACCACCTCTCCAGGGTCTGTGCGGCTGTGAAGTTACGTTTGTACCACTGAGTACTTAAGAATAACGAATTAATTTGCAAGNCCTCTCCAGGGTCTGTGCGGCTGTGAAGTTACGTTTGTACCACTGAGTACTTAAGAATAACGAATTAATTTGCAAGTTATATGGTGAACTCCAACCGCACATGCCAACAAAATGGCGTCATTGGCCAGCGAAATCGCCAATCAGAGCCTGGTAACCTACTCGACAGCCGGCAGCCCAGCCAACACGGAATCTTATGTACATGTAGTAGCCGATCAGGCACAAGGCCTGTTCCCAGACCGGGCACACCCACATTAAAGGAACTGCAACGCCATTTTACCTCTGTGCATTTATTTACTCTGTGTTTTAAGGACGAAGAACTCGCTTAAGTGAGTTAACTTCGTAAAGTTGCTTTCGTGGTTTCCGAAGTGCGTTGAAGGTGTACTTGTGTTAGGAATGTTTGTTTTATGGACCTGCAGTGACATTCCCGTGCATAAGGATAGCAAACCGCTTCGAAAATAACACACACTGCATCTGGGCAGGATCGAACAAACAACTACCCGAATGCGATCCTATTACGCGAGAGGTTCCCTATTGGCTGGGTTGCCGGCTGTCGAGTAGGTTACCAGGCGCTGTTCGGCGAACGGCGTTCCAACATTTCGTTGTCCAATAACGCCATATTGCTGGCTTGTGCAGCCGTAGTTCGCGGTATAAGCGGACGTTCCACCTCTATATTTTTAAGTATTCTGTGACGTGAACAAACGTCCCCGGTTTATCGGACTGCCGTGCGTCGCTATTCGCGGCTTTCTCTCCGCCTTCCTTGGCAGCTCTTGCTCGTGATGTGTTTGACCCGGAAAACTTTGACGCCAGTCAGGGTCCTTGGCGTTCCTGCTAGGCTCCTACAGCACGAGGACGTTCAACCAGAAAAGGTAATCGGTTGCAAATACAGTTCGATTCAAACACGAGATCTCCACCATCTCGTCCCGAGCAGTTCGAAAACTGTACTGATTGAAATAGGTTTCTTCACATGTATTTACTGCTGTGTAGTTATTTTTACCGAGAACAAAGTTATATCTTCTTATTTTCTCGGCACCGCCGTTTACAAATTCCCGTGTTGCATACATGATTTTTTGTGTTGGTTCTCTGCCATAGACTAAAGTTGAGGCAGACCGATTTTCGTCTTCCACGAATGTTCCCAAAATTGACTCACCCTCGCCAATAAACTGTCAAAGTCACTTGGGCAGCGGCGATGAACGTATTTGTTTACTTTTGAATTATCTACATACCCACCCTTTTATATGGATGAAATACTTTGACTATCTTGAATATATTCTAGTCCCATTAAAACTAGACGAGAAAAAGTGTACAAATATCTGAAAGCACTTACTTAAATAAAAAATGTCTAACCTCAAATCCTACCCGAGTTGTTTTTGATTTTGCTATTGTCAGAAAAAGCAGTACAATGTTGGAACACACATGTGCTTCTCGCATGCGCGTTATACTCCATATTCCCTCTTTATTCACGCNAAAAGCAGTACAATGTTGGAACACACATGTGCTTCTCGCATGCGCGTTATACTCCATATTCCCTCTTTATTCACGGTACAAGCGTATTATGTCCCGTTGTTCAGTGCAAGACGTCCGGAGAGAGGAAATAAATCTCCGAGGGTGCCAGAGTATTTTCGATTCACCGACTTCGTCCATGGCTGCCCCCAAGGTCGGTAGCTTGGCAGCGTTTCGCGACAGTTGACGTCCGATGCTACAGCCTCCATGCTAGTTGCCTTCGTTGTCCCCTGACCGNGCTTGGCAGCGTTTCGCGACAGTTGACGTCCGATGCTACAGCCTCCATGCTAGTTGCCTTCGTTGTCCCCTGACCGAGCGAGCTTGGCCGTGCTGTAACCACGCCTGACTTGCATTCGCAAGGTCGCTAGTTCTATCCCGAATGTCCTCACTGGGGTACGGTTTTCCAGCCGTACAGCAGGAGAATGTTACTTTTACGAATTCACACTCTCGTATGGTTAAGATCATTGCTAAGCGAATGACGTACATACAAAGGGAATCAAATAGTCGAATTGTACAACGTAGTTTGTTTGGAGGGTCCTGGGTTCATATCTCAAATAAGGCAGGCATTGGAGGGAGGATCTTGCCAGTTTTAGTAATATGTTAGTTGAAAAACAGTGTTTATGGGGTGACTGTTCCTACATTTTACAGCTCACCGGAAAACGTGCAATGCTATTCTCAAATGTAGTCTTCTAAGTAAGGGGAATACTCCATTAAAGCGCCCATTTGTTGCCAATTTGTGAACTAGTGTAATTAAGGACGTGCGCAGGAGATGAAAGCAAAATCAGTGAATACAGGCCTGACGGCGGTAGAGTGGAAATTCCTGTGTTGCACACCCACTCTTCCTGTGGACGGATATAGCCCTCTAGTGCAGTTTTCCGTCGGCTGTCAGCTTTGACGTAGTCGCCGCTGGGTCCCACCTCTTCCTGTCGGATGCGCGGACGACCTTCTAGTTCCGCTGAGACTCACAGCTGATGTCCGTCACGTAAGAGGCTTATCGTCGCAGTTCCGCTCTGGCAGTGCTGGTGATAGCGAAGTACGAAATTCCATTTATTTAACATGTGGGAAATTCAGAATTTTAACCCGTAGCCATAGGGAAGGTTCCACACAGGATTAAATAACAGTTTCACGGGGTCCCTTCATCGACGGATGGGTGGGTATTAGGGTTAAATTTTTCCGTGTGAGAGAAAAACAATACTGCAGTGCGGTAGGGAAAAAAACTAAGCACTGTTGTCAGACGTGTTTGCATAATTGCTGTGCTGGTTTGTTCCCCGCATTTTTGGCGGGAGGACAGATTTATTTCTGCAGTGTAATTGTGAACGGTTGTATTATAGTTGCCCACAGTCGACCTGAGTTAGCCCAGGTGGATTGGGAGCGCGAGTTTATCTTGCAGTGCATGCGCACAAGTGTCGTAATCTACTATTCAGAGAAATCAATATTCGCTTCTTCAATCATGTAACACTCTTTATAATAAACGTCTAGAAATAGCCCGGACCTCATTGGCATTGGAACCTCGAGCCTCCTACCCCATCTCCAATTCGTTACATTTTCAGTATTTGGAATATGGACGATTAAAAAATTTCCAGACTTACATGNCTCCTACCCCATCTCCAATTCGTTACATTTTCAGTATTTGGAATATGGACGATTAAAAAATTTCCAGACTTACATAAATCAAAATATTAGAACTACATGTTTTTAAAAGACACGTTTAACACCTCTATATTTTCCGAGTATTTTCATTATATTCTTACTGGATTTTAAGTTTGCACCCGCTAAGACCAAGTGTGTTGACNCTCCTACCCCATCTCCAATTCGTTACATTTTCAGTATTTGGAATATGGACGATTAAAAAATTTCCAGACTTACATGAATCAAAATATTAGAACTACATGTTTTTAAAAGACACGTTTAACACTTCTATATTTTCCGAGTATTTTCATTATATTCTTACTGGATTTTAAGTTTGCACCCGCTAAGACCAAGTGTGTTGACNTCTATATTTTCCGAGTATTTTCATTATATTCTTACTGGATTTTAAGTTTGCACCCGCTAAGACCAAGTGTGTTGACGCAATATTGTACAACGAGTGAAGTGATTTGGGCAGCTCTTAACATCGAGGTCTTGAGAGTCGATGATGGTAAAGTGAGGTGAGTATCGAGCAGCGCCGGAATGTAAGGGTGGGGAAACGGGAGATCCCCGAGGAAACCCGCCGACCAGCGGCATCGTCCGGCACGATTCCCACATGCGAAAATCCGGTTCGTCTTGGTGGGAGGCGGGTAGTCTAACCATGACACCACCGTGGCCCTGCAATATTGTACGCATAATTAAAATTAAAATAAACAACTTTTCCGGAAGAGTAAGAGCCACATTAAGTGTTTTATGAACTAGCCGAACGATCCCAGCTGATATACGTACAAATACAACAACAATGGTAAAATAGAAGAAGTGCCAGGGTTCCTCGAAGAGCCCAGGCCCTTTTGCAGCAGCGACGTCTCAGNCCACAGCGGTCGTCGTCGTCGCCCGCCTGCGCCATGCGTCGAGCCAGGGAGGCCTTCCTCAAGTCGGTCAGTGCCTTCCTCTTCATGTTACTGCGTGCCCGAGGTTCTCTCGGGTTCAGACCGGTGTGGTACCGGCAGGTGTTGCGAGGTACTGCCGTGCTTGCTCGCTGCTGTACCGCCCGACAGAAGCCAACCACCAACAGCCTGCTGCGAAGCGCATGCGTGGCGCGACGTCAGTTTCAGAACTACGTTCAAGGTGGTCGCCTACTTGGTGCTGTTTTCCGCGTTCGAAGCTGAAAAATGAGGGAGCAATAAGGACGACACTCCCACGCGCGTCAAGTGCCCCATCGCCGCTAAGCGCAAGGCTCTGAACTTGCGTGCTGTGTTCTCGTCGTGTTGCTTGTACCTACGGGACTTTAAGCGGTGATTCTGTCATTTCAGTGGTGGAAAATCTGTGACAGAGTTCAGTATTTACAGGCCCCTATCGTGGTTTCGCTCGTGTCCGGGTAGTATGTTTTAAGATAAGGAAGTCTCGAAAAGCAGTTTTTAACGAATTTTGAGGTCTCCAAAATGACATTTCAAGCATGCGTGACGTTTTTAAAGTGCCATACCGTCACGTGTAGGAATTATATTTTCTTTTCGTAGAGTAACACATCGGGGACACGTTTAGTAGTTTCGTAAAAAAAATAAACCTTATTTAAAACATGTTGAGAACAAAGCGTTAAAGTGCCAGGTAGTCGATCACCTAAAGTAGTTGTTGTTAAAGCTATCAAACTACCAGGTACAGCAGACGGCAACACCAGTACCCCTGCTAACAGTTTACCAAGTCCACCGTTGTGCAAGACACAGACAATGAATCTAAGAACGAATAACTCCTCCGTATTTATTTGGTTTTTAACTCAGATTATTGGGAAAGTGGTATTTTAAATTCCTTGGATCGAAAAAGCAAGTTCAATTCGTGATCTAGGGTTGTTGTGAAGCGAGCGGTGGAATTGTTGTTTATGGGTTATTAGTTTCTGTAGCCACAATGAACCCTGCCAGTCATAGCAACCCCCTTCACAAGTACCATACATATTGAACTCAAGTGTTTCACGTATGCACTTACAGTAGAGGAGGGGTGGCAAGGGAGGAGTAATAAGGCAAGGGCCTGGGGTCTCTTAAACTCAACGATGCTAGTTATGTAAGCATGAGTTTATGCTTTTAGTTTAAAATTTCATGCCACATTATTGTTTACGGGGTTTTATTATAGGCCTATTCGTTCGTCACAGTGTACTCAACACGTTCGAAAGCCCAGTAAAGTTTCTACATTTAGCTAATTATGTATGCAGCCGCAGCGTTAAAAAAAAATAACATTGTAGTTGACCGAATTACTAATTTTCAAGTGTCTACATCAACACTGTCAGAGAGTTAGAAACTTTAATACATTATTACGGCAATACTCATTCTCACGGTAGCGAACTAAAAGAAAACATTTAAATTGGTAATTCATTTAAAAATTACGTTTTAAGCAAGTTACTCTTCCTAATTCGCCGCCAATATTCCTGCACAGTACTTCACACAATTTTGGTATTCAAATGCGTGCGGTTATGAGCGGCGAAGGTGGTGTTACGAAGTGTTCCGTTTATTTTGAACCGAGCATGCGTGAGAATTGTTCCCTGCGAATAAACAGTTGGAGGAAACCTTTCATAAATAGGTGCGTGCGGCGTGCGGTCGTTAAAAACCCACTGGGGCGCACGCACGTGGCAGTGTGGCTAATAATTCAATATGCATTTCCAGCTTGGAGCAGCCACTGTTTTGCGCCCGGCGGCGGCGAATCCGCGCAACAGTTTTTCCGCACGTTACGTAACACTATTTGCCGCTTCCATTTACGTAATGACTTTACGTGTGTTCTTCAGAGGAAAAAAATTAGATTCCCGCCATTGTTTTGAGGTCTGCGAGTAAATACTTTTTTATCACAAAGATCGACAAGGTTATGAAATCATTTATAACGGGAAGTTCTAATTATTGCAATTTTAAATGAGATTTCAGGTTTGAAATGAGATTCAGAGTTAGTCAGCAAGTCGACAAACGAGGTTGAGTTTTGCTGAGGGGGTTTGGTGTTCGAATCTCTAATAAGTAATTTATGTGTGTAATACCATTATTATAGTAAATTCACGTTTATTTCCAACTTTTCTGACGCGCTGCTAAGTTTCTACGTTCTAACTTCCCAATAAGTATTCTTCCGCACATGTTATAAACAAAACGTTACCGCAGTCTATGGGGAAG